>OW796117.1:8075541-8667294 GCA_941860345.1 Chrysodeixis includens | reverse complement strand
TAAGAAGTGTTGTAATTTGACTATGTGATATTTTCGCTGTATTAATCCTTTCAGATGTGATCTAACGCTTTCCAGACGAATCACTTTATGCGATCACTGTCCCCAGCGCCTACTCTACACAGCAACATACAAAATGCGACTGGCAAGCGTCGAGCAAACATGTCCGCGAGACTAACCTAATGAGTGCGACAGAGACATACATACGCGCCACCCCTTCGAGTGAGCGAGATAACTGTATGTGGCGGCCGAAAGCGCAATACCTACTATACAAAAAGTAAGCGAGACAGCTTTATGTAATACCTGTGATGATAAGCGAGAGGGGTATAGGTGCTCAGTGTTGCTTGGTTAGTGAATAATTTAGTCGCGACCGCCCTTTCGCGTCGCGCTAAAGCCTTCGTACACATCGATTTTGAAACAAGTTTGCTCTTTATGTAGCCGCTATGTGCAGTACATACAGACATATAGACAGGTAGGTATATACACACATACAGCTTATATCGGGGCGATGATTACTTACCAAAGTATTTGTATTAAGGAAATTTTGTTGGTTCTGCTGAAACTCGGAAATGGGAAACGAAGTTCCCCTTTCAGCTGCAAGCAAAATAATTCTGATTACCAGACTTATTTATGTGATAAGCTGCACTGTTAAGTCATCCGAGTAAATACATTTATTTTTTATTTAGTAATCGGAGGAAAGTTACAGTTTATCTTATGACCAGTGAACTCGCCTTTTCGCCTTAGGACTAGTGAACTTGTTGAACTACATCGCATGTATCAACTACTGTTAAATATAATTATTATTATATTATTAACTGATACCTAATCGCTATCAGATCTCATACCTAAGCCCTAAAAGGGCAAAAAAGAAAGAAATTTTAAGGTTACCTTTATTTAAGTACGAGCTATTTTTTTTTCCATTTAGATATAGGTAGTGTGAAAGGCTGTCAGTCTATTGTCAGTCAGGACACAGACTGATTAAAATTTTGGTATTATACGAGTATAGTAACTACGAATACAAAATTTCCCGTACACATTTTACACTTGACGATTCTGTAATAGTATAATCCTTCTTAGCGTTTTAGCACAAATCTTGAAAAAGTCATTTTAGTAGGCTGAGATGTATATCTATATACATATACTGAGATGTATATATAGCGTTTGCTGCACCAAATGCCACTCCCAGCTTTCATTCTAGATGGCTTTTGGTACCATTTGAGTGAATACCTACACTATCTCGTGCTAATACTCCAGAGACTTAGGTCCGGGGTTCGAGTCCCGAATTCCCAAACCGATTAATGTGCGCAAATATTGACAGCCGCGGTGTTGACCGGGGCCCCGGGGCGCTGCCGGGGCCCTCATGCGGAGTCATGACGGCTATATTATAGAAATTGTTATTTATTTTAAACTCTGTACTTGTGGTTTTTAGAATATCAATTGATTGAAATGTTTTAGATATTATTAAGTATTTAAGTACAGGTTTTTAGGGTTAGACTTTCTAAAAAGCATCATGCATGTCAAAAACTGTATTCGAATTGTATGTGTTATAGATATTTTTCCGAAATCATAAAATTTCTCTACCTCTCTATTCTTAAGATACATATTTTATTTCAATTATAACAACTAATTTCACACCAAAGGACTGTCGCTACGCAATAACAAAATCACTGATTTGACTAACATTTACTCAATAAATAAGAATTGAATCTTTTAACATTCCATTTTCTACCCGAGTAATAAACCTGCTAAACTCACTTAATCATAACAACCCAATCAAGACACCGATCACAACACATTACCTTCTCATCCGGTACTTACCAGCCGTATTCCTCCGTTCCGGGCGATAACGGCACGTAATTAGTTGATACGTGTCGGCCGGCGCGGGCCGCGTGCCGGACACGCGCCGTCCCGGACGCACTGCTAGCGCCGGCGTGGCGTTATTAACTATACTCTGTTTATTTTTACACGAGTTGCTGATGGTAGTCAATTGATTTGATATTAAGGTTTTGATGTTTATAGCAAGTGACAGCGATCAGTAGTTGTGTAAGTTGAGTGGATTATTGCGTTATTAATTAGTTTTTGTTATTTAATAAGATTTGTAGCAATGTGTAAATCGTTAAATGAACCAGTTACCTAACTATGGTGCTGTAAATAAATGCAGATACGAAACGTTTTATGGAACTTAATAACTAATTCTTCTAAAATTGATTGTTATAGCATTAGCACAAAATGCTGAAATTATGTTGAATGTTCTACTTGCTTGCTACCAAGAATAACCAATAATATGAAAAAAAAAAATTCAATAAATACGGCCCAGTAGTAAAAAATAAGTTAAAGTATGTAATTTAGCATATCTTTTCATATTAGTTGAACACCGTCGTAGACTTACGTAGCGTACCGTAGCATTGCGTAGCAGCGCATGGCATGCATTTACCTAAACTTTAAGTACCAACAAGTTATACCCCGATGACTCCCAGAGTTATTACATGAAGAGGGAAGTCATAAGTGATGTGACTGCGGTCCAAATCAATCAACCAATGACCGCTCAGCAATTACAATGTAATTCGTTGGACAAACCAATTGATTCCGCTCACGGGTTGCACTCAGCATCAACGTTAGGATGATTTTTATTCCATTGAATTATTTATCGTTAATATTAACATTATTTTAGGAACGACGAAGGCAGAAAGTATTGTGAGCAAATCGGACCAAATGATTTTTAACGTACCTACTTGGGACTTAGGGCTACTTGACGAAATTCGCGATTGTTCATCTGGTTAATGTATATCCGGATTTATCACGAATCTCATAAGAGTAAGTATACAGTTCCACAGCCAAAGGATCACATACAGTTTGCCTTTTTAATGTAGATACATGAAATATCTCCAAGGAAAAGTCACATGTAGAAACTAATGTTCAATGGCGTAATATCATCAAGGTCTCAAGGAACATTCCGTCCACTTGTCCTCACAGGCTCAAGCCTGTATGACTACTCAAGTAGTTAACTACATGTTCCTAGAAGTAATTCCGCGAGTCACATGTGCATGCGGGCGGCGGCGGCATCAACACAATTGACACCGAGCACCCACTGCGCCTCACGCTGGAGGTGCTCTCGTGGAGATTGCAACATCCTGCTCCAGATGATTACGGTCAAATTGGATAGAGTACCATCGATGGTAGAGAACTGTTAGGTTTAAATGATTGAGTGAAAAAGGATTAAATGTAGGATTGTTTGAAAATGTTGCGTCCTTAAACAATTAAAATGATTTGCAAATTTAAAAAAGACAAAGCTAACCGAATCTACGTCTCCTCAGATATTTTATCACCTTGTCTGAAATACTCTGTGTGTCTGTATTGATTTATAATAGTCAACTAGCTGCTGCTTGAGATTTCACTTGCGCGAATGCCGGTTATAGCTGTTAAAAATTAACCCCCTTCTAAAGAGGTTGGTTTAAAAGTAGTCTTATGTGTTAGTCCCGGATATCAACGAAATCCGTACAAAATTTTATCAATATTGATCCAGTGTTTAAGCTTAAAAGAGTAAAAACACCAAATCATTCATCCACCCAAACAAGTAGGTTCAAACTCTCGCCTTTTAAATAGTATTAGTAAGATATTTAGGATCCTGTAGACGAAGTCAATCTATGGTATTTCGGCAACAACAACACAACAATCTCTACAAATATACCTAATTCCTTGAAAAAGACTTTCTATTAGGATAAAACAATTTATATTTCCACATTCTAAACATTCTCCACACTTACAAAGTATTAGGTGAAGCTTAATATAACCCAAATTACTGCCTCCCACGACTGGCTTCCCCACTAGTTACGAACAAACAAACAATTTTCCGAGTGATTGGCTCGCGCGGCTCGAGCCACAAGCAAATTACTTTCGTCCTCAATAAATACGTGAGAAATATTATCATTTATATCATAACGAGCTTCGATGTTGTGGCACGTGCCTGTGATACGGTGAGCAGGCTTGTACTATATTGTAGAAATTAGTTGATTTTATTAGACAGTATCACGCACAGGTTGGTAGGTGTTTTGTGGCTTATACTGCCAGTAATAGTTAGAATTTTATTCCCCAGCTTCTAATCTGCTCGTACGTTAATGTATCAGTATCCTTTGTGATAATTTTCTCTCCTTTTAAGAAGGATCAATTGACCACGTATAATTGTGAGTATTAGCGAAAATTTTTAAGAAAATAATTAAAAAACGTTAAGAAAAAGCAGCTCAGGAGCTCATATTTTCCTTACTTCACTGCATTTAAAAAAATGGTTAATCGTCAGTCAAATCTCATGTTAAGCTCTGTGAATTGTTGTAAGTTTTACGATCAACCAATCACAGTCGTGATCAATTTTGCACCAGATTCATATTTGATAGCAGATTCTATTGACCAGCCTTTCAGAATCCGGGGGTTTATTTCACAAAATGCAATTTAAGTAAGTACCTAGTAGCGTTACAAGTGTGGGAATGTCATCACGAAAGCGACTTCGTTTGTGCATGACATTACAGTAATTATGTGGAGCACCTAGCGGGGGCCGGCATTACCGTAGGTGTTAGTAATACATTAACATTTAAATAAGTACTAAGGGGGACGAGGTGTGACACAAGTTTTGCGTAATTTGTTGAAAGAATGCTTGCTTGGCTCTAGGACCTTAAAAAATTCCTTTGCAATGCGATGTTGATACATCGCATTGCAAAGGAATATGAATAGAGTGTTTTAAATCTGTGGAAATGAAAGTTCGAGTGAGTTTCTGTTGTAAGTCCAATAGGTGCAGAGCTATAGTGCTACAAGGACATTTTTCGCGTGGTAATAATTGGAACTAATTCCGTCATGCATGTAAAACCCATCACTTTTGGCAATCAGTAGAACGCAGCCTAATGTCATCCATGACGGTATTAGTTCCAATTTCGGTCACCTGCCAAAAGATTCTTGTAGCACTACACATTTGAGCAATGTGATTCGTTTTCATTAGTGCTATGTAACTTGACTACTGACCTTAATACATAAATCTAGTAGATAGAGTTACCTTACGTAGTATACTTAGTACCTTTAAAATTCATTGGTCGAGTAGAATATAATCGAGTAGAATAGTCGCGTTTTAAGGTGACTTCAAATACAATTGAAAACATTGAACAGTTTACATCATAATACACCCTATTCGTACTAAACCTACAACATCATATTGATGCCAGCTAAGCGTAGGTCGTCATATGCCGCCCGCCGGCGCCGCGCGCTCTGCGCCGACCCTAAAGCTAATGTTTGCACATATTTATGACTTGTGTGATCGCTGTGAGTTTGTGTAATGTTACATATTATAAATAAACATTCTCAATGTGTGCTCAAGTATCTGTTTAATCGCTTCGGTGTTCGACTCTTTAACTTTTCATGTCTCTACGTATTTGGTCAATTATTTGTTACTGTTGGAAATACATTACCCCTCTCTGATACAGTTGGTGAAAAAATAGGTGTTAGTCTTTTTAGAGTGTAAGCTAACTCAATAACAAATTTCATCAAAATTGATCTAGTTGTTTAATCGTGAAAGAGTAACAAACATTCATGCCTCTAAATTCATATTTTTTTGCGATTATTAAAAATAGGATTATTGATGGATCAAAAACCCTTTAAGAATACAAAGAACCTTTAAGAATACCCTAGAAGACTAACAAACCCACATAACTGCTCACCAGATATAACACCTCTGAAACCACAAAGTGAATCAGCGCAGTCTACGTCAACACCTCTGAAACAAAGAACAACTTTACCCAATTCTACGCAGTCTACTCAGCAACTTAAAAACATCACCAAAAAACAAAAATTGTGTATCTTAAGTAGTAACAAAAACAACAAGATCTTATCAATTGCAGAAGATACATTTCCGAACCATGAAATATGCCACTATCTTACACCAAATTGTGGGATAAAGAAACTAATTAGCAACCTCGAACAAAAACTGGTAAACTATACGAAGAACGACTTCTGCATTATTTTGATTGGCGAAGAAGATTTTCGACGAACTAAAAACTACATTGAGTTAACAATTTTAATACGTGAAACTCTCTTATTAATACAGAATACAAATGTAATACTTTGTGCACCGACGTTCAATATGAGCGACTACTCGGCGATGTTTAACGGAAGAATAGAGACATTTAATAGCCTGTTATACTTAGATGCGTGTACCTATAATTTTGCATACTTGTTCGATTCAAACTACTGTCTTTCTTACGACTTTCAAATGTTTTGGAAAAAAACTGGATCTGTTAACAACTACGGCATGTTAAATATATTTTTGAATCTTAAATTAATGACAGATGAACTTGCATGTTGTAATAATAGTAATATAATTCGCTCAAATGATACAAAACTTAAAGAGAACACCAATGTAAACAATTTTTTTCTATTATAATAATATTCAGATTCTACATCAGAACATAGCAGGGCTTCTCAATAAATCCGATTTATTATCAGTACATATTCAAGAATTGTTGCAAAGAAAAATAGATGTAGATGTAATATGTATAACAGAACATTTTGTAATATCTGGTCATGAAAACTTAATTAATATCCCTAACTATAAATTAGCAGCGTGCTATGCACGAAAAACACAAAAACGTGGAGGTTCTTGCATCTTAATTAAGAGTAACTATGAATTTAAAGAATTAAATATAACGTCAAACTTTTCAGTGACAGGGATTATGGAATGTTGTGCGGTAGAACTAATTAAGCAAAATATAATTATTGTATGCATGTACCGTCCGCCATATATGACTAATATCAGTCTCTTCTATGACAATTTAGATTCTCTACTAAAGACTTTGTGCAATAATTTAAATAAAAAAGTAGTTTTGTGCGGGGATTTTAACATAGATATAATGAAAAGAAATAGATTCACCTTGGACTTTGAATCTTTACTGCTCAATTACAATCTTAAATTAGAAATATATCAACCAACACGCCTAATGAGTAAAACTTGCCTAGATAACATAGCTCATAATAGTAAACAGAAGTGCTCCAGTGAGATAATAGATCTTGCTTTATCTGATCATACGGCTCAACTTTTGAAAATACCTGTAAAGAAATCTTGTATAATTAATTCCTGGCGAATACAAAAACGTATGATTACAAAAGAATATTTGATTAAATTTAAAAAATGTCTTAAATCTCTCACTTTCTCAGATGTATTTGATACTCAGAATGCCAACGAAGCCTATAATAATTTTATTGATATTTTCTGCTTATTGTACAATCTTTGCTTTCCAATTAAATGGGTTATTGTTAAACCAGATAAAAAAATTAAGTGGATATCCCGAGGTATCAGAATTTGTACTCGAAAAAAAAGAAATTTACTATGGCAGTACAGATCATCGCCTACACCTAAAAATAAACAAACGTTCAAAACCTATTCACAGAAACTCAAAAAAATAATTAGACTCACTCAAAAAGCCCAAAACAATTACATGATCAATAATTCTGATAATAAATCCAAGGCAGCGTGGCAAATTATAAATAACACAAAATTTACTAAGGATCCTATATTACAAATCAATTACCATAATTCCATCGTTCAAAACCCTCATGAAATTGCCGAAGCTTTCAATGATTTCTTTATAGACCAAGTAAAAGACGTATCCAACGGAAAAGCAAAATTAAATAACATTACTAGAATAGATAATAATCCTAACTCAATGTTTATGCAGCCTGTAGTGCCACTAGATATAGCTAGAGCAATAAGAACACTAAAAAACAAAAAAAGTCATGGCTATGACGGCATAACAACTTCTGTAGTCAAATCTGTAGCTGAAATAATTGCTGCACCCCTTAGTCATATCATGAATACAAGTATTGCTTCTGGTACCTTCCCTGATAACCTTAAAAAAGTAATTGTTAAGCCATTACATAAAAAAAATGATAAAGAAGACTTAGCTAATTATAGACCAGTAGCCCTAATACCAGTCTTTTCTAAAGTTTTTGAAAAAATTATATACGAGGCAGTTTATGATTTCTTAACTAAAAACAATATATTATGTAATGAACAAAAGGGGTTTAGAAAAAATAAAAATATTAATATGGCAATATACGATTTACTCTACAACGTAATGCCAAATGTAGACCAGAAAATACCTGTTTGCGCCATATATACTGACATGACAAAAGCATTCGATTACGTAAAACATGAAGCTCTTGCAAATAAACTTTTCAAATACGGAATAAGAGGAAACGTCTTGAATCTCATAAAGTCATACCTTACTAATAGATTACAATGCACTGAAATATCAAGGGTATGTGTATCATCAAAACAAGAGCTTCACTACTTATCCAGCTACAGAATAGTCAAATATGGTGTACCCCAAGGTAGTGTGCTCGGTCCATTGTTATTTCTTTTATATATTAATGACTTACCTCGCCAAATTGACCAATGTATGGTATTATTCGCGGACGACAGCACAGCAATAGTAAAATGTCAAAACAAAGTAAATTATGAATCAGTTATAAATAGTACATTACAAAGTATAATAAATTGGTTAGATATGAATAATCTAGTTATAAATATCCAAAAAACAAAAGTGATGCACTTTCATCAGCGTGTAGTAGTTGAAAATTATGATGTGAAATATGAAGGACAAAAAGTAGATTCGACAAATGTAACAAAATTCCTAGGCATTCTAATTGATAACAAACTGACTTGGAGACCGCATTCCGAGGACATATGTAAAAGGTTAAGCAAGGCAGCGTACGTACTTTATAACCTAGCAAAAAAAGTAAATAATCACACCGTACTCTTAGCTTATCATGGTCTAGTAGTTTCTATTTTGAGATTTGGGGTGATATTCTGGGGAAACTGTACTGAGAGGGAGAGCATATTCAAAGCCCAAAAACGTTGTATTAGATCAATGACTAGCCTTAAAAATACCGACAGTTGTGCACCTGTGTTCAAATCCCTAAACTTACTCACATTTCCATGTTTGTACATACTCGAAGTTGCAATATTCGTCAGAACAAACATTCATTTATTCACCCTAATGGAAGATATTAGAACACGTCCGGGATTAGTTAGATCTCAATATAAACATCGAATGTTTACAGGTAATTACAAAACAACATTACTAAAGAAAAGTATTTTGTCTATGGGCCCTGTCATCTATAATAAAATACCCCAGGCCTATAAAGAATTAACATTAAGTCTATTTAAAAAGAGGCTAACGTCACTACTTATAAATAAATGTTATTATTCGATTCAAGATTTTTTGAATGATGATAGTTTGTAATATAATGATATACTTTTTCAAATTAAGTAATTAAAATAATAATAATGCAATTATTGCCTTCCCTTAATTTTTTTGTTTCTATTGTATAAACTGTTGTATTTATTGTACTGTGTAAGCTGTATGTTTTTTTAATTTTTATTTTTTCTTTTGCATGCCGTAAGGTAGAATGTGTTGGAACTCCTTTGCAATATGTTAACATCTTATTTTGTACACATATTCTCTGCAAAATAAATGATTTGATTTGATTTGATTTGATTTGAAATAATTTTCATATTTTGCTCTATTTATGTTGCTAACAGTGTCCTTAATTCGAATTAATATTAAATGCTTGTTGTCAGTAGTAGTAACAGTCATCTATACTTATCTAGTCTTTGTTACCAATCTTGTACATTATTATATCCAACCATATCGCCCGCTGAAGCGAGGAATTCCACTTAATTACAAACCGATCACTGAAATGCTGCAATTCCAGCCGACAATTCACCTGCGCCGTACTAACTCGCCAGATACTACATACGCATAGCACATAATATATTATTGGATGTTCCAATTGCACATAGTTACAAAAACCTATGCTCATAACAATTGAGCTTCTTCTTTTTTTTATGTATTTTATTATAATCGATAGAATATTACAATTCAAACCAATCAAATCTCCCGTTCCCGTCACTCTTGATTGTCGCTGATCAATAACTCAATAACTCAATAACTCAACGATACCAAACATTCATCCCGCTTCACAAACCCTTTTTATAACTATCCGCGCGATGGAACATCACGTCCGCCAAGTCCTGTGTTTACAAAACGTCTGTTTATCGTGTCATTCTTCCTACAGTAGTTTCTACTTCCTTCGTACTTGTGAGTAAGTATTGTAGGATAGAAACATCCCGAGCGCATGCTGGCTGTTGTACAATGCGGTGTTCCGGCTGAAACGACACTGGCGGCGGAATAGTGTTAAATACTATTAGGAGAAAGTTATAAAGGAGTTAAGGTATGTTAAATACCTGTAGGCTTTGGTGCGCTAAGTATAGCAATTTAATTTACATAATATTTTGAATATAGAGAAGATATTATAGAGAAGATATAGAGAAGATATAATAATGTGGAATAACAAATCAGACTTGTTTAGTCAATCTATTAAGGTGGTTTATTACTCTCAACAAGTAAATTGTTTAGAGCGTTAAGATTGATATTGTTTGATGGCTTGTTAAATAAAATAGATTGAAAAGATTTATTGTGAACTAGTACGGTACAAGTTATTGCAGTGGACTCTATGATCTTACTTAGCTGTATTTAGGACAGTGTCATGTGCATACTCACAACATAACCGTTTGAATGTCTAAAAAGTAGGGGTTCCTATTAAACTCTTCCATATTATGGTAAAATTTTAAGCTTCATACGTGGTAGGTAATTTTACCTCAAGCGACGAAACATAATCACAATCAGCATCTTACACACAACATCAGTAACATTTCGTCTTAACACCATAAAAAGTGTTAACCCCACGACTGCCTCCATTCACCAGTGTGGTATATACCGACACCCACAAACATTGTCCGGTATTACCACCACAATGCAACCACACGACACCCACTACTTGACCAGGCCGTCTCCTAATCCGCACTAATCCGGAATTCAAGTTCCGACTGCAGCGGATAGACGCTTCCGTGATCCTGGTCCTTTTTTTTCGGTCCTTCGGTCCTTTGGTCCTAATTGTCCCCCGTAATATTGTGCGAAATTTAATAAATAATTTGTGCAATGAATGCTGGAGGGTATTCAAGTGTGCTATAATGGATTTATTTGACGTTTCTATAAACGGTTTTTGATTTGAAAGGAGTTTTTTTTTTGCAATCGTCCTCACTTACCTATGGATATTATTTTTCGCTTGTGACATTATTATTGAAGATTTAATGGATGGTGTGGGTGGAATATTGATGTTAACTCACCGGAATTCCACTCAAAATCCTTTATAAATTCCTATTTGCTTTAAAATTGCGTGTATTCAGTAAGATCTCATTATATCCGTTATGAATGCTATAATTGTGATTTAGACAAATATTGTGCGTACGAATCCAATCTGTCACGGTTCACTGGGATATTTCCAATTGAAAACGCCGATATTTCCCCAAAATAGGAATTTAATAAAGCTTAGTGAGGGCCGTTGCTAGGCGAACGAGATCAGGAATGAGTAGGAGTTGTTTTGTTACCGACTCCGGTGGCGGTGTTGGCGGCGTGTGAACGTGTACATATGGGTGGACTTCCTTGTCTGAAAGTGGTATTCTGATACTTCAAGTCAGTCTGTAAGAGCTGTCACTCTATAGTAATGGACCTGTGTCCCCGTGTAAGCCTTTAAAAAGGACCGGGTATCTTTCCTTGAAGTTATCCCGTGACTTAAAAAAATACTAATACTTAACTACGACAAACTTACACTAGCATACTCGTAGAAGTATTTCTTTTCTAGCTATAAAAATAATTATGACTTTCTTTTTTTATAAGAAATACAGTTCTTTAGCAGATTTCTTTTGTATGAAGTAGAAAAAGGCTTAATTAAATGCTATGTATTTTTGTGAATTCCTGCAGATTGGGCAAGAACATTAAGTTTGCTTCAATCCTCCATCCTGTTTCCAATGAAAGGAAGCAGCACGCCTTGAACACAAAGCGATACTTCCGATTCATCCAAACATCAGACATAAACTATTCTGAAACTACCAAAAAAAATCGCAGAATACATCTACTAATCCCATCGTCCCGAAATTGTACAAAATACGCGTTTTCCGAGTAAAGCCGCGTGCTACAATAGTATTAATCCTCACAGAGGCGGCGCGGCCTCACAATGGGACGGAGCAAGAGGTCGCGTAAGCCTATTACGACAGATGGAGATGTTAACACGATCATACACGGGCCATACAAACGTGTGGGAGGGATTGTTCTTGTGTCTTCGTGTTTATTGGGACAAATACTATAAATAGTCGGGAGAGGGATGTTTTATACGACAGAGACGTTAATAGGAAGAGATTGTTGAGTCTTTTGTGTTCGTTTTCAATTTAACTCACAAGTTTCACTGGATTATAGGTTCTATAATTCTGTAGTGGTCTACACTTTGCAGTTCTGGTTTATATTTTCTTGATACATTTTCTTACATTTTTTTTCTAGAAGCATATTTGTATTGAAATATGCTTACCAATATAAAAGCCTTACTAACTTATCAAAACTTAGCCTGAAAACAGAAACTAAAATAAGATAATCGTGATTTTCTTTAGCAGTATCTCTTTATTTGATACAGTGAAGTATTGTGGGGGAAGTGATTTCAATATAAATAAATGTTTATACTTACAAATTAATTGAGAACATTATTACATTCTTCATTTATGCATACCCATACTTCTCCATCATTTAACATTAATACAACAACTAATAACAACTGCCCTCTGCCCCGGTTAGCTGATTGACCCGGGATCCCGCGAGCCCGGAGTATGAACAGTTAATAAACATTAGTTAATGAGCCGGCGCGCTCCGCTGAGCACGGTTAATGCACTCCAATGAACAAATCATAGCTCACAAGTGCTCGCGAGCATCATAATAGCAGGCAGAGAGTAGGTAAAGCAGATATGATATGAAATGGAGATAATGGAATGTAATTTTTTCGTATATTATATAACGTGGTTAAGTAAAAATATTGTAATTTAGAAGACAAAAGTTAAAAAAGTAACTTTTAAAAACAGTAAAGGAACTAAGTTTTGAGTAACTAAATTCGAAGAAAGAAGGAGAGGTCTCTACAAATTGTATGTTTCACAGACAAATGTTTTGGTTTTAGAAATGAGCCTTTGCTCGTTTTAGGCTTGGGCTTAATGTAGGAAACGTTAACTACGAATGTGACCTTTACGGACCCGAATGCAAAAAAAATTGCCAAGAAGATACCTACTACTAACGTCTGCTCTGAGTCCTACTCTATACCTCGCCCGCGGCAGCCTCAAGAGTTCGCAGATTCATTTTTATTGTCGGTCCCCCGCGAGGGGTAACAAAAAACTCGCGCAATATGCTCCGTGTAAGAGCCCCCGAAGCCGTGACTCGTGAGCCTGGCGTAATGCTCGCCGTCGCATCGCATCAGCATCGCGACGTGATCGCTGATGTATTGTTGTGACAATCGTTGGATGCTGGGCAATAAGACCCCTCCTATTGCCCTAGACACCGCCGCCGGCATAGAGGGTAGCTTGCAATGTTTGATATTTTAATTATGTTTGTATCGTTTAGTTTTTTGAGGGTCGTGGATTAAGATATTACAGTCTGTTATCAATTATGTCATGTTGAAGTAATGTAATATTAGAATGGTTTCATGATGAGATTGATTCTTGATGATTCTTCGTAATTTTCTCTTTTTAAATAGGTAGGAATTACGCTTATTTGGTCAATACGAAGTAAAAATTAAAAATAAAATACATTATGGCTAGTAAAATATACTAGTTACGGCTGCAGCAACAGTGATGAATGTCTGTCTGTTACAACTTCGGTATTATTGTTGCTTTTTTCAACTAAAAATTTATATGATATATGGAAATATTCTTCCTTTTCGACAAGAAACGTGAGTTAGCCTGTAGTTTAAATTCAGTTATATCGTTGTATCAACATTTATATTTTTTTGTAACATTACATCCATCTACCGAAATAAGCAAGTCTTTCACACAGCATTTCCCTCTATTACCTTCGTCGTAGGCTCGCATTGAGCTATGATAACTTGTGGTGAGCCTAGCGACGCAATTGCCATCGCACTTGAAATTGGCAGAACGTCACACCGCCCACCTTGACAACATCACTAGCGAGCGTAGGTAAAGAAGGTCCACCCTTTACACATTTTTAAATTGTAAGTACTTACTATCTTTGTTTTTCAGCTGAGTCTTCGAAACTTATATCGAAATATAGCGTCGTAAATTCTTGGTGACCACTTGAAAACATCAATTCATTTAACTTTTTAAGTACGTACGTAACGAACGTGCTGAGTAGTGTGTATTTTACTACCCGCGTTTATGAAACTTGCAATATAATAATCCAAAAACCGGAACATAAGTTGAGAGTGAAGAGTCACGTGCACTTAGTGGCAGTGGACTGCGAGAGACTGATGAGCTTACGACTGGTAAAACAAAATTTCTCAATCAGTGTAAGATGCGATCACTTGTATGTTGTTTTGTCCAAACATGAACTTTATTCGCATTTCACCTCTGGTCCTTCTGCACTCTCCCTACACTCCGCCGGCTCCCGCCGCGCGACGCTCCGCTAACAAGGCGGCTGTCACTTGCGCTGTCACTCCGCCCTCCTCCGCACTCCGCACACCTCCGCTCCGCAGTCGGCCGCGGTAAGTAGCTGTCGCCGGCACCGCCATTATCAGCGTGATTGGGGTATGTGGACGAGATGGGTTTATGGAAAAATAGTAGGTATGTTCTGTGTGTATGTAAGTATCAATACATAGGTGTTGTTGATTTGTGGATTGCATAGATTAGGGTGTTACTCAACCCTTATAGATTCATTTCTGCAGTTGTAACATGGTTAGCCAGCTACGCCGCGCTACGAATTATTACGCATGAATACTTACGCATCCGCTAATTGAATGTAGCCTATGCAATAGCGCAAGGAATCAGTTACTTCCTTACCAATTTAAAAAAAAAAACACACGTTAACATACAAACATAGATAACAAACACATAACAACACACCTTAAAGCTTTCATAATAGCAGTGTAGTTTAAAAAAAGTACAAATTGACGTAAAATTATCCATGCTTGATATTGTTAGAGTGAGAAGGGATGGGTCTCACAGGTACGATACTGACAAACTGTGTTACATAAAAATGGCATACCTATCAGGTTGTGAGCTGCGGAGATTTTTTTACATCATAATGGGAGTAAACCGACATAAATATGATAAGACCTACTTAGTTAAGGAAGGGGAGCGAGTGTTTCTACTTAGGGTTTTTCAGTAAGTGAGTGTTACGCAACATGAAAAAATTACGGACTCTGTAAATAAGTCTATAAGTCGAAAGGTTCATGTGTTTATGTAAAGTAATATAAAATCCCACAACAAACCAAAACTTTCAACAAAAGGCATCCAGAAAACAATAGTTTCTGCGATTTATATCGTCAACCGTTTTAGTCCTTAACGAAAGTCACTCAACAGTACCTTTGTAGAAACAATATGGCGTCCGCGGCCGTTGCGCGCGCGCACCCGTCACTTCCGGGCGCGACAATGCGCCGGCGCACAAAAGAACAGCGCGATATTATTTTGACTATTATTTAGTACTAAATAACTCGCGATCACGATTTGTAAAAGGCTCGAGTTACTTATATTACGTTGACTTTGCACTGATTACCGTTGCGCAGTGGTTCTCAAAGTTAAGCTATCAGCTGTGAATTAATTGGATGACGTTTTGAGAATTAAAATGAAGAAGCATAAGACTTTTTTCTGACAGAAATATTAAATGTAAAATGTGAACAGAAATATAATATAACTAATTTTCTCTTGGCATATTACTGATCTGAATACAGGAGAGGTCGTAACGGGGCAGGCAGTTTTAGTGTATTGTTTTGGTATTTTGATTTTGAATTTAGAAATCTACAAGGTCCTAGCCCGTACACATCTAACAATTTTACAAGATTGATGATTTTTGAAAGATGAATGAATTACGCTCAAATGCATGGAAATGACAGTCGACTTCGACGAGTCACGGAACTTTAACAAATCAAATCATTTATTTGCAATAAGTGTTGTAGGTACAAATGTAGACTTAAATTATTTATATTGTGCAGAATACTAAGTTAATAACGTAATATAAATTTTTCAGTTTTCAAGTTGCAAAATTTTCCAGTTATCTTATCCAATGACTTTTCAAATCTGTACATTTAAAGGGTTCCAATTAACGTTTGCGCTTATATGGATTTTTTTGGGTTAAGATATACCTAATCTATGACACTCATAAATAACTTGGTTATCTCTAGATAAAAAACCAAAGTCCATTTAGCGAATCTCTCCATCATATTAGTGTGGAAAATGGAAAATGGAATGGAAGAAAAAATGTGTTGCGCCGACCCCAAGTAAAATGTGATGAGGGCAGGAAGATGATGATGATGATATTAGTGTGGAAAATAGAATCGATTTTCAATTATCACATCAATAGTTTGAGTACCGCAGCACAAAGTTCAAGGTTATAATTTGCCGTGCCCGCGCGCGCCGCGCTGACCCGCCTCGCCTCCCGTGTTCACTTGCGATATAATTGTGCGCATTGTTCATGCTCTCGGCTTGCCCTGTAGCAGCTGCCGTGTCGCGGTATGTCGGCGTGAGATCGTTGTTGTTTTGTTCAAATCATTTAAGATTTTTATTAACTGTTCGATGTACTTTTATGAATATTATAGAGAGTATGGGAAAGGGAAAATATTTCAGACTTTCTAAGTACCTGATACTAAAATGAAAACTCTCAATCTAGTCAATCTGCCATAGGTATTAACATAGGTAGGTATCTTAGGTATGTTGTACTTTATCAACAAATAATTAAAAGGTCTTACAAAACTGCGGTCTAAATAACAATTAATACTAAAGTAGGGGATTTGAGAATTGAAATATTCTTAGACTGAAGTAATAGCCCAGGAAAATTAGCGTGATACCTCGGAATGAGAGAGATTCATGATGATGATGACGATCAGACGTTTCCGTCGACGGCGACACCCTGGCATATACTGGTAGCTTAGTTTTGATAATGTGCTCGAATACGACAGAGTCAGTTATAAATTTTATACTAACCTTTGTTTTTATGGCTTGTGTCAAAACCTAACCGTAGGGTGTCTGCCACCTCAGATATTTCAAAGTCAAAGGTGGAAAAGGGCATTAATTGCAAATGTCTCGTTTCGACAACTGACTGGCCCCTACAAAATCATAATGTTTAGCCCGTGGCAGCTACTTGGCATCCACTTCATAAGAAAGCAAAATAAATAAAACCACTGAATAAATTTCACAGCGCATATATTTATCAATTACACTCAATATTGCATTTTGGTATCTTCATATATTTTATTTCCTACCACAGTTCTATTTACACTAACACTAGAAAGCAGTCAATATTATAACACGGGTAGATATCTACATATATAGGTACTATTCATTATAATTTGGTATACATATCTAAATATCATAAGTCGATGGCCCAAATATTTTAAAATTGGAATGATTTGTGCAAAGCTCAAGGTATTCAAATCCCAGACATACATATTTGCTACCTTCGGAGGGTCTACCGCCACGTCTTAAAGTAATATTATTGTAATAGTCAAAACCTTCCCGGTATACGGAATATATGGTGTAGAGCAGAATATCTAAGTACATCAATATTACTCTAAGACATAATAGTACATCTTGTGCAGTATAATGCACAATTTACTCTAATATCCTACACTTTAACGATATTTGTTTATCTATAATAACTTTTTTTTTAATGTACGATTAGAGTCTACGTATATACAGATAATTAAATTGTATATTTTTACAGTTAGCACAGTTTTCTATTACATTTATTTTTAAATTCCTTTCTGTTCAATATCTACATGGATTTGAGATTGGCATTTTATACATTTACTACTTGAGTGGGTTTTAAGTACTTACCTTACTGCAAGACACATTGTTTAAAATTTAGAACATGTAGTCTACAAATATAAAGTCATGCTTCAGAATCTGGTCTCTTGGACATGGTATCTACTTAAAATTGAAAGTCGACTACAAACGCCTCCAGCGCCACGTAACTCAAAGGACGGCTTAACTCACTACTTACGATAGCTGACACATCTATACATCCTTACAACTAACTATATCTCTTCCTGCTCTATATTTACACAATTTCAATTAAATATTCGTCAAATCCTCGATCAATTCACTCCTTGTTGTCTCCGTAGGTGTTGAAGTAGCCAGCCCCGGGTCACAACAGCTTGGAGAAGAAGGTGTTGGGCGCCGTCATCCGCGCGGGGTCCAGGATGCGCGGGTACGAGGAGCTCAGGAACGGCCGGAACGCCACGCGGCTGGCCTCCTCACTGGGGCTGGTGGTGGCTTCCTGAGTGGACTCGTCCTGTGTGTCTAGAGACGAGTCGCCATTGTTAGAGCTGCCGGCTCCCAGGTGCAGCTTCCGCGTGTGCTTCTTCAAGTCGAAGTTCCTGCAGAAGCCTTTAGCGCAAATACTGCAAGTGAACGGCTTGCGTTCGTTGTGCGTGTGCATGTGGAAGGTCAGGTTGTAGATCTGGTGGAAGGCCTTGTTACAGATGTTGCACTTGTAAGCCTTCTCCCCGCTGTGCGTCAGGCGGTGGTTCTTGTAGTTGCCCTTCTGGTGGAAGCCCTTGCCACAGAACTCGCACACGAAGGGCTTGTAGCCGGCGTGGATGCGCGCGTGAGTGTTCAGCGTCGACGAGCGGTTGAAGGCCTTGCCGCACGTGAGGCACTTGTGAGGCTTCTCCGATGTGTGGATAATCTTATGTCGGCATAACGTAGAAGCTTGACGGAAGCCTTTCCCACATATCTTGCAGACAAATGGGCGCGCACCGGTGTGGACGGGCATGTGCCGCGTCAGGTTGTAGTGAGCGTTAAACACTTTCCCGCAGTCCCCGCACGCGAAGCTTTTATTTTTGGCTGGAGATGGAGTGGGTCCTGTGGTGGAAGACACGGCGTGGTCAGCAGCCGGCGGGCGCGGGCTCGGCGGGCGCTGCACGGGCGACGTGGGCGGCGGCGGGCGCGGCAGGTGCAGCTGGTGCGCGTACGTCAGCGACACCAGGTCCGGCCCGTAGTACAGCAGCGGGTAGTGTGACACCAGCTGTCGTCTGGCCGCCGGTATGTATTGTTTAAACGCTGAGTCGAGTAGCTGAGCGCCGTAGGACAGAAACCCCGGTGGTGGTGGGGGTTCAGGCGACACGGACTTCTTCCTGTCCGGCTCCATGAGCCGCGCGATGGAGAAGTTGAGCACCGGCGCCGTGGGCGTGTCCGGGGACTTGGCGCGCTCCGGGGAGGACTCCCGGGGACCCTCCGGCCGCGCGGTCGACTGGAATGGCTGCATGGCTGTATTACTTGTCGTCTATCTGTAACAAAAGGAAAGTTTGTGTTATTCTGTGTTTGACACATCATTTCAACATTCAGATGAAAAAAGTCATAGCGTGTATAGAAATAATAATATGAAATCATAACAAACAGGAGGGACAATAGACGTAGGTTTTGCAGTTCCATTAAAATAATAATTATGAGCACAAAACGTCTCGACTGCCAATACGACAAATCGCAATCTCTAATTGTGGCAGTCAGGCGGTGGGTGTGTCGTGCCGCCCGCACCGCCCGCGCCGCCCGCATCGCTCGCGTCGCGCGCGTCGCTTGTAGCTGCGGCCACAAAGCGCGATCGACTATTGTGCTTGTTTTAAGTAAATTGGAAAGCGTCGGGGCGTCGCGCTTGGATCTGACGCCCTTATTCATAAACCTCGCGCTTTGTGGCATCGCCGCGAACATTCATACCGCACCCACTGTCGCCGCCTCTCCGGCAAGCGTTAGACATTTCTATGAGTGCTTTTAAATCACGGAATTGGAAAGGTTAGAGAGCCCTTGCAAAAGATTTTTTGTAGAGATTGTAATTTGTATACTAATCCAATGGATTATTATTTCCATGTTTATGCTTTGGTGTTGTAACCGTAAACATTTTAATCGAAGTAATAAGACTATACAGGTAAAGAAAGAAAGTATGGGAATTTTCTAGTATTTTTCGATATGGAAAGTGATTTCATTACACCTAGTTTCAACCATATTTTTGTATGATGAAAATGGATAATTATAATTAATAGACCTTATTATGCGGAAACAAAATTGTATTAAATCATGATATCAATCATGCTTGACATAAGTAATGGCTAAACCGGTTTAACTTTAACGAAATAAGTAGATTTCCTGTAAACCAAATCAGTAAAAAGCGATCCCGATTTAAATACCAAACAAACATAACACAAGGGTCGCTTGTACCATAAAACAAAGTGTGGGATCGTATCGGAGGGTTCGTGCGGCAATTAGTGGCACAATAGTGCTGTAACCCGGTGAATATGCTCGTGCGGTCGCGAATACCCGCGCGCGGCGGGAATGACGGCTCGGCGGCGGTACTCGCAGGACGCGGGCACCCCCGCCGCGAGCGCGGGTTAGATAGAGGAGGCATTGTTTAGGTAGGCTAGGTATCAATAGTTCTATGCTATTTGATCTTTGATGTATTTGAGATTGAGATTTAAGAGACTGACTTAAGTTTCGTAGCTAATAAGAAAATTTCATATCAAAATGAGACTTAACATTTATAGACTAGATCTTAATTTCGGTTCGAATAAAACTTAAAATTAGTATTCAATGATCTTATGTTTCCTAGCAAGTAAGACTAGACTAGTAGACTTTTATAGCAAATATTCTATAAAAGTCTAGTCTCACTTGCTTATTTTGGTCTTGACTATAATATTGTACTAAGTGAAACTCGAATTTCGTGCCCGATGTGTCTCATAATTAACTTTTGTCGCTATGAGCCCAAATTTTCGTATCGGGCCATATCCTTCGTAGCAGACCTTATATTTTGTAGCAAGCATTATCTTTAATTGCAAAAGTCTGATCTTTCCTAGCAGCTCTAATCTTTTGTAGCGGGCCTTTAAATTCGTAGCAAATGCTTGAATCTCGTAGCAAAACTCTTAACTTTTGTAGCACTTATCTCTCGTAGTTATTAGAACTTATCTTTCCTGGAAATAATAAACTTTTGTAGCAGGCTTTATCATAGGTACGTAGCAAATAGGTCTTAACTCTATTATTCTTATTCTTAGGTCATGTTTGAAAAAGCTGACATTTCGACACTTAAATCGTAACATTGTATGAAAAATTACAGAACTGTTCCGCTCAGGATTTTTATTTTAGGCGGCAAATATGTCAAAAAATCGTATATTTTTCTAAAAATATATGAAAATGTGTTGCTCTGGCGAAGAACCAACTAACAAGAAGCTATTTTGTGATCTACTGCGTATGTGATGCCATTAATCAATATCGAAACTGTATTATGGCGACAGCATAAGAACATATAACATATAAGAACATTATAATATGTTCTTTACTATTTTACACATTTACAGTACATTTGTTTCATCGCATTTTCTATGAGAATAATTATGACAACGGAATAAATTAAAGAGAAAAAAAATTATTGTATACCTACAGTTGTGTTACGAAATCTTATTAAATTACCGACTTCTGCTGTCTCAAAAAATATTGAATAATAAAAACGTTAAAGTTTTTTGCAGGAGTTTACGCATCGTAAGTTACTCGAGCTATTGGGTAAGTAAACGTTAAAAAAAAATACCGTTTTTGTTTTAATTCTAACCAACGTTATAGAGAAGATTAAAACCTTTTCTCGTTAGCTATCTTTCATCATTTCACTTGCTTAAGCTAAAATAACTACTTAAACTATGATAATTACCGAGTGGAGGCGGAATGGTTTGCCGAAGGAATCCTTTTTTTTAAAGTGGTGGTCCTATTACCTACTACTACTAACTATAACTTTTCAGGCCATCCATCCAACCATCCAACAATGCCATACCGTGTGAAACAACATCAACTCTTAGTGAGTTATTGAACTCAAATACTTTTCGATTACACCCTCTATAAACGATTTAAAAGTAAAAACAATCGCATTTACCAATCCAAGCAGTCTGCTATTATTATTAACATTTACCCTCTAGGTTTAAAGAACAGAGAATGAGAAATAACGGTAAATATCGCAATAAGTATGTAAGTGCATTTGTTTTGTCAACAGTACACCGTTCTTTGTTCTGAGTCTCGGCCTCTTGAAAACGCTTTGTTTATTAATGTTTGTTGTTAATAACTTTATTGAATTTTATGTTATTGTTTTGTGTGAGGGGAAGGGAAGTTTTATTTATAGTATTAATTTTATAACGTATGCTTGTGAATAAAGTACTTATTGGACTAAGTTGCACAATATGTGACCATTGGTTTGGTTGCTTATTAATAAAATTCATGAATTAAATATGTGTCGGTAACAAGTAAAATATAGCCCTGATCAAATTGTAATTAAAAACAGTTAAAGTTTTATCGATTCTTATAACATAATTAATATTCGATAAACCAAAAGAAATATGGCATTTGGCATTTTTTGTACTCCCGCACTAAGGGATTTAATTTTTGTATCGCGGGTATAATACTATATAAGTAACTTAGCTCAACGAAGTATGTGTTCTATTTCCATTACAAAGAAAAGAAGGATAAGTTTCCCTAATAGCTGTACTCCATTTCAAATGAAACATTCATTTTCTAGAATAACGAATATTATAGAGAAATGAGATTCAAATATATAAAATACTAGATGCTGCCCGCGTAAATGCCCGTTATAGTTGCGAAAACATTACCCATTTCAACGCAGTCGATTAAAACTAGCCTATGTGCAGGATCCAAATCCATCATCAAAATTTATCCAGCCGTTTGAGTGTGAAAAAGTAACACTAAAACTAAAAGTAACCTACTCACAAACTTTCACATTTACTATACCTATTAGTAGGATTTGTATTGTAATTTAATCAAAGCAAAACTTTTTTCACTTATCTTACAAAAGCACAGACAGCATCAAAAGCTACGTGTCCAAAGTCTTATCACCAATCTGACTTCCGCCCCTCCACTACATCTCCCCTCCATCTCACAACTAATCACCCTTGATCTCAAAGTCATCACCCTTTTATCACCACTATCACCATTACTATCCTCAATCAGTTAATATCATAATTACTTAGCCTATCGCTTGTACAAATCGCATCAGATATGATACAGCTCTTTAGATGATAACGTGATAAGGCACAGACTCTTGATAATGGTACAAGGAATATTGTGCTTAAAGGATAATGAAAGAAGATCTAGATTCCAATGTTGTATAATTTTGGATAATATGTCCTTTTGTTAAGAGTTTTTCGGTAAGTAATTGAGAGATAATCACGGCATGGAGAGATGAGGTAACAGGAGGACACTTCAATGATAATTTTCTTTTTACTGTAAAAGTTTTAATTCTATTCTTTCTCTTCCTACATATTTTCAAAGTAAAATTTATTGCGACAAACTTACTAATTCTAACACACTCCTACTAATAATAGTCATAAAGGCGAGAGTATGTGAGAGTGTGTTTGTTATCTCTTTACACTTAAACAGTTGTTCCAGTTTGAATAAAAATTGTTAAACGGCTGGAGCGATGTTAATGAAATTGGTATGGAGTTAGTTGACATCGTAGATTAAAACATGGCCTACTTCATAACCGTCTGCATATAAGGAGGTTAATGTTTTCCAGCTATAACCGCAACAGATCTTTTACGCTTTCTATGCTGTTCTGAATGGAAAATGTAAAAAAATACTAGGTATTTTGGATTTGTTGCTTTACTACTTGACTACTCTGATATTTTGGTAAATATAAAGCTTTATTCATTGCATCGCATATGTATCTCGTACTTCAAAATGCTAAGCAATCAAATTACCATTCGGTGACGTCACTAAATCAACTAGCGCCTCTCGACGTCACTAGCGTTGACATCTGTCAAATAAACAGCTCATTACAGTCCCATAGCGGGAATCGAACCCGCACCAAACGATCACTGTTCCCGACATCCGTCAACTCTAATCCGCTAAGCCTCTAATCGGTATACCTCTCCCTTTCTAACACGTAGGGAACTGTATATTTGTCTCGCTTTCAATTCGACAGAGGTCATTAGAATTATCCATTTTGTGTTGAGCTCTCGTGATTTGTTGTTGTCATACAATTTGTGTGACGCCGGGGGTGTGTTGGGGCTCTACCCACGCTGGATTGTTTGCGGCAGTATTAGGGGTGTTTACTATGATTGCCGCGTGATGCGGTTCATAATTGAAATGCTATGATTGCGCGGAAATTGCTTATTTTCTTGTTAATAAAGTGTTTTCGTTCTGGTTTGTGGTTTGGGACAAATGTGTTGTAAGCAGCTTTGCTTTTGTGTCGCAGTAGTTATGTTTTGATTTAGTCGTTATTGTTATTTACTCTAGTAGGAATATTTAGGGAGTTGTGAAATAAACTATTATTATGTTCAACTGTTTATAATCTTAACAAATACCTGGTTTAGCATTATTATTTTAGCACTAGCTTTTGCCCGCGGCTTCGCACGCGTTAAGAAGTATTATTGTTTAGCTAGTTAGTGTATAAAATTAGGGCCCACAAAACTTCCTTGTACTCAATATTCTTATCTTAACTAATTTGTTATTTGGCGCTAAACTTATCAAGCTACTGGGAGAACTTACTCGTGAGTAAGCAACATAGAACTGCCCATGAGAGAAGCAATGTTCTCTCAAGTCAATACCCGCAAATTTGAGAGTTTGCCCCTAAAACTTGTTTATAGTCATGGCTAGTCAAAAATCTAAGAAGATTTCTACAAACATCCCCTATTTCATCCCCTTATGTGTGGAATTTATCAAAATCTTTTTAACGGATGCCTACGTTATAGTACCTATGTGCATGTAAAGTCTCAGCCCGATCAGTTTAATTTTGACAAAGTTTCATAAAAAAATTCATCCCCTATTTTATCCCCTTGGGGGTAGAATTTATCAAAATCCTTTCTTAGCGGATACCTACGTCATAACATCTACCAGCATGCCAAATTTTAGCCCGATCCGTCCAGTAGTTTGGGCTGTGCGTTGATGCATTAATTTCGATCGAATTTGATTACCATAAAAACGGTTCTAGTGAGTTAATCTTAAAAGATAGACATATACTGTCGCGGACATTTTTTTACATCATTTCAATAGGAATAATTCTTACATACATATATTGTGTGTATCTTGAACCGTTTTCGCAGCGCACGCAACGGAAGTCCTCGAGGATGAATAAATTTCCCCGTTTTTTTTTAATTTTCCATTATTTCTTCGCTCCTAATAGTTGCATCGTGATGTTATATAGCCTAAAGCCTTCCTCGATAAATGGTCTATTCAACACAAAAAGAATTTTTCGATTCGAACCAGTAGTTCCTGAGATTAGCGCGTTCAAACAAACAAACAAACAAACAAACTCTTCAGCTTTATAATATTAGTATAGATAACATTCTATATTTTTGGAATGCTACGTGCGGTTTTCCGATTGGCCGACAATATCTATCAAAGGTGTTAAAATATAGACAAAGTGTTAATTTTTCTGCAGATAAATTCATCTTTTTTAATTGAAGTGACAGTTCAATTATCCTCCCTTAGAATTACTTTACAATACGGCTATACTATACTTCGCCCATAACTACATCATTCAAAAAACCACTAACCTAACTCAACAGATTAAATTAAATACGTTTACAAATCATAAACCTGTCATCACAGATCAGATCAAGCAGTTAACACTCCACTGGTCACGTTACCCCCGTGTCACGCCGGGGGCACATCGGGCCGACGTCGAGTGGCGGGAAACCTCGCGGTTATAATGTCCCGCTGAAGGAGCTGCGTCACGGCATTGTCACGTCATCATAAGACGCCTGTCAACTTTAGTGGGATTGTAAAGCGAGGATAAGGAGTTTGCAAAAAGTAGACCTGTTATTGTAAAGTATGATAATAATTAACTGAAGCAAAAATAGGTCTTTTGTAAACTCTTTAATAAATTACCGGTAGGTTGATTGACTGATTTGGTATTTTGCGAACACGTGCAGGTCACAGAAATTTACAATTATACTGTTGAAGTCTAGAGGTCCGTAAATTGATGTTATTTTGTTGATAGAGAATTTATCATTACAACTAGGTAGTAGTGCTGATTATGCAAACACGATATTTCGAAAAGGGATTTACACAAAGCTCTCTTTTTTCCAAGTTCTCATTCAATCTAATTACTATATTTGTAAATATTTACAACTAAGCTTTTTGATTGAAAATTCTAACTAACAAAAAATTTGGGAAAATTTGATACAAGTTGTAATTTTAGTAATGTAAAAACTGGTACACATTAGTAAAATTTGAAAAAAAGTTAGATCTTTAATTTTCTATTCTATATTTTCCTTCCCGACCTCAAGTAAAATGGGATAAGGGCAGAAAGACGATGTTGGTTTTACTTCCCGAGCTATACAAATCAACTCTTTGGTAGACCGCAACATCGGTCAACGGCTTCAACATAAGAAATGGTTTGTTAAAGATCCATTGTCACCCGTGTTAGAGTAACAAGTACGACATTGTGACGTCACTTCCGTAGGAACTGTCCGGGATCCCGGGGCCGGGATAAGGATAAGCCGGGATTACCGATGTTTGCAGACATAATACCGCGTTTAACTATACGCTACTTAATGTGTACCACCTCTACGCCTTCTTCTTGTGATGTTATTAAACTAGGAAGAATAATCACTTTTGGTATACAAATGCGGGGGAAGATAATTTGTTATTTTCGTGAAATAATTCAACGTAACACAGGTAGTTGCGAATATTAGTGCAAATATTCTTGATACTGTAATTCGACACATAAATACGGGAAGCGACTTTGTTCTAAACTTTGCCAAGATTATTAAAAACAGATAAGATCTTGGGACAAATATGAACTTGATAACTCTCAGTGTTACGTATGTTAATGTTTTAATAAGTAGTAAGTAAGACCTTTCAGGCCCTATCTTTTTAGTAAAAATATTTCGACATAAATCATTGAAACATTCTTCAAACATATTTAAAAGACTCTCTTCCTAGTATTATGTCCGGCGGTACCAAACACGGGCCACAAAGCATCACTTCCGTCGGATGCCGGCAAACAGCTTACCGCGGCTTAGCAGACATTATGAGATGTTTACCGCCGTAAGTTGTGGCTCATCACACTTTATTTGTACACCAGACTATTGTTAGAGCCGCCACGCTGTCTGCTGTGAAATATACTTGTATAAACTAACGATTCTGTTCTCTTTCCCTCTGTCGTTTCTTTCGATGAAATAGGGAATAGTATTGAAAAATAAGGTGGTTAATTCTATTCATGTATATTTTGGCAGATACCTACACCTGTATTTTTACTGTTTTACTTCCTAGACACGTATGTTTTCTTTTGTCGCGTAACTTAAAAATAAAGACAGTGATTTGAAATCTGATGAACGTCATGTCTCAGAGAAATGCAATTTTTATGATAAGTGACGTTACTATCCCCCACTTCTATACTATTCACCATCTTTAGTCGTTTTATTTATCATTAAAAGAAAAGTACGTATCCAATGTTCAACTAATTATTATTTTTTGGTCAAAAACCCAGTTATTAATTCAAAACGACAACAACAAACAAGTATTAAAAGCCACCACAAAACTCATAAAACTTCCGTCGGAACTATACAACATTCGTAAATCCCGGATAAGCAGGGATTAGCAATCGTTTAGCGTCAACGTTTAACTGCACCGCCTCTTGTATTGTGCAGCTGTTAAAGTGCGCGGGCGCAACTAACGTAACACTTTGTGTTGCTGGACTCCAATGTTATAGATAGTGTAGGTTTAATAATTATTTTCATTATTTTTGGAAACCTTTTTGCATTCACATATGGAAAGGATTGACCTGTACTACAGGAATCCGATAAATAATAATTAATTAAAACATTTTCATTAATTATTGAAAAAAAATGTTAACAATTAATATTAGTAGGGTAGGTTGTATTGTGCCCCAAATGTGCTTGCTTGTAATAAAGACAATAAATAAGCATCGTTTAGATCGTTATGAAAGATAGACAGATTGATTTAATCACAATGGTACAGTCAGCTCTATTATTTGAGAATTACATATTCGTATGTTTATACTTTAGTGGAGTTTCTTACCAGTTCTTCTCCATAAGAATGACATTTTGGAACTGCGCATAACTGTATCATCATTCCCCTGCCCTTATTCCAGTTTTTACTTGGGGTCGGCGCAACACGTCTTTTAGACATGTTGCTTAAAGTTTTGGCTATGGTTTTATAGTCGGCCGCCTGCCTGACACTAACCCTCTTTGGGAATGCGATTGTTGGTTGTTTACCCGCCACCATTCGGGTGACCCAAGGTGCTTGGTACAGTGCACTGGGTCTTTAGGTCCATTAGTCGCCTTTTACGACACCCAGTGGAGGATATGGGGTGGTGCTATTCTTTATATCCGGACACCACACGGACATAACTGTATGTATTGCACAAACATTTACTTTTTTATTAACCCATTTCAAGTAAACAGTTTTACTTTAATCTCTCTAATTCAGTTTGAACCGACAAGCATCTACATTTCAATTAACATCTGTAATGTAGCGGGGGCGTGACGCCGACACCCCATTGTGTCGCGCCGGGAGTCGAACCCGGTCCCGCGCCAATTACTACCCGCAAATATTTGAGCCGCAAGAGTGCGGAGAGGACAATTGATAGGAAGAACTCATTTGTTTGTGTTTGCATTAGATTATACACTTCGCTTCGTTTTGTGGTCCTCAGAGACGCATCACGTTGTGTGATACCTACCTATTGTATAGGTAGTATCAATATTGATTAGATAACCCGAAAATATCAGAAGTGATTAAGTAAAAAAATGGAAACCTATAATAAAAATTCCTAGTGATTCTTTTTATTATAGTAACTTTCTTGTGAAGGTTTCATAAAACTTTTGTGTTCAGGGGTCGACTCGCGACGTCAGCGATTATGTACTCTGGTTGGGTCTAAAACTAGTCAGGCTATTTCGATAAACACGCATGAGTAAACTGTTAACAGATATTTTGTGACTCTATTTTTTTAATTAATTCTATAAAACTTGAAAACAGGACTGTCTGTTTTAGTGAAATTAGGTACTTTAAGTCGTGCTAAGGTGGATGGTAGCTTGTGAGTGTATCGTAGCTGTCATGATTTTTTTTAAAGAGTTGCTGACGATATCATCTTGTAAGTTTCAGTTTTAATGTTATGACATACCTAGCGTAATAAAGTGTACTGTGTTACTGTAGTACAATTATTAATGCCCACAAAACTATGCCTTTGACTCAAATCTTTATACTTATCGTTTAAGTGAGTAAAGCGGTGCTCTACCACTTACAAACTTGATTAGCTTTTATGGGAAACATCTAAAACTGTGCTAGCGATTCTAATCTTTCTCACATCATAATTAGCAATGAGAATGATTTTAGAGACCTACGTACAATTTTTATACATAATTTTGGCGCCTGGTATTTAGTAACCAACATCATTAAAATAAATCTTAACTTAAAATGTAACGTCACAATACCTATACTTTAGACGTTGTAACTCTAACTAATTTCCAATACGCAATCTTGCAAAAGGACCCCAACAGGACAGAAGGACCAAAATAAATTTCAAAAAGATGCATCAACAAGCAATTACATCTACACATCACACATTACACTAAGCTTCGCACTAATTGTGCACAATACACAATCTTTATTAACGCTTCGCGAGGGCGTCATAATCACCTCCAGATGAGTTCACTCCTACACCAGCTTATCCACGACAATGGTTAATTTGTCCCCTCGCCTCCTCCACCTGAGGTCTCAGGTGACTCAGGGAGGGTCGGAGGGCAGTTATTAGATTATCCCTCACAGACCAACGGTTATGTTTTGTGATACGTTGAGGGTGTCACTGTAGGGGACTAAAGTATATTGTATTCACGGTTTGACGCCTCTGATGGAAGTTGATTGTTGGTTTCACACGATTTTGTTGGGTATTTAGTTTTGCGAAGATTTTCGAATTTAGATAAATTGTATTGTTTCTGTAAATAAATGTGCTAAATGATAAAAAAAAAAAAATTAGATAATAATAGATTTATAACAGATGTTGGCTTACTTTTGGTCGACATCAAGATTATTATGCACTTACTTATATCATAAGACAACCTTTCGATATCTCTACGCATAGCGTAGTTAACGTAACTCAATAACTCGATAAAGGCGACATTTTGGCAATTTCAACATCTAACCGTACAGCATTGCTCTGAAATCTCGGAAACCGCTGTTTTGCTAAGTTGCTCTTGTATCCTCTATTCTCGGTGAAAGCCGAATCAGAGAGTTAAGGGTCTAAATTCATAACGAAATCTTTAGGTACGATAAATTAACAATCTCTATTGTACAGAATGACTTTTAGGAACCAAAAAGAAGATATTTAGGAATATTTTTCGAGAAGGGACACGACAGAAACAGAATACTAAATTAGTTGAACAATTATAAGTTGTTTGTAACAATACTTTATACCAGGTAGTGTTCATGTTAAAAGACGTAAGTATATTACGTAAGCTGACCCGACGAACTTTGTTCCGCTTTATAGAAGTAACTAGCTGTGCCCGCGACTTCGTCCGCGTGGAATAATTATTTTGGGCATCATTTATTTTTGCGGACAACCTCCTTAGCTTTACAAATTATAGCTGTTACCCACGACTTTGTTCTCGTCATTTTCTGTTATTATTTTAGACAATTTATTTTTTTAAAGAACATAATTATTCTAAAGTACCTACTTCTGCGTAAATTATATTTTTAGTTTTATTTTCTTGTGGCAGAAGTACATATTGATTTTCTCCACAACCTGATACTTACGTCGATACAACTCAACAAATGCATTAATTTCGACCGAATTTGATTACCATAAAACGGTTCTAGTGAGTTAATCTTAAAAGATAGACATATACTGTCCTGGACATTTTTTTAGATCATTTCAATAGAAATTATTCTTTTATACATATATTTTTGGTATCTTGAACCGTTTTCGGAGCGCACGCAACGGAAGCCCTCAAGGATGAATAATTTTCCCCGTTTTTTTCACATTTTCCATTATTTCTTCGCTCCTTATAGTTGCAACGTGATGGTATATAGCCTAAAGCCTTCCTCGATAAATGGTCTATTCAACACAAAAAGAATTTTTCGATTCGACCCAGTAGTTCCTGAGATTAGCGCGTTCAAATAAACAAACAAACAAACAAACTCTTCAGCTTTATAATATTAGTATGAATATATGAATAGATTTTGAAGAAAGCAAAGAAGAAGGAAAATAAATATAAACCACGGCACTACCACCAAAAATGGTTGTTTTCCAAAGATACATAATAAGTACGTCTTTACACCATCTATGGGAATAACAAGCCACTTGGGAATTTTAAACATAAGAATTTTATGCAAGATTCCAACGCCCGCTTCACCCCCAAAAAGGGGTGATTTCTTAGAATACCTAGCTCCACACTACGTTTCAACCTCAAAATTGTACCTAAGGATAATGTACTTTATTGAACAGAAAATACTGAAATACTGAACAAGAAATATCTACATTTATAACTAAACTTAAGTAACTTAAAAATTACATATTCACAAAGCGTCGAAAAAAATATCCTCATCTCCGTCAATGGCGGGAAACGTGCCCAGGAGACTGGCCGCATTACCACGCTGAATGGCAATACCAATTCTTTGCGCGAAATACAGACTTCTGATCACGGAATTACATAAGAACTTCCAATCATTCATTTTACTCCCTTAGGGATAAGTAGAGTTTCGTAAAATACTGTCGTAACGGAAGTTTGTATCCTATTAGGAACGTAGGTATCTAAATCGAGTTTGTAGATGTTACAGTTTTAAATAAGATTTCGTGATGAATCGGTAAGTAGCATTTAGGTATTATTCAGATTGAAAGTTATACCTAATTTAATTAAGTTACAGCTGTATTAAAATTGTATTAAAATCCGGATATCCGTGTGGTGTCCGGATATAAAGAATAGCACCACCCCATATCCTCCACTGGGTGTCGTAAAAGGCGACTAATGGACCTTAAGACCCAGTGCACTGTACCAAGCACCTTGGGTCACCCGAATGGTGGCGGGTAAGCCATCAACAAACGCATTCCCAAAGAGGGTTAGTGTCAGGCAAGCGGCCGACTATAAAACCATCGCCAAATCTTTAAGCAACATGTCTAGAAGACGTGTTGCGCCGACCCCAAGTGAAATGGGATAAGGGCAGGAAGATGATGATGATGACAGCTGTATTAAAATTGTTAAAAGACTTTTTGAGCTGTATCTATTGATAGAAATGTACAAATTAGGGTAGAGAAAATGAGCTCTTTTCATAGTGTGGATTTTACCATGAAAACCTTTCCAAATAATAACTTTCTACATTGTAAGACATTGATGTGGTCGCGTATGTTACGACTTGACTTTCGATTTCTGTAACATGTTTATTTTTTTTTGCTTCGAACATTTTCTCAGGGGGATTAGAAATTATTGGAATTGCTTTTTAATATTTTCATAAGTGCAATATTTTAAGACGATCCCAAACTCACGGAAAACTTTCTATATTTCAATATCTTCTAGTAAGAAGATTTCCTCGAGGATAATATGCCTACGAAATTTTCAGATCATTTAGTCTGAGACACCCACCACGTATGTATGTAGGTACTGCCTTTACTAGGTAGACAAGTTAAGAACAGGTGTACAGACGGATTCCACTAAATTCAGTAGGTGCTTAAGTTATAATCATTTACGATCTTCATACATAAAGGTAGGTCGCCACTCATCTGCCATCGTTCCCGATACATTCTCTTTATATCTAGTACTTATCGGAAAATATATAGGTATTGTAGGTGCCGGTTGTAGGTTTAGGCAAATATAACTTTAGAAATTATGGGGCCACACAATAATATCAAAATAAAAAAAATATAAAGACACAAACCTGCAAATGATAAGTCCCACTCGTCAGTTCAGCAGCCGGCGCTATCCATATCAGCAGCAACTGAACAAATACTAAACAACTGAAAACTGACAGTCCATCACTAAGTGAGCAGCGGATCACCGGTCATTGCACTGAACGAAAACCAAAAAACTGCCCAAAGATGGCGGTTGCAAATTCAAAATTGGTGTGACGTCGGAAAGGCGCGCGGCAAGTGGCCGCGGCAAACACACCCGCCCCGCGCCCCCGCGCCCTGCGCCCCCGCGCCCCCGCGCCCGCCGCGCCACTCGCTGCCCAAAGGGCGGTCGCCCGCTTCAATAATTCACGAGCTGCACCAACTGCGTCGCGCCTCGCGCCTCCCTCTCGGCTCGCCGCGCCCCATATAACGCTCTCTCGCTCGTCCGTTGCGCATTTACTACATTTCATCGTCCTTCTCCCTCGGTACAAGTGTATCTGTGTAAGTTTGTCTCGCTCGCACTCATTAGGCGGGTTTCGTGTCGTGTATTATGCAGTGTGTTTGGCGAACGTTTTATAAGGTTTGCGCATCGACGTACAGAGTAGTGTGCGAGGCAGAGGTAACATAAATAAAATTTGTATTTATGAAAAACGAAGTAGACTTTCCAATTTTAGATGATTAATAGCCATTATTGAATTTGTTCCTAACCATTACATTTAGAGCTTTGTGAGTTGTTCCTTTTTTCTGTGTTTCACACGAGGTAGGTACTGAGTGAGTAGAGTTGTGCTTGTAGGTACATGTATTCCATTAATATCTACCATATATTAAGAGAAACAACTCAGCAATAAGTTGTATCAAAGTGTTTTATTCTTACTTACGTTTGTATAAATCAATGGCAACTTGTTAAATGTTACCTAAAGAGGCTTTATTAATAGAAAAAGACCAGTTTGTTACTCCTTAAAGTGATATAATATTTAGCTCTAACATTTTCCAACACCCATTCCGTGTGGTGTCCGGATATAAAGAATAGCACCACCCCATATCCTCCACTGGGTGTCGTAAAAGGCGACTAATGGACCTTAAGACCCAGTGCCCTGTACCAACCACCTTGGGTCACCCGAATGGTGGCGGGTAAACAACCAACAATCGCATTCCCAAAGAGGGTTAGTGTCAGGCAGGCGGCCGACTATAAAACCATAGCCAAAACTTTAAGCAACATGTCTAGAGGACGTGTTGCGCCGACCCCAAGTAAAAATTGGGATAAGGGCAGGGGCATGATGATGATTTTCCAACACCCATTTTAAGCAAATTTTAATACCTAGTTACTTTTTTAAGTCATAAGTTTTCTTTTTTTTTTTAAATCATAATTTTCCGTGTGGTGTCCGGATATAAAGAATAGCGCCACCCCATATCCTCCACTGGGTGTCGTAAAAGGCGACTAATGGACCTTAAGACCTAGTGCACTGTACCAAGCACCTTGGGTCACCCGAATGGTGGCGGGTAAACAACCAACAATCGCATTCCCAAAGAGGGTTAGTGTCAGGCAGGCGGCCGACTATAAAACCATAGCCAAAACCATTAGCAACATGTTTAGAAAAAAACATGTTGCGCCGACCCCAAGTAAAATGGGATAAGGGCAGGAAGATGATGACTTTTTTAAGTCATAATAGGGACCTACCTAACTTTTACGCCTTCACATCGTTATAATTCTGCAAAATACGTCTAGTTGTAACAAGTTCTTTCGCGGTAGCTTGCGAAAGCTTTCCTGTGGCCCTCGACAATAGGGAACACAGAAGCACTCCAGTGGTTATGGCTGGTAAGAGTCCGGCACACACCTTCACCTTCCTCAGGGCGAAGGGAGTTTCATTTAGATTTCATTAGGATTTTCACCGGGTAACAAAAAAAAATCATTTGTCCAGACCTCCAAGTGATGTGGCGGAGACCCAGAGTACCTGCGCTGTAAGCTAGGAAGTAATGATGTTGTGGTAGAGATTAGCTACCTATATTCAGCTTTTCTTTGACTATCTTTTTCAGTTAAGCTCTTGAGAAAAAAAAACGATTTTTTTCCTTTATTTAAAATTGCATCAAAAAATTCGTCTGCATCATTGCCGACTGTGAGTTTGTTCAAAAGGCTGGAGGCATTGCCACATTGAATGATAATACCTACTTATCCTTCTGTGCGACATAAACGTATCATCATAATTCGTGGAGATCATAAATAAAAAAAAATATTTTCCTCCATTTAACCAACATTAATACAAAAGTTAAATATCAATGTTAAATGGCTAAACTGTAAAATTCATTTGTAATTCGATTGAGTTGCGGCTGAGTGACGGTGGTAACCAAAGACCGCTTTTGGCGTACCCCAATCACCAGTAGGTAAACCTGCGCATAAATTAACCTGATGAGGATCTTTGACACCGCTATTTGCGTGGCCACGTTTTGGGTTCGGGAACTGGAATTTAATCTACACGTAAAAAAAAGAAGTAGATCGGTCGGTCTTATTACCTAGAGAGGGAGTGGCGTACCTTTACGAATCTAAAAAATATTTAATGAAGTCATGAACGTTCCAAGGAGCTTACACATTTTTACTATGTATAATGAATCTATTGAACAGTGATATGCCCACAATATTGTGGCGCATGCCATACCTAAGTAGCACGTGTGACAATGGTTCTTCATTCCTGACCTAGAAGGTGTTCTACCTAGTGTGTGTTACGTAACCTTTTTCGATTAGGAAAGGCTAGCACTGCCTTTGCTGGTTACCTAACAGATGTAATTATGCTGCCCAGAGATGGCAGGAGTGATCTAGTGCTGCCATCTGTGAGTTCACGAGTTAGCAGGCATACTTCACCTTAACGGGTACTGATGATATTACTTGCTAATAGATGGCGTTGTACCAGAAGGACTGAAGATGTCATCATTACTACACTATCTAGGTTACGTTTCTGAAACCGGGGTATAGTGATGAAAGATTTCCATTTAAGACGAAATTTCATCGCATTATTAAAGAATTTAGTTTACTTCCATGGCCTTCATTGATTGTTGCCCATTTTTTTGTTATGGCCCTTCACCTAAGGGGAAAGCGATGTTCATCACCCCTGTCCACTGCCTAGGCTTTTTTAAACATTTGATTTTGATTGTGAATGTATTGAGCTGTGTGAATGGCTGTAGTAATAATGCGACAAAGCTTTGTATCTGGATCAGATTGTAGGTAACATTATTTAAGGATAAATTATTTTACAAATAAAACACCAAATATTTTAAACCAACTTTATTTTTAGCTAAAATATAATAATTCATACATCAAAGAAGTTCCCTAATTATACAGTAATAATACCGAGATAATACAAAAGAAAAAAATAAAAAGAAACGTATTACAATAAAATAGTAATAAAAAGAATAAGTAGCTACCTCACGTAATACTTTAAGATACCTGGTTTTAGCGAACCTGCATTTGTGCGGGACTTTGAGCGTGGAAAGTTTAAAAAAACATTTCAGATCTTAGAAAGTATGAAAATCGGGAAATGGTCACTGGACGGTTGTCGGGTGGACTCGAACAAACATAACGGAGACACCGAGCAACGTCCGCGAAACAACACAAACATTACATGGCACTAACATTGTTCACTACAACGAAATAATTTAGAAACGTTAACAAGTGCACGGACGGGTTGCTCCGCGTCGCGTGACGTCACCTCTGCGGCAGCTTTATCAACTAATACATCCGAGTCAAATACTTAAAATCGCTCCGTCAATATTTCATTTCGTCCACTACAAACTGCGACAGAGGGCGCCACCGAAACTTAACGCAAACACAACGGAGTGAGAAGTCGGAGAGTGAGAGCACAGCACGCGACGTCACTACAAGATACACCGATGATTATGTCCACAACATTGCTTAACGGTCGAACACTCGCGTCCTCAGACATCTATGCTAATATGGCAAACGGTCCTTGATATGCAACGTCCGGGCCGGGCCGGGTCTGGCTGGGCCGGAGGACAGCGGACACCTACCTACCTTACGCTACGACGACGCGTCTTCGTTTGCCATTTCCCAGAGGGTCGCCTCACCACTAACACATAGCCACTTAGTACCTAATTGTTAGTAAAAATCCCTTAACGCATTCAAAATATATATATAATTAATATAGTTCATTATATAGTAGCTGATCCTAAACCAATACCATCTGTATAATGTGTATAATATCGTACATCTATGTTTACTTTTTCAAATAACTCTGTGCCTAATATACAGTTAAGCCGATTTTGTCGAGAAGCTCGTAAAGGGTAAAGTGTTGGACATTTGTTGTCGAGAGACAAACTTGTAATAACTACACACAATGGGAATCACGAAGCGTTTGTACCGGAAATAAATGCGTCTTTTACTGTTGTACTAACTAAATGCGGGGCCGGCGGGGCCCGGGGCGGGGTCCCGGGGGCGAGCCCCGACGGACCCCAGCCACGGAACTGAAACGCGGAGAACCAGTGAAGCGTACATCTCTTATGTATCCAATAATATACAATCATAGTATCTGATCGCTTACATACTAATTATCTCTTATGACCGATTTCATACGAAATTACAACGACTACGATTTAATACATACATTTTTTTTTTCATTTGTCTTAAGTGTAGAAATGAATAGAAAAAGTGTTAAGAGCTCTATACTTTAGAACAACGACGTATTTCCTTCTACGAAAGCAAGCGAGGAGTAAAATAATATTTCGTTTTACGTATAAATTTGATATGATCATTTTTTAAAGACCTTAGAATAAACTACAAATAAAATGTGTGCTAATGTCGGGATTAACGTGCGCCGGTACTGCCTTCCGATGACTTCACTTTCATGTTTCAACTCTACAATATCCATTTATATAATCTCATATAATTTAGCTGTCAAAATAGTCCAAGATGGCGGCGTTCGATTGACACCTGTCAAGCCGGCGAGTGAGTCACGTTTTAGGCGGCAGTGGGCGCTCGCTGACCGCGACACAGCGCACCAAGTCTTGTGCCACGCGTGAGTTTGTGCCGAAAGCTTTCTTTACACTACATAGGTACAATTACCGACTGACGCCGATTATAAAATCAATTCCGTTACCGAAATGTACTGAATTGTCTCGCTTTATTTCGTTTTGCGATATTCCGATACACGTGTGTCTTCGTAGATGAGAATTGAATTGATATTAGAAGCTGCCGTTGTAGTTTAGACGGTAATCTTTTAATTTTAAGATACAAAATCATAAGTAGAAAAGAGTTAGGTGTCAAGTTGTGTTTTGAAGCGAATAGTGTTTTTTTATAATTAACATCGATTTAATCTAAGATTTAATTTGATCTGTACTTTGATCGTATGTCGCCCCGCTCTTAAATACTTTTGTGTAACAATACCCCATTAATTCTCATCTACACTGGTTAGGAAGAAGACGTTGCACTAGTAAGTAGGACAGACTTCGCGATCGATTGCGTTGATTTCACACCGTCATTGTGTACACGGCGAATGAAAAACGCAATGGATAACAAATAAATTAAGTACCTAAAAGATGCGGTCACACAGAGAAGGTAGTACAAAGCTTCTTGATACTTCACGTCTTTCAGTACATATGTATATTAATCTAGTCTTCAGTTATATTAAATCAAAAGTCTTTGATCCTAGCTATAAAGCCGCCTTGTACATCTTCGTCCGTGCTAGAAGGGTCTAGATAGTAGAGTGACGTGTATCGCAGTATCGCAGAGTGGGCGGGGCCTGCGGCCGGGGCGGGGCGAGGCGGGACGGGGGCGGGGCCTGCGCGTGCGCATTACATCGTGCTGTTGTCCCACTCCAGCTGGCTGATGTTTCTGTACTTGTGCTCCTTGCCCGGCATCACTGGAAAAATAATCATTTATTAGTGTCTTTAACTTTGGAATTAAGTTGAAAAACCTGTGTCAATTACTGTAAATAGAATCGCATGTTCCGTCATGTTTGGTCCCTTAAAACTGTCTCTTACTAAAGTGAGACAGAGCGATACTTAGCACAAGGGTCACATTATGTGAATAGTAAGGTAATGTTAGGACAATAATGTGGTACGTACCTTCGTCGTCGTCGTCGGAGGAGTCGTGTTGGTCGGAGTCTGTGTCAGAGCAGGACTCCCCGTCGGAGCTGTCGCGCCCCCCCGCGGCCCCCGACACGCCGCACGATGGCGCCGCCTGCTGCACATACAAACACATAGGTTAATTACACTCAATCTAACACATCAACTCTGAGAGCCAGACTCTCATAAAGATCGAAACCTAAACAGATTTTGTCTTCGGCATAATATTGGATGGATTTTTCAAATCTGTTCGCAGCTACGGACAAGCGTAGACTGCCTGAATTTTTTTCTAGGCGCGTCGTCATCATGCAAAAGACATCAGCATGAAAACAAAATATAAAGCTGGCTTTTCATGATGCGCAATATCACGGCTTTTTCATGATTGATGCATAAATATTACAGAGGCATGTTGTTTTTTAAAGGATTCCGTATTCAAAGTCATTTTTTGTATAAAATCAACTTTTCGAATGAGCATCGTATAGCGTTTTTTAACTTGCCAGTTCGCTGTGGTTTCAACGTATAACCTCGCAGACACGTCTATCCCTTTACAAATGTAAGTTTTCCTATATTATGATGACGCAATCGTGTATACCACAGGAAGTCTGGTGAAATAATGACAAGATGCTTGTCCCCTACCTCCTCCATGGGGTTGACAGTGATGGTGAGCGCGGAGTCGTCCCAGGCCATCTCGTGGTCGTGTCGCTGCACGCGCAGCGCACGCAGCGCCGTGAGCGCGTGCAGCGCGGGCACGCGCGCGGGACGCCGCGAGCGCGCGCGGGCGAGGGCTATGCCTGCTGCGACTACTACCATGCCGCACGATACCACGCCGATCAGCAGCGCCACGTGGTCTGAGCGGGGAGAAGGTATTAATACACATACTGTATACAAGCTATGAGGTAATGTGACAAATTTAATGAGCGTAATAGCTAAAGAATTAATGACGTGTGAATGATAATGAATCTTAAATTAAAGATGACTGAAGATGCATACATACATACATACATAAACGTCACGCCTCTTTCCCTTGGGGGTAGGCAGAGATCACATCTTTCCATTTGCTACGATCCTGGCATACCACTTTAGCTTCATCCACACTCATCAATCGCTTCATACACGCCCGTCGGTTTAGGGTACTCCTGACCTGACCCTTTTTTAGGACTTTCCCTATTTGGTTATGAAACGTCTGTCGTGGTCTTCCCCTCCCAACAACTCCATTCAAGCTACACTCATATATCTGTTTCGTTAGTCTTCTTTCATTCATCCTCTCAACATGCCCAAACCACTTAAGCATCCCTTCATCACTGAAGATGCGCTAGCTGGAATGTCTCTGAAACCTCCGTGCTTCAATTATTGAATTTCTTACTGCGGGAGCGATGTCACAAAAATAATATCTGACAATGCCATGAAGAAATATTAGCAGTAGTAGTAGTAGTAACGTTAGATAGAGTTATAAGAATTAATAATGGAATGCTGCTGTTTTTATCTACATGGTTTACAAAGTCCATACATGATACAAGTGTTAAGTGTTGAGTAGGTGTGTGTGATGTGTGTATACTGACTGGTGGGCTCGCGCTCGGCGTGCAGGTCGATGAGGCGCGGCGCGGGCAGGTCGGCGGCGTGCGCGTCGCGCTGCGCGTGCGCCGCGTACACGCGCGGGGACAGTGCCGCGCCGCGGTGGTGCAAGTGCTCAGACTGAGGGGGGAGGAGGGGGGTTACTTAGATTTGGTTCCTTTGGTTTAAAGGATGCTAAAATCGAACGAGCTTTGCATTCGTTACAAATATGTAAAGTTCGTTGCAAAAACGCACGGAACACAAGAAGAACGAAGGTAACTTTGCAACACAGTAAACAATTTTGAACAAAATTTCAACTGTATTGCGAAGTTTTTTTTATCACATGTTTTTTACCAATAATTGTTGAGAAACCCGACAATTAAACTTTAAACACTTAATGAAAAATCTGGTGTTTTGTACGGGTACGCACCTGTTTGTCCCTGGCGATGGCGTCCATCTTGTCGGCCATGCCGCTGGGGTGCAGCTCGCGCGACAAGCCTGCCTCACTCGCGCCCGACATGTGCGGGTGAACCACTGTTAGCTGTGAAACAAAATATACGTTTATAAGTTTTGAATAATAATTATGACTGAAATCTGAATTCAGTAATAATCTCCACGTTAGATCCAAACTTATATTATAAATGCGAAAGTAACTCTGTCTGTCTGTCTTTTCTTCACGTCTAAACTACTGAACCGATTTGTGTGAAATTTGGTACAGACATAGTTTGGAACTTGAGAAAGGACATAGGATAGTTTTTATTTCAAATTTCCAAAAAAAAAAAAAAAAATATGTTGCTTTTTGAAGAGTTCCCTAGAATATCTTCCACATCTCATTTTTGAAGAGATCCCGCGAGATCGGGAACTATGTGGTTAAAACCAAAAAATTGCCAGAAGTCACTATTCCACGCGAACGAAGTCGCGGGCAAAAGCTAGTAATGATATAAATAACTACTACAAGGATATACGTTACTAACGTGTGCACAGAGCAATGGACCTAAAGTGGAACCCTGAAGAACCCCGATAAAAATCACTAATGCCGTGACGTTAATTTTCACTAAATGTAACGACAAAACTTTAAAAATACACAATTAGTTCTTAGTCTTCGTTTTTTTTTTTTTTGAAAAATTAATGTAAGCGATGAACATATTCAACAAATATTATTTGAAGACAGTATCAAAAGCTTTATTCGAAACCAACTCATAAAAATATTTTCATACAAATCTCGAAAATTTTGACTACTCTCTTCGGCCATATCTAGGTTAACATTTAGTAAGTTCTAGTTATTTTGTATATCTATACATACCGTCTGCACGTATTCGTTGCTGGTGAACCGTCCGTTGAGCTCGGAGCAGGTGAGCTTGAACACGCGGTTCAGGTAGTACGCCGGCTTCTTGTTGCTGTACTCGATCTCGCGGAGAACCTGTAAATACATTGTGTTAGAAAATCATTGTATTATGGAACGTGGGGTACTAGATGTCAATTGTATGAGATCTGATTAAGATATAATTAGCATAGATGATGAAGATGATATGGGTCTGGTCAGAACGTTATATGTATACGACCAGTTTGGTTTAAATTATCTAACAAGTTATCATAGATGACTGAGACACACAAGAGATGATTTTTAAATTTAAAGGAATCGGAGAGGTAATCTCGTACTTATTTCTTATAAAGCCTAGATAATTAAATGAACTATATTTTCTGGGAGCAGTGCAAAGCGCTCAAATCCTCGTCCTCAAGTTCAACCTTTTTCTCAAAGTTTCTATTTAAACCGACTTATAAAAAAGGAGATTTTTAAAACAACTATGTATGTTACCGTAGAATTTTCAAGTGGTTGGATGGATATGGTTTGTTTGTATGTGTTTACCTTCTGGTAGTTGTGCACAGTGTCGGCGCCGGTGAGGATGACGCCGTCGCGGGTGACGGCGGCACGGATGTCGTAGCGCAGCGGCAGCTCGGCCGCGTCGCGCAGCGCCAGCGCCTCGTGGTCCGGGTTCAGTGCCGGGTACACCGACACCACGCACGAGTCAAGCTTCTGGCTCTCCTCTGGGGGACGAGAGTTACGGTTAGTACTTAGAGAAAAATGCACCATACGAAAAATAAAAAACGTAAACACACCGCACCAACGTAACATTTTGGAACCGCGTAACTAAAGTCAGTACCGTTTTGAAAGTGCCTGAATAGACGACACGAAATAAAAACGTTTTGTTTTTGATGAGACATTTTTCAATAAACCATGATCTAAAGCAGACCGCAATCTTTTAACATCTTTGGATCTGTTTCGGGTCGGACACTAACCACCGATAAATATTTAACTTCAAAAGAAACAGTCTGAAACTATCTACTCCCTGCGCATACGTATGTCTAGTAGTTTCCACTTAACACATGACGTTAAAAAAGTATCCGGTGTGCTATATCGGCAACAAAGAATCAAGAACCAAGAATTTTAATCAAACAAGTGAATCGTCTCGACCTCCTTTCATCATAGTTTTTCATTCCATACCTGCAAGTGGATGTCCATTCCCTCCGGCCAGCACCCTGACGGCGAGGTCCGGGAACACGGTGAGGCCGGCGCGGAAGTGCGCGTAGTCCCGCGCGAGGTCCTCGCTGCCGTTCAGCAGGATGCTGGGCGTCTGCGGCGCTAGGACCATGATGTACGACTCGGCAGGCTTGGCCTTGATGATGCGCCCGTTGTCACAGCTGGGGGGAGAAGGGGATTTGTTAAATTGTTATTTTTATAAGTTTCGTGAAAGAATTCGTCTTCATGTCCGCTGCCACTCACTAGTAATTAATATATACCAGCTAAAAATAGTGAACGAAACGATAATCTTTAAGGGGTGTCTGTTGCGTACGGAGGGGGGGTGGCACTAGGTTCCAGGTTGTTGATAGGTAGACTCACGTGATGGTAGTAGCGACGTGCACGTTCCGACGCCCAGGCGTGGGGAACGCGCGCGCGTCCCCGTAGGCCACGCGACGCAGGAGGGTCTCCACGTCCGCCACGCCATCGCCCTCCACAGATACAGACTTCAGATCTGACGGACCGGAAACAGAGGGTTAGTGTGTATATACCTTTTGCTTATGGATTGAAAGAGACTGGATCAGACAACAAAGGGAGTCAGGCTTTATCTTCATTGCAAAATGACAATTTTTTTTTTTTAGTCTGGGCTCCTGTCTCCCGTCCACATAACCAGTGTATAGTCTTTATGACTGTGTATAATTTGTGGAGGAGAATAAACGAAAATTAATTATATTTTTTTTACTATTTTTTTAAATTATTAAATTAACCACGAAATCCATGGGTTTAGCTTGTAAGAAGAATACAGAAGCCATTAGTAATCACGTAAGGTGCAGTGACTCACATAGGTCGGGCGCGAGGCTGAGCCCCTCGCGGCAGTGCGCCAGGCAGGCGAGCGCGCGCGGGGGCTGCGCCACGCCGCGCGCCAGCCCCAGCCCCGCCAGCACGCCGTGCAGGTGGTGCTTCATGTCGTTCTCAGTTCCTGTACGATACACAACAAATTAATTATAAAATCAACAAAAAAAAAATACGTAAAACTTGTTTGAATACGCCTAGTAAAACCATCTTTCGGAATTTCAGATCTTTGAATAGCATTCTACTGAGTTTATCACGACTACTTCATACGAAATTTACTTTATATTTTGAACATTCATGACTCAAAGTATGCTCTTATTTCTATTAAATTTAAATACTAAAAAATATATGCGTAGTAAAAGAAATATCATCCTGAACAGCCTGTTAACTAATGGTGTACCTCAAGGTTGTATCTTAGGACCAATAATGTTAAAATCAAACATTTACCTTGCCAGCAAGCGCCGATGACGAGCGTAGTGTTAACTCCATGCGCGGGGTGTAGCGGCCAGTCATCGATGACCTCCGGGCCCTTGCCGTCCGCACTGCGGTAGGGCTCTCCGTCCACGAACAGCTCTACGTTGGGGAAGCGCACGTTCACTGCGTAGTGATGCCATTCGTTGTCGCACACCTGGGAAAAATTTATTTATTATAAAAATTGTATTTAAAAATGTTCGTAGCTGATAAATAGCAAAATGCTTTTTCTTTTTGTTTTGATGTTTATTATGTTACATCGGTGTGGCAGTTACTGAAAAGAACTTTGTTCTCAAAAAAAAATACGTTAGTCATATCAGGGAAAAGTATATCAGTACATTTGGCTAAGTATTGAGGTAGTAATAGTAATCAGTGCATACCTCTGGCAGCTTCCACCTCCACTCGGCGGGGCGGAAGATGTTGAGGTCGCCCTCGCCGAAGTCGCGGCGCAGCAGCAGTATCAGCCGGCAGTTGCGCACGAACAGAGCGTAGTGGTGGCGGTTCATTTCTATATGACATAGTTACATTAATTTGTTGGTCATTTTTAGTCTATGCAGGATTTCCCTGGGATTGTGCTGAGCTTATGCAAGCGATATATAATGATCTACATCATTATAATTATATCACTTGCAAGGAATAGGCTAAGGAAAACATGTCTTTGGTATTTTGTTATTGAATTTATGACAAGTTACTTATGCGTCAGTTGAAGTTTTTCACACGTGGTAAGGGCTTTTCATGTTGGTTTTGCAGTTTATTTGATCATTAATAATCAGTTATTTCTTTTTAGTTCAGCCGCCGTTCAGTTTTTATTTCCTCAGCAACCAATTTCAATTGCCCTACATATCTCTTAGGTTCATTAGACACTGGTGTCTATAACCCCACTGTCTTGGGATACTCACTGTGGTCATCAGCGAGACACAGGATGTGTTCCTTGCGATGCTTGTCGCCGTCGGGCGGCGGCGCGTGTCGCATCCACGTGGAGATGCTGAACGTGCCGAGCAGCGCGTGCGGGAGCACAGACTCCGGGACCACGGCCGCTGTCGTCTCGCCGTCGAACTCGAACATCTGTTCGCCGTCACGACCTGTACAACATAGATAGGGTATTTAAGTTAAATACAACAAATTGAACGACACCTTAATAAAAACGTCTTGCTTCCGCTGTCAAAAAGGACAGATAGCACTCAAGACAGGACGAGGTTGTAGTTTCCTATTGTCCTCAGCCACGGTTTGGACAACGGAGGTATTTGATACCAAATGAGAGAATATGTAAGGTAGACATACCTGAGTCTGGTTTCAGCGACTTAGCCCATTCGTTGCCAACTCCCGGGCTAGGAAGTAAATCGATCGTTTTCGGGTCCAGTCCTGGAAATACAAAACACCAATTATTATAGCTACTTGAATGAGAAATAAGAGCAAATAATTTTCTGCTGATATACGGTATAATCAATATAAAATATAATTTTGTCCTTTATTAACTTTTCCAATTTTCTCTATTCAATATCAGTATTCTTCTTAGACTGTATGATATCAGGTTAACTAAGGAGGTTTAGAATAGTCAAAGTTACTTACCACAGATAGTCCTCTGCGAGTGCAGCGAGTAGGTGTCGCGGTCGCAGCCGCTGCCGGCGCGCGAGGCCTGCAGCGTGACGGCGGCCTGGATGCGCGTGACGCCGGGACAGCGCTCGTCCGACTGGCACGTCTCCAGCCGCGCCGCCGGGAACAGCGCCAGCGGGCCCGTGCCAGGGGCGTAGTCCACACGCTCGGCAACTCCTACAACATAGAAATAGCATTGTTAAACATCATCATCATTCCCCTGCCCTTATCCCAATTTACTTGGGGTCGGTGCAGCATGTCTTCTTCTTCAATACATTCCTATCTGACGTCATCTCGCAAGCAACACCCTTTGCATCCATATCATCTTTCACACAATCCATCCATCGTTTGCATCCATCCAAAAAAGCATTGTTAAATATGGGATGCTAATATTTTGTAGTACAAAACCAAAATCAGGTGAACCCCTAACCAGAAATTTCGTTTTCATATCTTGTTCAGATATTTTTTACTTTCAATCTTATTGTCTCCTACATCCACAGTATGACCCATGTAATTTTATTTTTATATTACAAAGTTGAAGTGTATATCATCTGATAAAGCGGTGACTATCACGATTCAAAAGAAGCGCAAGTCTTTCACACTTTTCAAAACAAAGAAATGTTAATTTGCAAATTTTCTTGCTTCATTAAAGAAAATATAATCCTAACCTCTTGAGATTAAGGTCCAATACGTCTTACCGCCCACATCCCATTTTATACAACGATTGATCAACATCCTCGTATAATCGAGGCTGGCTAAGACTCCGTAATTAATTAACGCAGGCTATTTGTCTGCGCTGCAATTATAGTTCATTATCATAAGCCCGTAAGCCGACCATCCGTTATAGTGCCACTAGGCCACGGGGGTCACTTAATGAAGTGGTCGAGGCTGGCCACTACAGGGAGGTGTTTAACTTAAAGTAAATTTAAACAAAAACATATTTTTAAACTGGTTGAAAACATTTCGAAATGGATTATTTACCTCAATGTCCATATCCTAAACATGTCTCAGTAGCGACAATACTTTTTTCTAAAGCCTTTTTCTATAGGGATATTTGACAAGTATTAAAAAAGGTATTTAGATAGCCAACTAACGACCTACGTACAGTAGATTACAAGAGCACACCAAAAAAGAATTTTAAAAAATTTGGGCATTTCCTTATCCCACTAATCCCCCCCTCCCCTCATAATTATAATGCAATATTATGGTAACCTTTGGAAAACTTATTGCAACTCATATAGTCGATATTACTATACTATACATAGAACAGTGATCCGTACCTTTCCAGCCAGCTCTGCAGGGCTTGTTGACCTTGATGGTGACCATGACGGGCGCGGACTGCTTCATGCCGCAGTCGTACGCCACCACCGACAGGATGTGGTTGTGCGACTTCTCGTAGTCCAGGGGCTCCGTGTTGCGGATCACACCTGGGGAACATATCATCGTTATAATATGCTAGACTTATCATTATTGGAATTGTTGTGTTATTTAACAGATATATGCCGCAGGCTCTTATTGCTCTAGACTATAACTACTGCTGGTGCCAGAGCCCCTTTTGATTATGCTTTTCTCCACCATCTCTTGCCATATTCTACATAATATCCTATATTCTGCCAGTTACATTTATGTAGGTACTCTTAGATACGAAATACGAATAAATACTCAAATGCGACAGGAAAAATATATTTATAAATAAAGATAGCAAATTCTGTACTTTGCCGCTTTTAAATCATCACTTTTTTTGCAGTGTCCGCTACTAAAAGTTTGAGCCAGAAAACCGCGACTCGCTTTCATAACCTAGAACATTAAAGTAACACGCGGATTTGTAGTTCCAGAGTTGGTACCAAAATAAATAGGTCAATATGGAAGACGATTCTTAATCTAATAAATCTTACCTTCATTATCAATAGTGAAGGGCTGGCTCCGATCGGTGAGTATCTCATACTTGCAGACGTCTCCGTACCGCGGCGTGCAGTCCTTGTCGGTGGCCTCGACGCGCACGATCTCGCCGTAGACGCGGCCCTCGTCCACCGCGCGCACGTACGCCGCCTGGCTGAACACCGGCGCGAACTCGTTCACGTCAGTCACCGTTATGTGGACCGGGACACTGGGAAACGTAAAAAAATTACAGTTTAAAAAAGAATTACAAATATAATAGAAAGTCAAAGCAAAACTTGTTGTACTCATTCTCCTACCTAGCTTTTCAAAACTATGTTGAGGTCGACTTCCAGTAAAAACAATCAACCATTTTACATTGAAAAATAAAATAATTACGACTGATAATTTCATTGCTTATTTTGGACCTATGTTACACAATAGAGAATATTATTCTAATCGTCGTTTATTTCTCGTAAATACTTCTTGACCGAGACCGAAGAAAATTGTACCTAATCGGCTATGAGCACAGAGTGTCACGTGAAACACATTCCCAATCTTAAGTAAAACGAAATTTCTCTCAATTCAAAGTGGTAATTATTATAATATCTCAATAAACTTACGTGTTGGAGTAAGAGCCGTCGCAGCCGACCGCCGCGATGTCGAATTTGTAGTTGCGTCGCTTCTCGCAGTTGAGCGGGTAGCGCACGCGCAGACGAGCTTCGTTCTCATCTATCACCATAATCTGAAAAAGGAGGTTCTTTGAAATTCTAGAAGAATAATATCATCTTTTAAAACGTATAAAACCATGCTCACAAAATCCTCAAGTTTCTATTTGCCCTGTAATATCTGTTCATCACATTTTACGGAAGTTCTTAAGCGTCATTACACGCTAAAAGCCCTTTTCCTCGAAGAACAAATGTGGCCTAAGAACACACACTACCGAAAAGGATCTTACGTAAACAATAATATTTATAACCAACAAAAATAGAAATAATATTAAACATTGAAAGCAAACAGCCAGAAAAACCCTCCATAATATTTTCAGTCATTCGCATATTTCCCATGTTCAACGGAGCGAGAACCAAACCTAATAATAATACAATAACAAGTCGACTATCGTTATTCTAATCCCCCCCTCCCTCGCCCGCTGGCCCCGCCACCCTCCATGGTCCGGCCTTTCCAATCCGAAGCATATCAAGTTCAGTTGAACGGACAAAATGTAAGAAGTTCCCAACCCTCACGGTCCTATAAAATATTTGTAGCGGTGTAATGAAAATGGTTCCGGTCAGTAATGGACAATGGCATTGTTGCGTAACCATGGCAACGTTACGAGAACCGCAAAGGATATTTCTATGGTTAAATGATTAATGTGAGCCATAAATTTTGTTTTGTTTGTGGGTTTATAACGGCTTTGTGAAAGGGTTATTTTGGAAGATTTTTACGGTTAAATAAATACTTGTTTATACTTAAACGGAACGCTGCAAATGGAACGTTCAGTTTATAGACATTAAAAATGATGTTCATGTTCTAAGTGGACATCGTTTAGGATCATTAGGTTGAATGAAACACAGACAATCAAGTTTACCCCATCCTGTTCAGTTCCCGGTAAAATTTTCCTTTATTGCTTACGGTCCTTGGTAGATCGGTTTCCCTGTCTACTTCTCCTAAGCACTACCTTCACACAATGGCTTGTAGTCTGTACCACCATATAACCACATGATTAACAAGCAGTGAAATTCTAAAGCATCCATATTGCCTAACCCTATGGAAGGTAGACAGATGCGCGCGAGGTTTCGTCCCATCGATCAGCCGTCAGAGCACGGCAGTCCTGTATCCAGGCTGCCTGTCTAGCGTGACAGCTAGCTCTAAATCACGTGACCCTAGCTCAGTCTGAGAGACAGACTTTAAAATATTTACATAGGCATTTACTGTTTTATAACAGAAAAAATATGATACTAACTAGCTTTAAAGCGTGGAAGTGGTTTTCAGAACTGAAGTTTTTTTTGTATCTAATGTTACATGTATGATGTGATAATTCTAAGTCTCTCTAAATTCTGACTTCTTCCTTCCGCAATCGGAAACTTTTTATACCGTCAGTTAGAGAAAAGCTTTATGTATTGCATGCTCTCTTGTATTCCTCTTCATCGTGAAAACTTGAATATTCTACTAGCTTTCTTTGCCCTGTCGTTTGCTCACAAATCCTATCACATTATAGTCTCCCAGCCACAATCAATCCATTTCAAACTGAAGTAAAATCACTAGTAGGTACGAGCACCACACCGACGTTCTATACATTTATAAACAAAACCTGGAACTATCGTTGGAACTGTCGCGGCCAGGAAGCCAGACCAACTAAGGTAGTTACTGGCTCCTGAAACTTTTCCCACCACTGTCGCTCTGGCGGCAAAGTTTCCACATGCACTGTGTGGTGATATTTTTATAGAATTACATACGTTGATGGTTATATTTTTTTAAGTTAAAAAAGATATCATTAAATAAACATAAAATGGAAGCGCTTCCATTTATATTGTAATGGGCATGGTAAAAACAATTAATTGGATTATATTGTCAGTGCCTTACAGTGTACACTTTTTCTTCTTATATTTCATTAGAACCTACGCAGAGTTGTGTACACGCCATGTAAGTAACTATAAATATCACAAATTCTGCAAACCCTTCATAAATTGCTGAAAAACTGTTAAAGTTTTCAGTACAACAGTCTGGCATTCATTAAAGCGAAACAACGCAAGCATAATCGGTAAAGAGCTTTTATTTGAAAACCTGTTGATGTTGAATTCGTTTGCATTAATTGCATTAACCTGTACACGGTTCGCAGTCCACGCATTTTTCCAATACTTACAAAATAAACGCGTATAAAAGCGTTCAACAACAGTTGGATAAATCCGTTCGCAACTGTACCTGCAGTAGTGCACTTTATTGCAGGCAATCCCAACTTTTTCCATTTCTAGTTATCGCAGCCGACTGTACTAAAGGACAATAAAGCCCATACCTAATATAGTATGGTGAACAACGTTTATTACTACGGCCGGAGTTTATATCGCGTTGTGTGAGTTACATTGCTGCGCGGGCGGGATGCAAATGGGTCTTGTTTACGAGCGTGGCGCGCAATGTTTCTGTTGATTTAGCGTCGGTGCGGGTCGGCAGTCGTCGCATAGTTCGGGGCCGTCCATCAATGGGATGCGTTAATGAGTTTGTGCTGGGACTGCGAGGTTAATGGCGGGCCGAGGTCGCAGTCTGCGGCGCCTTGCCCTCATCCGTTTATTATCCGGGCTCCTATGAGTTAGTATATTAGTCTAGGAATTGTGATTTTATAGGGGTCTTCTTCATTTCGACGGTAAACTATGAAGATGAAGTCTTGCGTCTAGTTAACTTAACTGTTGGCTTTATGTTTGTGTATCTACCCGGAGTACCCGGGCTACCCAGAGTTACTTTAGGTGGTACTTAACCTTGATTCTGTTTAATTGTCAAACAAAAACTTATTTAGCAAAATTCTGAACACTAGCCTCCAACCTTGCCTTATGAGTTCCCTCATTATTCTAACTTAGGAAGTCCAAATGTGGCTAAAATCTTAGCAGTAAATTCCTACTTTCTAGACTTGGTAATGGTTGTACTCAAATTACCTTTTCATATCGCTAACGCTGTTTGTGTTACTGATCGCTCCAGTGTATTAAATTGGCAAGTAAAAGTCACGTGATTTTGTTGGAAAGCTATTTCCATTCTATATATTTGAAGTTCTGCGTACTGACCTCGAAGGGCGCCTCTCCATGGTGCTTGTTGTTGAGGATGAGGAAGGAGCAGAGCGGGCCGCGCGCGCGGATGGCCGGCGTCACCTCCACCAGCGTCTCGTTCTCCTTGATCAGCCCGTGGTAGCCCTCCTCCGGCTCCGCCAGCTCCAAGTACGGGATATCTGGAAATAACAAACATCTTTGTAAAATTTGAAGGGATATTAACTCCTAAATTACTTAGGTATTTGAAAATTGGGACAGACAAAATTGGGAATTGTATAAGTGTTGATACATAACTAGGTATTGTAAAAATAAAACTGCCGACCTATAACCAAGTTTAATAACGAGAATTTCGGTGAATAGTTCTTTGTCAGCTTCACGTTACGCGCTTTAATCTCGGCCATGACATGTAAAAACTTAATGAAAGTCTCATTCTATTACAACAAGGGGGAGCGGACATTAAATATTCTGTAATAAAATTTAATAATTTTCTCCGAGGACTTGGGTTTGGAAGGCTCCGGAACAGGCTATAACCGTTACAGAGGCTATTAGCCTCTCCGGCTGAGAGGGCTATCCGCAGATTTTAATGAAATAGCCTCCTCCTCACAATCCGATGCACTGTAAGAGCCCATTCTGAGGACACTGAATACCCATTTTTGGGACAATCTTGCGTAATGCCCGCCTTTGATAAGGGTGGGGGGTAATTTAAATCCATGGCATCAGCACCATGAATGGTCGAGAATCCCTTTGTATACGATTGAGTATGAATGTTTCAATGGTCCGTAGAAATGATTGCATCGCCTTGATAAAACTCAGTCTTGTACTTATTCTTTTTTATCCTATTCACTTGTGGATTTGATTGTGGTAATCCAATTGACTGAGTAGCTCGGGCTCGTAGAAGCTTTGTAGGCGTAATTCACAAACCTTTTATTGAAGTTTAAGAATACGAAGTTATGTCAATATTTAAACAATCTAAAGCAAGCCTCTCATGTTAATTTGAATAAACCGAAGGACAGGAAAACGAATCAATTTCTAGTTTTATTTGACAACCTTTCAATATCTTATGACACTCGCGACACAAATCCCAGAGACAGATACAGTCGCGTAAAACATTTGATCGGGTACGTAGTGTGCACATATAAAATACGCTCGTAAACCGCTGACCCGGGGCCGGGCGGGCCGGCGGTGCGCCTGACGCAGCGGTTACGAGCGGGACGCCAGCCCGCGTTTAATCCCGGGATCGGGCGGGATTGTTTACAGTCGCGCCGGGAGCCGCTCTGCCCGGATCCACTGACTCTCGTTAAGGGCGCGTTAGATTCGTCTGCGGCACGCAATTTGTGCCAAGCTGGTCGCGTAAGCCGGCATCAAACGCGAATGTCTCTACTTTTCCTGTTATTCCTGTGTTACGTTTGAATAATGGAAATTTTTCCCGTTTTACGGCTCGAAGGGTTGAGACAGCAGCAAGTGTTTGTGTTACAGAAATGTGACTCACATTCGGGTTTCTGTGCAAATATGCGTCGGTAAGCAAAAATGTGGGACCAGAACTCGACGCCGAGAGATTTCTTTGTGGCATATTTAAAATATAAAATATTTCTGTTTGGACAACCGGAGATGAAAGTGGAGTGTGCGATGTAGCGGCACTCAACAGAGATACAAAGTGCACGATATTTATGTCAGCGTGTGGTCTGACACTTGTACCACAACATTGTAAACAAGCTGCGTTAAACGTGCATCCTGTCAAATAGTTCTCTGGCAATAGATCTGTTACGCCAGCAAAATAAATGATCGTAAAGCTAGACATTGCCAGAATTCCTAATGATTGTAAACCGTGCCAAAGTGTAACCGACCCCAACCTCAAGTTCAAAAAACGTTTCTTTTATTCAAAAAACACGGGTTTGAAGGTCTACCTTATTAGCGTATTTGAATTCATTAATTAGCCTTAACGAGGATCTTGTAAGAGCCAAAAAAATTATCGTACATCCTGCGAATATTAATATCGGATTATGATCTGGAGCCGGCCGCGAATTATGTCAAAAGGTCCGTTTTGTAATACTGGGGATTATTGTGTCCGAAGCCTGGATGTTGTAGGAACAAGTGTGGCACTTAGAAGGGCTTATCCAATTAATTAGTGGCTGTAATCCTCTGCCGCGGCCGACGCTATGTTGACTGAGGGTTAGAGTTATTACGATGTGCTCTAAGAACTTGATAATGTGTTGCGAGAACGATAACAGAGTTAAGTGGATCAATTGTGGGATAAAGTTTAAGTATTTTATTTGATGTTATACAATGAACCCTGAAGCTAAGAGAACTAGAAGGGAACATCATCTTCATCTTAGAAAGAAGAACAATCTGTGTTCTCGAAGCTTGTAATAAGCTGCTGTAGTAAGCCGTAACGTTTGCCAACCACGCTTATAACTAATTCTGGAAACTGCAGTTCTCGAATGGAACCAGTAACTTTGGAAAGCTTTAATAACTTTGTGTCGGAGGTGCTAAGAATGTCTGCAGCGTTGTACCACGCGAAACATTTGCCGCAACACATAAATACCCTCCATGGCAACCCATTACACTAACGTACTGCGCAACAAGATACCAATTTTCACGTTCTACATTTTTCTTTAAAACCTAGATTAGCAGAAAATTACTGTTTAAAATGCGAGTATTTCTCATAAAATTGCAAAACACTATAGGAAACTTGCAAAGAAAAATAACGGATTTTATTAAAGCATTCGCATTTAGAACGGCGTTTCACTCGAATCGGCGTTGTGTACTTAGAATGTAAATTGTGTGCTTGAACACAAAAATGCTCAAAATTTTCTACAACATTAATTAAAAAGAGGTCATTGCGAGAACCAGAGGTAATTCTGCTCGCAAAAAGGGTTAAAAATATTTTATTTTCTCTTTGAAGGCAGTCCGTCACAGCGCGGGTTATTTAGTATTCGGGGCGGTGTCGCTGCGGTCGCCGGCGCCGTGTGAACGCGGCCTTACGTATGCCCGATACGTGAATTATTACGCGCAAGTTAAAGTATTAAGTTTTATCTTTGTGGGTGTAAATCATTGTAAACATTTTGTTCGGGGTAATATTCCGCTTGCGTGTTCATTTTGGTAAACTTTGTCGGCGCTAAAAAGTCAATTAAACTTGGAGAGGAACGATATTTTGTTGTGACCTAATTTGCTCTACCGGAATTGCGAGAATTATCGACACAGACTATTCGTCAATGACAAAATATTGTTTTATTTGTTGTTGTGTAATACGCAAAATGAAATTGTAGTATATTCATAATTAAACGTATATTGTTGCTTTCCAACACACCAAAATAATCAGGAACAGGAAATCACTCGTCTTAAGTACTGTACTCAATAGCAATAGAATCAAGAGCATTAGAAAATGAACCGGCATTCCAGAACAAGTAAAATAAATAGGTACTTTTCCGATATCGGCATTATAACAAGAGCCAAACATTAACATTTACGACAAACAGTAAGAAAAAATACTCGCAATAACAATAAGCAATGCTCTTAACGATCACCTATTTCATATTAAAATGTTGCTCGAAATTTCTCTTCGGATTGGTATAGTAGGTTTAGCGTGTAAAAGTCTCGATAAATGTTACTTAGTAAGAGTTGACATACATTCAGAAATGTAGGCGTTTGTTAGATATAACTACTTTTGTTAGCCCCACGTTGTGCGCCAATAGCATGAGATTCAATTTACGCTGAACAGATTTAACATAAGTATTTTTTTTTAAAGTATGGCAAAATTTACTAATATATTAGGAAAACGTTATAATATTTATAAAAATGACATTGAGAAGCAGGAATTAACGTTCAAAGAATAATCACACAAAGGAACACTAACACACATTCAAAGTGAATACACAAAAATGTTATTGAAAACAAATCCAAATCTCATAAACCATTTATCACAAACGCCGACTTCCCGAAACATCGTAACAGACGAATAAGCCGATCATTTATTTCAATTACTCATTCACGTGAAGGGAGCATAAAAAACCCTTTTTAGCCTACCCTCGGATCGGAAGCTGGACCATTAATCTTAGCGCCACGTGTCAGTCAGGAAGCGTGCATAATGTGACAATTACGGTGCCTGAATTTGAATAACAGCCTTGTAAAGCCTCGATTCTTGGCGAACGGACCAAACTCCCCAAGTCCCGAAGGACCGGCAAAATCCTACGAGAATTGGTCATAAATGCAGATACCGCCGCAAAGGACTATAAAATCGACGGTAAATTATTTAAAAGGCTGAAAAGTGGGTAGTATGGTGCTTGTATGGGTACTCCCAGCGGTTTTGTCGGTTTGCGAGTTTTTGCATTGCTAAGGCTTTTTTTACGTGCAGCTGTAAAATGTAATCTTGAAATCCAGATGTTTTACTTCCATACAATATTTGATGCTGTACCCTGACAATGTGGTTTATTAAATTGTACAGGTTTTATGACTTTGACGAACGTTTTTGGCTCATTCTCTCATTGACCCATTTTTTATAGATTTCATGAAGCTTACTCAGTTTAGTGATTTGACCGATATGCATCAGTTCTATTCACTGTCACCGTAATTTTTCTATCTGGCAGTCGTAACCAGCAACCCCATTGATCTCTTTACTGTCAAATCTTTAAGATAAGGTTAACATAAGGCACCCTCTCATCACAACGGGTTTACGACGTCTCCTGGTCGTTTACAATACTTCATCGTAACCTAACCTCACTCACATTCTCAGAAACATTAGCAATTTCAGGAAAGTTTGCTTGTAAAGGACCACCACATGCTCTTAATGTTTGCAACATCATTGGCAAATACTGGTTTCCAAGGGTTTCTGTCGTCGTGCGATTCTAAGTGACCGACACAAAGTTGTGCATGTTTTATGGTGTCGCGACTCGGATCATCAGTTTCACTTAGTTGTTGAGACGCTCAAACTTCTGAGCTATGGGATCCAAGGGATTATAAACTATGATCCCTGCTGGTGTAATTGATGTATTTTGTTTGACGACCTTTGTTTTAAATTGTTTTGTTTCGGAAAGTATAAAGATAAGCTCTGCTGAAGTTTGGGAAGATTACGACGAAAGGTCAGAGAGAAATATAATTTAAATTACATTACTTAAGAAGATATTCCGTCTAGAATATTTTGTTCATTTCATCATCTTTTTGCTACAGTGTACTTATAATAATTGTGTTGTCTTCATTTCGTCTCCTATTTGAATTCAGTTGACTACAAAGTCTGAACATTTTTCCTTTATATTTTATTAATTTTCCTCCGTTGCGAAATAAAAGCTAAAGTTTCGCAATAAGAAAATCTACATAAATTGTGTTGCTATTCACCAATAAACACTTAGAACAAGAATTTTCGCATTTAAAGTCCTAAACTACACCTGAAAGCGCCGCAGAAATAACAAAACACAGAGCGATAAATCTCAAACCATTCCGAACAGCTTTCCACAAAAGTCAACTGACGATTTGCATAAAACCGTTTACTGAAGCAAAAACTGAGGTAAAGTCGTAGCGGTGGCACAGTTTAAATCAAAATCCGACAACTTCTACACTATAACGGTAATGGCCGCGACATACATTATTCATGGCAGTAAGGAGCGTGTTCTTCACTCCACGCCATGTAGTATTGATTCTACTCATCACGAACATGATTCTAGCCAACCATCTCTCTCTATCACCTTGGGATTCCACCCGTGTGACAAAGACAGGGAGTCGTGTGAAGGCTTCATGATACGAGGGTAGAAAGAAGCGCCGGTTTCGGCGGAATGACTATGTAATAGCACTGTCATTGGGAATTGAAGTGTTTTGAGTCACTTTGAAGTTAAACTGAGTGAGGGCTGAGGGCTTAACCTTTGAGAGGCTTTCGAGCGTAGTCTCTTACACTTATTATTAGATACGGTTAAGTACTGAAATTGTTTCGACATGTTTCTTTGAACTGAAAGTAATTATCGTCTGTTTTTGAAGTTTAATCACCTTATCAACGTGCTTTAGCACCAAATTACAAAATTCTAATCTGGAAACTAAAGTGAACTAATCGAGTTAGAATCTAAAAGCATGTTTCTTTCAAAAATAATATCAACGCAATATCACTATTATATCATGTGTCGTAGCCATAAATACATCAACTCCCAAAAGTGTCAGAAGGACCAAGGAGCAAGGAACTCTTGACTGGAGAGCCACAACAAAGGCTTTGCCGAACCAATCACGATATGTGATAGTATCAGTTATGCGAGGACAATTGACAAGCACGGGGATTTCTGCCAACGAGAAGCCTGTCACGGAGACAATGTATCAGATGACTGATACTAGGGCGACAGGAGATGAACTGAGCAACGATAAGATCAAGACATCTGATTTAATTACTAAACTGACAGAATAATTTAGTTGACATGACGGAGATAAGGTATATAGCTTAAGCAGGAATTATAGATAATCTGAGATTGAGACAATCTTGAGTATTTGAAGATGATGCTAATAAAATATAAAAGAATCAGTACTTTATTAAAATGGAACATTAACATTATTTGAGGAAACCGTGATGTGACAAAATTATAGAGACAATTTTATTACCTTGTCTGAAATTTAGTCCTAATGTTCAGCTAATCATGATTAAGCTTTACTTTTGAGCTAGCCACACATCCCTGGACAATCGCAATTGAAGCAAGACTATCTATTTATTCCCCAAGACAGAGAGCCTCACAGCATCCCACAGTAACGAGACGAGAATAAAGACGGACAAGCTACTAAGAACCAATTCACTCCACCTGCAGCTTCGCCTTGAATGTTTAAAGAGGTTCTCACAACTGCAACCGTTTACCTCGAGACTTGATTCAAACAATTTTCAACTTTTTCCCCTAAGTTTTAAAGCTCTGTTTGTGTTTTTAATAATTGAGCTCTTTAGTTTAAGATTTCTTTGTGCTATTGTTATATTTGTAGAGTTGTGTGAGTTTGTTTTGGAATATATTTTTTCTGTCAGGAGTTGGAGATATGGCTATTTCATTTTAATATTACCAGCTCACTTTGTGAATAACTAGAAAGTAGTATTGTTCGCTAAAACAAAAATAAATCATTGAGCCATAAAATGGTTTTATTATGAGATAGAATACAATTTGGTTGGATACCGCATGCAGTTTTGAACTCGGGCAAAATTTAAACCAAAAATGTCAAATACATAAAGTTCATCCATTTAACACACACACCACACGACCCGACACATCCTCACACAAATTCGTAATCCGTCAAGCCTCGTTTACGCAAAATCCATCACGTATACATGTAAAAAGGTCCCTGTGTCATATCGTACGTAGTGTGTGCTATAGTAAGGTGTCTCAGACGGACAGCGTGATTTTATCGCGGCGATAATGCCGCGGGATAACGGGCCAGACGTGACACGCTTGGGGAGGTAGGGTGCACACGTGACCAGTACTGGGGGAGAGTACTGGAGGAGAGTACTGGCGGATTAGTAGCAAAGAGAGTATTTTCTTGGGCGAGGTAGTAAGAATTAGTGATGTAGATGAGGAGTTTTGTATCGTTTTCTTGTAGCTAATATAAAACATTTATATGTCTAAGGGTTACTATTACCGACTAATCAAATCCAACACTCAGCGAGGGAAGATTCTCTTCTCATGCCGAAGACTAGAGTCAGTAACGTTTTGAAAGTGCCTGAGAAGGCCTACTCGAAATAAAAACCTTTTGATTTTGATTTTTGATTTTGAAGAGAAGGCAAAAGTTTCTAATCGAATTGGTCATTTGCAGTTCATAAAAGCGACAAGAGAGGTATTTGTCCCGCAGTGTATATTAATTAGATTGTAAAATATATATTCATAAATAAATAAAATCTTGCGATTTGAAAAACATGCTCTTACCAACACTTAGTTTACACTTGTGATTGGGCCCTTATGACCTCTTTAAAGAGCATCGGCCGTTTCTTTATTATTTCTAATTTACAAGCTCGTCAATTTCACATTCCGATACAAAAACATTTCAATTCTCATTCCCTCTACTGTGGCTTCCCACGATAATGCCCCAGTTCCATCCAAAACGCTAGAAGCCATACATACATACATACATTACCATAACGTCGTAACTCAGGCGTGGGAATAACAATGTAAACACATTATCTAATCGGTTATGACTTGGCCGCCGACCAAACGATCACCGCAGACCATACAAATGGACCAATACCATTTATATTGACAAATATTAGCTAGACTGGTCTGTCTAGCCGCCGGTGCCGTCTGGACACAGACTAATGCTGTGTTTACTTGTCTGCAACAAATACTCGCTCAGTTCTGGAAGGCTGCACGATTTGATTTGTTGTCAAATCTATTGCTGGTGTGATTGGTAGAGCAAAGACTATCTATGATCTATGCGTGCGTTTGATTTCAGATTTTACAGAAGATTTAACAAAATTTTGTGTTCATTAATTTTCGGTGCACATACATATACTTAGAGGCAAAACGATCATTAGATGATTAAAACGTGTTGTGGTAGAGGATAAACTCATTATCGTCTGTGCTAAACCTTAAAAGAATACTTCAACAAATAGTTTTATTTTAAAAGTAAACATTTCTAACCTCAGAAATATTCTCAAACCAATTTCACAAATGGCTGGAGTTCTGCTCACCACGGCACGGCCGCGCCTACAGCGAGGTGTCAGACATTTCACATAACTCACCAATATTTCATACTTACAACTTTTGCTCAAATTTCGCGTCTTAATGCGATTCGGGAAATACTTCTGTATGAATGTACTTTTGGGGAAAACGAGTGATTTTCCCTGTCTCAAGTAATGTAATTTCTTCGAAAAAACAGGGTAAACAGTCTCGGAGACGTGTTCAATTTCGGTGTTAGAATTTGTATGTAACATCACACCTGTATTCCCCGGGGCAGGACAGAGGTGTACTTTGCCAGGAAAGTGTTAATTTCCTATTATAGAAAAAGAGGAAGCTATTCAAAAACCAAGCAAGTGGGAGTCAGTTTCTCGAAATGATGGTTCGATTATATGTTCAGGCAATACTGAGAGATCACATTCGTTTTTGCAGTTATAACAACTTAAGTATTTTCGAATTCTTTCCCAAAATAACATTTTTCCTTTAACATGAAACCTATAACTGTGTGCAAGCCGGTTAGCAACAGGGAGACGAAAGCTAAAAAAAAGAAAAACTAAAGAATTGTTTACGTATTATGAAAAGGTATTAAACAAACAATTGTGTTGGCTAAGTAAACAACTTTTGTTTAAAAAGTCGACCTGCGTTAAATATAAACAAACAACATTACAATAAAATGAAACCTGTTATTTTTTAAAGTTTGAAAAAATGTTTTGTAATTTGAAGCGTAAAAAATTGTACGTTATAGATTCTAATTAAGAAGGTTATAATATTAAAACGCGTGGTAATTTATTTGACAGCCATAACCGTGAATATTTTGAGGTTTTGCTTTTGCTACAGGCGTACCTAATACTATTGCAGTTCCACCATATTCTGAGTATAGTAATTGCGAAAATTATTGGCTTATAAATATGTGCAGTCTCGATTAGGTATAATTACAATTTTACTTTTCGTAAAAAGAACCTACAATTTTCATATTCAGGAAAAATAAGGCATGGAAAAAATACAAATTATTTACTTAAAATAAGAGATACAATAGATTATATAACAACAACCTTACATTGATTTCTGCCAACTATTGTTTCTATTGTCAAATTAGCTACGATCACAGATGAACAGTCTTGTCAAACAACTGGATATCCAAACAGTTATCTACGTCAGGTTTAACCTAGTTGTTCTACCAACTTGTGACTAACGCCGGTTAGTTACGGTCCCAGTTATTACTTACTTAACTTGCTTAGTTTGGATTCTTGTCGCTTGTCACTTGTTGTGCTAAGTCACGTGACGGTAGCAGTGTCACTGTCATTAGTTTTGGGATACGGTAGCTGCGCTGGTGGAGTAAGGAATAAGCTTTGGAAAGTGTTCATATTTATGTCAGAAGATGTTTCAAGTTACATGGCGTCTTAGAAGATTTAGCCTGTTCTATCCCACTGTTAAGTAAAGAAATTTCATCTATGGCTAGGTACATCATCATCATCATCTTCCTGCCCTTACTCCATTTTACTTGGGGATCGGCGCTACACGCTTTTTTCTTCCGTTCTTCTCTATCTCTATGGTTACATCGCTCGCTATTTTATTATGTAACAAAAATCCACGATATTGCTGACAAACATACATTCTTTGCCATCGTGGGTCTTCGCCACGTGACTCCACAGAAAAAAATTACTTGCAATTTGCTCTTACCACAGTATAAAATTAAAATTTGCATTGTTATAACCAGCAGCAAATACTTAATTTACAATAACCTAAACTATTCGTAGGTATATAAAACAAACTTAATACAAAGCGAGATATTTACAATAATGAAGAGCGACAGAAACATGGAAGCTTTTACCACGCGACGCCCAGATTTACTACACTTAGCTCTTTCACACTTAAGTGATGATTAATATTTTGGACGTTTTACCAGATGAATTAGACCTTGCCTTTAGAAGACAAGGTAAATGACTTTTGGTCCTGTGGTGTTAATAATTACCATAAATCTGAACAGCTAACTTAATCCAAGGAGTGACATTACTTCAAGTGCTAGCGTGCAAATGCGTGCAGATGACTTCTTGTCATGTAGCTAGGAATTGTCACTCCCATAGATTTGAGAAATCCATTCAAAGTTAACACTTTTTGAAATGTCATCCACAAAGGTACAGCCGACTAACACTTCTTGAAAATTTCTCCAACAATTTCGAACAGTTTCACAAATAGGTAATTGTTTGGGTGAACGACACCATTAGTCCTTTAACTCTAAGCGTTGTTTCGCGTGGCGCAGCAGCCAGAACAAATTCGTTGAATTTAAGCAATAAATTATCTCTCTCTCTCTCCTATTGCTACTGTAATGGTCTCCAAACGGATTACAAACAACGGCGCCATTTCAACTTAAATATAACCTTTAAAGATGAATCGCGGCAGCCCTAGCCGGTACACTGGCGGACACAAGCACTGAGCCACTGGGGACCTACCACCATGTCCTTCACAGGTGTGGGAGCGAGATGACGCATTACGCGGCGTAGAGCGGCGTCTCTCTTCAACACTAACAATATTACTTTAAGCAGAGGTAGTAGATCCTTTGAAAAGCTAAATATTTATAATTAATGAAAGCGATGTGTACTCCCAGCGAAAGGCGAAACGCTAACGTCCAATAAATAGCGTCGTCTGACACAAATTGTAGGAAACTTGTTTGATAGCAAAACATAAATTATGTTTATTATTTGAAATTGAAATTAATTCTACGAACTGGGTTTCAAGTTACTTTATATTAAAGTACATTATTATACATAGAATTATGTGAGGGATTAATTTAAAAGCAAAGTAATAAACGTAAAGGATATTTTTGGTACACATAATTTTGTTTTCTTGCTCCTTCATTGACTCAAACAACCAATTCATTAAAACCTCACACATGAACTTGATTAAAACTAATACGAATAACTTAAGCATTACTGCTACTATCCTATCAACAAAATTAATAGCCCAAAGAGACAACATACATTACCCAGGTGTGTTTGTACGCGCACAGCCCCGTTTCCTCGCACGTTAGCCGATCAAACATGAGAGATATCGGGTATCTGAGCGCGTGTTTGCACTGCGCCGCAAACCTATTGCTTTTGATAAACGCTTATCTGCACGTCTGATCTCGAAGTTGGCGAGTTTCGAGGGTGCTACAGTTGTTTGTGCCGCCAGTGTACCTGTCTAGGGCTGACGCTAACAGCTAGGTAGTTAGATTCAGATCAAATACACCAAACGTTGAAAGTCAAAGGAGTTTGTATTTCTCGTTTGTGGTGCTCTGATATTTTAAGGGCCTTGTTGATAATATATTTACTAAGAGGCCGTGGTTCTGTCTCAAACAGAGGCCTACGAAAATTGAAATATCTGTTTCAGATTTATACCAACATTTGATCTGTTTAAACTACCATTTTATTAAAATTAATTATCTTAACAAAAACTATTGATAATGGTGTTTATTGTAAACAGCTTTTGTAGTAGCTCGAAAGCACTTAAAAGTGCAACGATAACTAATCACCTTTAACACGAATCCTCCACACAAGGAACAATAGCTTGCAATGTTCTAAGCTAACTAGCCGAGCGTTAGACTAATTAGCGTTTAATTGTCGACCTGAGCCGGTACGTACTGCTAGTACTGCACGCCTAATTCAATCAGGGTGTAAGCAGAAGTCTAAGTGGCAAGGAATCAGGGATAGACTTGGCAAGGAACGGTATGCCGTTTGTAGGGCTTATGTAGTACACAAACATTACATAAATCACTGTTATTAAGGTTGTAATTGTATTTTATGAAGTAAGAACTAGCGTGGAATAAAGTTATTTGTACATAGTTTTGCGTAGAGATATTCAGATTTGATGGTATAATAAACTGTTTATAGTGCAACAATAAACCATTACATAAAGCGTGTTTTAATAGATGTTGGAATTATTCCACAAGGACTAATGATTTATAATGCCAGCAAATGACTTCACAGAATGATTTTAGTATACACCATAATATATGTGTACCTACTAACCTAGTACTTGTAAATGCATAAAACAGTCATGGAAAAAAAACCCTTAAAGTATCTTTGCCTTGATTCTCGCTTGTTAATAGAACCTTTAATTTCTAAAAGGACATTCATGATTTTTAAAAAGTTATATTGATGATTGACTTTCTTCGGAGTATTCGCTTTGATGTGACCTCCTAACAAAAAGTAACTAAACTGTATTTGTTTGCACCCTCTTGTCTAACCTTCCAGTACATTACACCGATGGTATCGCAAGGCAGTTTAAAATAACCACAACATTAACTCTGTGCAGTGGAGTTAGTGCAGTGGAGCTGTGAGCGCGAGCGATGCGGGGCGCGCGAGGTGGCACAGATAAGCACTAATATCGAAAATATTTACTGTAATGGATATTATTATGTTCATATACTGGGTAAGCAGTAAGCCCAGTTGTTTTGTGTTATCCTGAATTAGTAACCAAAGTATATGGTATAATATTGTGGGATCTTCTTGCAATAAAAAATGAACTGACAAACAACTTATCGTAATTGGCGTTCTCAGCTCAGGTTGGCTTTTCATTCCACGTTATTCAGTGCTAACTAACTTTGGAAAAAACTATGACAATTCTGAATTATACCAAGCTAATAAGTTTTTCTTACATTTTAATGAACGCACTTTTCGTTTTTAGTACTTTATACACTGTTGCATAAATATATAATAAACTCCTCTATTCGCAAGACTACTGGCAGAAATTTGTTTAAAAAATAAATATCTGTTAAGTTTTCCCTTGAGTATCATCCTTAGCCTTCTGTTTCACAACTGTATATTGGCATATATCTAGCTAGCGATGCTCACGTAGCGATAGGATAGTTAAACTAGAGTGATATCACTAATGTATTACCTGTACGCGGTGATCCGATTCTGTAAGGCGAGAGTACAGCGTACACTACCCGTACTATGTACTCAAGTACAGCTGCTGTGTAAGTGAGACGGCGCAATATAACATGTGATGGTATCTCACTTCTGCATCGGCTATAGTCTAGCTTTAGTTCATAGTAGACGCGCTATTCGATTTAGTCCTCAACATTTTTGGAATAAAGATCAGTGACTCTAAATATACCTAACTTTGAATTCTCGCACTCACTCATTATTTCTAAGAGTTATTAATTAAAAACAAAGCTAAATAAAGGGTGGTACTAATTACACATGAACGGGGAAAAAAAACTATTTTTTTATGTCTACTAATGATGGATGTGATTTGCATACCGTTTGGACTATAACTTAAAATATATATTGATAGTATAAAATTTCCATTTCCCGATTAGTTTCCTAGAAACGATGGCTCTATATCTACTATCAGTTCTCTAGTTTATGAAACTAGTTCCATGTAGAATGTTCATGTTGTTTCAATTACGCTGTATATGAACATGCTTAGTCAGACGGGTGTTGGCAGTCGATCGATTTCATCAGCACTCTATGTTTTACCCTGCAATGTTTAGTGTGAGCTAGGTTATTGGAATCTTGGGTAGCACCTATGTTGTTGTATATTATGATGTTATACCAGATAAGAAAAAATATTTTACAAAGCGTAATTCAACCTTTGCGGAATGCATTAGCATGAGTTTTTCCTGTTTCCCTTGGCAACGCCACTCATCAATTTACCTAGTAACTCCAAAGAGCACTGCAAGAAAACCCTTATTCTGTCCACGACACGACGTACACTTCTGAGTCTGTAGTGCGACGACGCAACTCAAAAATCGTCGCGTACCACAGCCTCGCGATATCTAATGTATCAAGAACCATAGTACCACTACCTCAGAATGTTATTCCCCTGTGTCATGTCTGAAGTTACGACACTTGCGTCGATAGTTTAATAAGGACTATAATAAATAGGAACGCAACTCATCGGAGAGCCACTAGCGATCCATTTTTGTGGGTCCGACGAGACCCGAGGGGATACACAAGTTATTGTTATACACTACGAGGTAATCGCTTTGGAACATGTATTAATATGGTAAATGTAAGTTTGTATTTATATAGAAAGATTTAAAAACATTGATACTTGATTTAGGGTCTGATTAGGTTAGTTGGTCGGTAATGAAGTGAACATAATAAACTTGTATCAATTGTCAATTGAACGATTAATGTTCTTATAGCTGCTGGGATTGCTTTTGCTTGAGAATATATAAAAGCCATAACGTAATTTGTATGCGCTCAAGTCTGAGTTTGTATTAAGTATCTCATGCCGCCTCAAGTATACATAAAATAACTTTAAAACCTTACTTGCTTTACTATTTGGGGGATTATTATTTACATCTCAATTTCCTGGCACTCGCTTTAAATCCCAAAGCACACATACCTAAAGTTTGTCTTGTATTAAAACGTAATACATTTCACAACACATTTCTACCGAAATCCAGCTAACTGGCAACAAATTCAAGTGAGGCAAACTTGTAGGAGTCATGAAGTTATGACGCGACTGCAGAAAGTCTCGCTAGCCAACAGGGCCGAGAGGACCGGGGGGGCGAGCCAAGTTTCCACGGAGTTGCAAACTTGCAGCCACTGCGCTTGACACATCGCTTCCAGACTTTATTTTTCGAAACTTCTTTACATATTCCTTAAAGTTTGGATAATTTGATTTGTAGTGCTGTAAACGATATTAAAATGTTTCTTGTTTAGTTTTGAGATTTACTGCTGATTTCACAAACTAAACTTTAGTTTATAGGAAGTAGAAAAGTTATTTGTAAAATTATATTCTGACCAACTTAATAACAATTTTACGCGTTTCTTTTATTTTGTCTGTAGGTACATATACTGACAGTGACAGTGATATCATGAGATTGACGTTACTGCTAGATATTGCATCACTACAAAGTAGCTGTAAAATAAAATCCAATTTTTGCCTTCAAAATAAAACAAACATGTTTACATTCTAGTGAAAACGAAACAGGAAACTTCCGATTAATTATGCAAAACTATGTAATTACAACCGCGTTCGACAGTACGGCTTCAATATAATACTCGATTTGGTAGCGAATAATGAAAACAGGAACAAACATGAAATACGCTAGTGTTGACTCTCCACACACACGCTGTCAGTACACATGGCGGCTTGTTCCGCGAAACGTTACGTTTAAGCGCTAATTACTCTTAACAAGAAACGAGGAACGGAACTCGATTTTATCAGACGATTAATTAATGTATTTTTTTTCATTGTAGTAACTGAAATTGATAAGCGTTGTACAAAAACTGCTAATTACGGCGACTGCTTAAAATAACTATCACTAATGTTTCTATTCATTAACCTTTTTGTCTCACCCTGAGACACAAAAATCTCAAGATCTTGTGCTTGACTTGATTGCAACCAAACGTCTGTTAAAGTCAGAACTCAAAAGTCAACGAAAATCAACAAAGCCTTGGTAGTACTATAAAAAAATACGTCTCTTTAATTTCCACTACATTTTATCCAAGAACAATTCGGAACACTACATTTTATTCCATTACATTACCGTTGCGTGTTCAATAAACTCCGTTGTTACTAACGAATCAAGTTTTAAATACATTGTACTGTCCGACAGTACATAAAACCCAGTCTGTAGGACACTGTAGTGTAGTGCCATCAAATAAATAAGGCAGTTCACACTGGCCTGAATTTTACAGCTCGCACTTAGAGTAAATAAAACACTCGACGAAATTATCTGCTCCTGTAACGGATGTGAAGGTTTGTTTCGTGAAGCGTGGTAAAATGTACTGCTGAGCAATGTGCTGCGATGTGGGATGTCCATGTGGAGAATCGCATGTTGGATTTTTGTTTAGATTTAGAGTTGGATAGCGATCTACTTTTATTGGAAAAGCTGCACCGACAAGAGCTAAGCTAAGCTCTTAAATTAATGATGATGGAAAGAGCATATGATTGTGGAGATAATTGGTCAAAATTTAAAAAAATCATATGAGATACCGATACAAGAATAAAACAAAAATATACTCTGTAATCAAAATAATTAGACATAGCAGGTTTTGAGAACAAAGATATAACAAAGAAAACCTTTAGACCATTAAAAGAAAAAATCCTACATAATATATTAGACCCGTAGATTTTCTTTTAAGACAAGACATTCAAAGGTATCCTAGATCCAATATTCTGACAAAACAAATACCGTCTACCTACACAAATATTAAATGCATACAACGTCCCGATATTGGGGTCACAATTAAAATATATCCCTGTAGAGTCAAGGTATAGTATATTGTCAAATATTTGAGTATACAATATATCGTGTAAAACAAAGGTGATTGGGGATATCGACGGGCGGGGCTAGCCTCAAAGGGACAGACCTCACGGACCGCGCACTTCGGGCCCGGCCGCAGATGTGCGTTAAAACGATTTATTTCAAAGAAAGAGGGTAGACGTTGTATTTAAGCAGACGTCAGGCGCTGTTTGTAGTGCGAACACGAACGTATTGATGTTGTGGTGGAGCTTTGATCTGTAAGCGTGGGTGTTGCCTTCTTAGCATCTTAAGACACCTACGTCCTAGTTACGGTAAAGAGCGTCTAAAATAATATTGTCCATTTGTTAATGTCAACTGAGCATGTTACTACATAACCTTTTAAGTATCTTGTTGTTGCCAAAAGGTCTCCTCGTTTGAGTCTTTGTTTAATACACCTACTACAGTTCTTCTACACCAAATTTTGTAATTAACAATTAAATATTTGAGATTCAAATTTTGAAAATTTCAGGATATTTTCAATAATTTGTAGACCGTTGTGAACGGCAGCAAATTATACCTTTCAAATGAGTTAACTGATTATGTTCTAAAGTCATTTGAAGAAGAAAAAAAAACACTATAAGTAAACCGAACTACAGATAAACGGCTAAAACTTATCAGTCATGTAGCTGTCAATTAATTCCAGTGATGTCGACGTTCGAGTATAGGAAAGCGACGAATTTCAGCGTAACGTAATTGGAGCAATAAAGAGAGTAACGAGAGGCACAAGGCAACACCATTAGTGCAGAAACTACAGCCAGACGCGTGTTAAGAGAGGCAAGAGGTTACTTGTCACTTTAGAGATTTTTGTGCAAATTAAAATACTTTTTGGATATTTATCGGAAAAGATTAAATGAAGATATAACTAGTATTGCGGGTGTTCAAAGAATGTAAAAAAAAGTTTAAAATTTCAAGAATTTACTTGTGAGATAGACTAAAAAAAATACGAACTTAATACTAAATAGTGTTTAAACAAAAATGCGAGGCTTTGCTGCAAATATTTACAAAGCTTTCCAAGGCAAAACTTATAAAAAGATAAACCCCATTGGTAACAGTTATCGACTGTTAACACAACTCTGTCCTCACCTCTGGGGATTACAGGCAAGTTGGTTGCCATGGCAACGTCCTTGATGACGTCACGAGTTAATTTCGAGATTCCCGGCAAGTAGTGGCAAGTTTAGGGATGCGGACAGGCGTGTGGGAGTGCATTAACTGAGGGTAGATCGGGGGTTCTACGATTGGTTAAAATGTGGGACAGCGTCGATAAGAGCAATCCCGTGTTCCGTTACAGATTTATTCATTAACCGTCTCTTGTTACTTTGATTTTACTTTAACTATTTTATAAACAAAGTTTGCGAAGAACAGGCTTCAACAGATTGCATTAAATATACATAATTATAAGATATTCTCCGTGAACCTCGCACGCCGCACATTTTCGCTCCCGCATCCGCCCGACTTTTGCGCTCTACAAGATGATTAAAACAATTAACTCGGCTTCCCCGGATTAAAATTCCCAGTACGGAGCACGGGCGTATAAAATCGGTGTAAATATTTTCTCCTCGAGCTGCGCTAAAGGGCCCACATCAGGAATTATTTACAACACTATTACACATGCCATTAGGTCGACATTATAGCTAGAGCGTCGCCATTTTCATGTCGAATTACATTTTACTCGATGTATTCTAATAGCACGCGCGGTTGACTCCGCCACTTTGACTTGTAATGGTTGATTTAAGTTTCTCCCAAAATACACAATTACGTGAATTGCTTGGATTTTAATCAGTCCCACGGTGGGCGCCAATATTGCGGCGTTTGGAGCTTTGATACAAGTAACAAGTAACGAGCAACTCCGAATTCAAATTAGTGGGAAATGTTTACGATATATTCGATTCTCGTTTGAATCGAAGTTTTGTTAATGAAACTTAGATGGTTCATTAAAGGTGAATGCTTTAGTACTTAAGTTTCATACGGTTTGTTGTGTGTTGTATTTGTGTCTCTGTGGTGTCCAAAAAAATATTTGTTTTATCTCTTTCTTATTTTTCGCTATCAAAAAAATAAATATCTCTCCAGGAGAATCATGACTTCCATTTATTTTTCCTTTTGTAAAAAACGAGTTACAACATTAAAAAACATCGAGTACTCCCACCTTCCATGTTTACTTAGCTCGCACTAAGTAGGACACGTCATCAAGCATTACTCAGCCAACAGCCTTCAGACTGCAAAGAACGCCTTACGCAACCCTTCGTACATTTTCTTTGAAATAAAACTCTTATTCATAACAATTTTTATGAAAGCCTCGCGTGGAATACTAAGGCAAGGCTCTGACTCTGAAGCAGCCTTCAATTTGGGACAAACAAGTGTCACGTGGCACTTTTTGTGGATGTAGGGTAGATGGAAAATAACGAGTCGTGTAGCTCCGGAATTAATTGTGTTAGTAGCAAATGTTAGATTTTGTTTTGTGTATTCCGTGCTCTGATTTCTGAATAACATTTTTTTTTAATCTTTTTAATAGTATTGAAACTGCTTTCAAAATATTTAAGATAAAACACTCAATTAAAGTAATTCAAAGTAACTCTATGTTCAAGTTATAACTCGTCTTATAAGCTTTTCAGAAACTATTAAACAAATAAATTAAATTACCTCCAAACGTAACGGTTTGATAACTTACAGCATGTTCTTCTTCTAGGGTTAGATATTTACCGAAAAATAATACGACCTAACCTCAATTAGCAAGACCAGAATTACTCACACAAAGCGGTGAACTCCCTCAGCTATAGTGAGTGTTGTAGAGACTAACTAGTACTAACCATCTAGCAACTGGTAGAACTCCATATAATTAATATGCCGAGTGCCGGCGCTGATAGTAATGAGGTACTAAGTGACGTCACAGAACTACAACTGGTAACTGTGACGTCGTAATGTATAACGACTCAGTAGTTCTGATGTGATGTGGTCTGAGTTAGGACATAGAGAGAAAATTTTAAATAGTAGCTCGTGGCAGATTTATTGTTGTGTAAGAAATCCGTGTGAGGTATTTTATTTTATTCAATGACTAATCAGAATCTCTGTAACTCTGTAGTGTTGGATTTAATATTTGAGAGTCTACATATTTTTACTATTCCAGCTTCATCATTTTCAATTATCTTGGTACAAATACATAGTATAGAATAAAATCGCTTCCCGCCTCTAACCGTCCTTATGTATGCATAGATCTTTAAAACTACGCATTGGATTTTGAAACGGATATATGTAGAATATTTTAAGAGGAAGTTTTATAATTATGCATAATACATCAGTATTGCACCCGTACGTAGCTGGGGCGGGTCAATAGCAGTCAATATACAGGTAGACTGGTAACATGCAGGTAGCCAGTGAGCTTCAAGACTCAAATACAAGTACCTTTCACACATTTCCTACATAGTAGCATGTTTAGTGACAACTCTCAAAAACCACACGACATCACAGAGCATATAACACAAGTTTATAGTACAGACTGCGGAGGTAGCATCACTCGTCGCGAGAGTTAACTAGTGCAGACACTTCGGCGCTGTCTGCACCGAGCTAGGTCAGGCAGATGTTTAGGAAGCTGCGATGTTGCTTTGTTACAAACTATCTGTTAATTAAGTTTAGAATAAGAGGTAGCAAATATGAAAGAAGATAAAAGGAAAGAAAATAGTACTGAGATTAGATGAGTTATATTTTTTATTAACTCGGAAGATTTTTGCTTTCAAATCGATAAGTAAATATTTAATTATAATAACCGATCCGCACTAAAAATATCAAAGATAATATAAGGCAAGGTCAATCTAAACATTTTATTGGTTCCTAAAATCCACATTCCAGGTAGAAACGCAGGCTTACTGAGAAAACGTCGGAGGTTTTTCTGCATTCTCTTTACCGGTTACCAGTCTACATGGCATGTGCATTAGCACTCAGATGTCCACAGCGAATATTTAAGAAAAAAGGCGTTTGAGGCAAATATCTAGTTTCCCAATTAAGACGTCGTATTTTTATTGTTCAAGTATTCAAGTATTTATTGCAATCCTTGAATACTTGAATATGAGTTCGGCAATTTTATCTGCTTATGCGAATATGATTATTGATGATAAATCCTTTTCCAAAATAAACCGCTTCATGGTATTTCTATACATAGCTTAGAATCCTGCGCTTGTCCGACTTTCTTTTATTAAAGTTGAAGTCGTTTCTACTTTGTTGTTGGCGCGACTGAAGTCGTATGTATTGGATTGCTTTTCAAAGACTTTGTCGACGGAAGCCGTTCCGTAATAATAATGTCAGACTGTCCGTCTATTGTAGAAGCCGCTATTCATATAGAGGGAACGAACAAACTGAGGAATGATTATATTTTCTAGTAAGTTTGCGTAATCTTTTATACGAGAAGCGAACACATATACACGTATGGCTAGCCTTAGTGTTTCCAATTCACATAATTCCGTACTAGGAGAATGAGTATGAATAATTAAGTAATCAAAGACACAAATACTCAGTGTTTTTAAGGGCATTGTTCTTTAATGTTTGACTGCTTAATGTAACTAACATTCAAGTCCTTTAAACAAGTCTCCACATTACCTAATTAAAAAGCCTATCTGTCTAAACACAGCTTAATGAGTATTACTCGAGATAAAAACTGCCAAAACCATCCCATTCGCTCCGTAATTACGGATAGTTGTCCAAAATACTAGTCAGGCAGTCTGGCTAAATTGGCAACTTCGTGCGGTCCGTAGCGGTTCGTAGCGGGTCGCAGCGGTCCGGGGCGTGTCGAAACTTCGCGTTACTTGCGGCTAATGTCTACGCGTGATGGACATGTTCTAGTAAATAGCTTTAGTCCTGAGTCTAGGCTTAATGGTCACGTTGAGCCTGTTTTTAGGGCTAAAACTTATGTAGGTTGTAACATAAGTAGTGTGTTTGATGGCTTACATAAGCTTGTAAAGCGACGTACAGATGCGCGCTGGTACTAGATCGAGTTTCACAGTTACACTGTAAAAACTTGCTACGTTTACTGCGTTGCACTAATATTGTCCAAAAAAAATACCCCTTTTATCAAACACGCTAGGTCTGCGCTGACATTCCCGATAGCTGCACTAAGCCAAAATCATACACTTATAATTCTGAATCCCTAACACAGGCAGTAACAGCGGTATCTCATGGTCAAGTACATGTATCTGTGGCGTGTGGGCTCGGTCACTTGTTTTCATTACAGTACAAGGTTTAGTAGACCCCAGAGACTTGCAGCCAGGAGTATTTGTTACCCTTTTATTTTTTACCTTGTCCAAGAACATGCCACTTTCCATGGCTTTTTACATAACCAATGTTATACTTAGTTTAAACGAATACGTAGCATACGTATAGCATTTGATTTGTTAACAATAATCTGAGGAACGACTTTATTGTCGTAGTAAACTGATGCTCCTATTGATAATTAATTATTATAATATTCATATTACTTTTCATTAGACAAGTAACGAATTTTCCCATAAATCCGAACCAACCGGACCCCAGAAGAAAACAAATAAGTTTCTTATTCTCACAAAAGTTACCTACCTACCACACAATACGATTACCTTTACCGGCACACAGTATTTGTACTACAAAAGTGATATAGTAACTACTTTACTATAGAGATTAGGGAAGGGGAGGTGATATAAATACGCCATTGTGTACCCCCCACCTACCTACGGCATACCATAACCTCTTAATGTAAGATTATTGCCGTTGAAAGAAAGGGACGGCGCTCTACACCGTGTAGCGCGCCGTCCCGCTTTTACATCTACACCAGTTTTACTTTTTGATATGGTAGTAGACCCCCTGTTCCGGAGGGAAAGTGAAATGTTCCTGCGATCCGTGGGGACCTGTGAAGCGCTCTTACTCCTTGGTATTGTAATAAATGTACTGTTTGTATTACAGGACGACAGCAGCCGTGGTTACCTGAAACAAGATAGGATTGTTGGTAAGTACAAGTGTTATTAATAAATATAGAAATGTAGGATGAGAAAGGAGATCGCCAGTATTGGGCTAAACTATGCACAGGAACGAAATGTATATAAAAAAAATACTAGATTTTTTGCTGATTATAAATAACTTATAACAATAATAACTTTCTACCGTAATGAGCTAAAAATACAATTTGAAATATATTTTTTATTTACAAGGAATTCTAAAACCAGCTCCGTAAACGAGCTGTCCCGTCATTTTAAGTTCGTCCTAAAACTAGTAGTTTTAAGGGAATTATTTTAAAAAATATCGTAATCTTGTTTTAACATTTCTCGTGAACCTTATAATAATTTATAAAAGGAAAAAGGGTGTTGAATGAAATTGTTGTTGTTTTAGTAAATAATAGTTATTTATTTATTTAAAAATGACATCGCTCAGATTGTGTTTTGGGTGATTATTTCAAAACGAAAATGTGTCAGTGTTGATAAACGTCAATGTCACGTCATTCTGGTGATCTTTTCATTCGTTTTCGTTCTTGTGCGCTTACGGATGTATGCTATTTTTCTGACGACTTTGACTTACATATACTATATATATACATAACTTATATATGTGTTTAAACAGTTACATCAATGTATCTATCTGGTTATGGTATTTAAAATACATTTTCCTTAATAATTAAAATACAATTCTTACTATCTGCCGCATAACCTAACTTAGTCACCCAAAAACTTACTTTCTCCCTAATTCCCATAGAATTTTGGAAAAAAACTTTCTGATATTAATATGTGTGTGAGTTATCTATTAAATAACACATAAATGATTACTGTACAACATTTGGCCCAACGATGTATGGATTTCTGGCGATCTCCTTTATTTCGGATAGGGTTTTAATACCGGCAGGTTATGAATTTTACTGGCTGTTGTGTTTTACGGGGTACTAACAGGATTTATGTAAATTCTTGACGCTATGAAATTCTACTTCTATTCTACTTCCTCGTCATGCTCAAAAGGTAGGAACGACATTGATGAAATTTGGTGTGAAGTTAGCTGACACCCTGATTCAATACATAGGCAACTTTATAACCGACTGCGTCAAAGGCGGGTAATGTTTACTTTTACGCGTTAAGGACTAAAACTCATTAATACAGTTCAAAAGCAAATCATCTCTGCCAACACCTCGACAAACCAGCTCGATAGCACATAACCCGTCATATGAAACATTCGAGACGATATTACGTTTACCGAGCTCAATATTTAATAATCAGGAGAGCAATATAGTACCCGTATAGGAAGACATGAAACGCGGGCTTTATTGCCCAAAGGTTCTGAAGCGAGTGCTACGTGCGGCGTCGTGTTACCTGATGCGTGCTCACAGACAGTTGTCACATTCTTGTAAGATAAAGGGGGGGACAAACTGATCGTATGTAATGTCGGGAAAGTATTATGATGTCTGAGCTTGTCTCAAGTTAAATGTGTTGGTGTGTACTTTGTTTTCGGTTAATAGGTGTTGGGATTTTTGTCGTTTTGAGGATGGTGAAATTCTTGCGGGTTTCGTTTAATCATTCGATTTAACGTGCTCAAATATTTCACCAGAGAGAGGGTGAAATATTTGAGCATGTTAAAAAAACATTTTCGTCCATCCAAAAAAACTAATAAAATCGAATATTCCGAATATTATTAAATTGAATTTGCAGAAGCTCGCAAATATTTTCTTGAAAGTATGAATATTAACGCAATACAAAGCTGCAGTTATTTCTATTAAAATAGTTGAGCAGATAATATTTCTAACTTCACTTAATGTAATCACGCATTCTCCGAAGTCTGAGCTAACTTAGTAAAAACAAAGAGAATGTAGAATTCATAAATTTATATTAAAAAGATTATAATTTAGCTACAAAAATTGTTGGAAACTTTTTCTAAAATGTTAAAAGGATTCTAAAAAGTTTTATTCGAGTTTTAATGATTTTATTACATGCATTATGGATATTACAAAATCATTTGTTTTATGTTTAAAGAGAAAGATTGTTTAAATAATCTCTTATAGAATATTTAAACAATGTTTTCTCTCAAATTCTTTTAAATCCTAAAATCCCTTAACATGTTTAACAACGAAACTAATAAAATAACCCTAGTACCACTTAATATCCTAACCTCATAAAACAATATTTAAGTTACTTTGACATCTGAGATACGCAGCAAGGTAGGTACTCGTAAGCTTAGGATCAAATGAAGTTGATTCATAATTAAAACTATTAATTGTCTGTAAAACTGGGTAAATTAAACAATTCTATTGATTCTAAAAAAAACCATTCTTGGTGGAAACGCAGCGCTTGAGTAAAATTCATTAAATCAAGTTAATAAAACACGCAAGCACAAAGTTGTGGTGTAACCATGACTAGATGCATGTACCGGGAACTACTAGGCAAATTGCCCACAATCGAGGTAAACTTCCCACAAGTTAGGCGCTAACCGTGTATTCAATAAACTCCAATCAAAACTTACCATTATTTAATATTAACCAACTACGAGTAAATCTTAAGGTTGGCCGAAGTCAATTAGGGCGAAACTTGGCAACAGTGAGGGATAATAATTTGTCGCGGGTCACTCGGACCCTTTGTTTGCGTAGCTGGCCAGGTAATTGGGTCCGCGGCCGACCGCGGCAGGCGCACTGTTGACGTCACAAGTTTGCCAACTTCGGCAAAGTCCGGACAACTTCGGCAAACTTCGACAATACGGGTGCACAGGCTTTGTGGGCACTCTTTGAAGTTTCGTAAATTGGTATTTTATTGGCGCGAATTAAATAAGGATGGCGGGAGAGCGATTAATATTGAATATATTTTCGGTTACACCTGCCGAAGGGGGGCGGGGTTGGCTCCGATCTTGTCATTTCCGAGTGGGTGGGAGAGCTTTTAGACAATTTGGTAATAGAATTTACGTGGGCACGTGAAATACGGAAATAGGAAAGTTTGTTTTCTAGTGATGACCACGAGCTATAAATAGGATAAAAGCAGAGAGCAATAAATTGGTTTTGTACAGCGACTAACCTACGTTAGAGACACATACACAAACACACACGATTCTCAATGCATGGAACTGTGTTTTTAATTAACGTGAAATGATAGCATAAAACGCAATTTAAGAATACGTTTATTCCAAGTCTATCAGTTGTTACTTACAACTGATAGACTTGGAATAAACGTATTCTTAAATTACATAATTAAAAAAAAACATATTTCAATAAACATATTAGGATTAATTCTTCAGCTAGGAAAGAATAAGTAAGGAACTCAACAGCATCACGCCTGACCACAAAGAGCCACCAAACCTGTGTCAGAGTTCCCCCGGCGCGGCGTAACTCGTAATAACGAGGCTGGATCGATCAGACCGCGCCCGCAAACTAACGGTTAACTTCAACCAAGTGCACCTACGGAATGAGTTTACTAAAGTTACAGTTTTTACATGCACTCCGGATGAATCTGAAGCAGTTCAACTTTGCCTTCCATAGGAGCTTGCAGAGAAGATTCTTGCATCGAATTATGTTAAGGAGGTAAAAATATACAACTATGAGCGTTTAAAGACTTGAAGGAAGTTGTCTTTAATCTGCAGTGGATTTTGGACGAAAACATTATTCAAATTTTCATGAGTTTTGTAATGATTTAGGGCATAAAAGCCTCCCATCATGGCGAACATAACAGCAATTGTCTTAATAACACTAACAATGTGAATCACACAAAAGCTCTCTACATAGGCTAGGCAGCGAGCCTCCGCTTCCAACATATAATTTCCAGTCGACTCAAACTTTGAACAATATCGAGCAGTTTCTAGCGCCATTGAACAGTGAAGTCTGAAACTGTACAACAAACAAGCCACGCCCCGTTTGAGAGTCGCGATAATGCTTCCATACAAATAGTTGGTCGTTAAGCTGTCGCCGTAATCACGGATGCCATTCCCCTGACATTTACGACGATGCCAGCTAAGCAGAAGCAACATTATAACAATATTTTACTCCACACATAACGGAAAAGATAAAAATAAGAATCTTTCGCTGATTTAGGTCAAACGAAAACAATGTGTTGAACATTTGTCATGTCGCGGCTATACATAGATGTGGGTGGAAGGTATACGTTGTCATAATCGTAGCGCGGACAAAAATAACAACGGACAACAATTCATTATTGCGATATCTATTTCTGAATGAATAATACATTGAGGTCTAATTTTAGCACATTATTTAGTTACAATAATAATATATTGTTACCCATCACCTGCTAGTCTAGTCATTTGGTAGTTTTACCTGGAAAGTTTTCCGGGAGTTTTGAAAATTGGGTATTTTATAGATTTCGATATGCTCTTTTCGAATTTTAACTTTGCCACCTCGTATGACCGCCGCTCGCGCCGCCATTTTGAAAAAATGGCGCCCAAAAACGGTTTTTTGGGAATATCTCCTTTCCGACGCATTTTACGAAAAAAATGTTTTCTAGAAAATTAAACTAGAAAAAATTTCCTACACTTTACGTCTTATTCACTTTTTCATAAAATCAATAGTTTTGGACGTACGAGCGCCGCAAAGTATTGTTCATTTGCACCACTACGAGTGTTTCGTATATTTTTCTTAACTGTTTTATTACTGCCGCCGGTTTTTAAGAAGTAGGTGTCAGGGCAATATGTCACTTTTGAATCGGGCCCTTTCTCTCGACTATGAACGAAACTTCAACGAAAAATTTGTTGGTAGAAGCTATATTAAGAGAAATATTTAGTTTAGACTGAATCATCAATGTACGTTAATTGACGTACAGTGTTGATTATGTTCTTAGATCTATGGCTTCTTATACGGAAAATTGTTTTATTTGTGACAATTCACTTGAAAACCGGCGGCAGTAATGGAACATTTTAGAAAAATATACAAAAAACACGTGGTGGTACAGATGAATAAGTAATACTTTGCGGTGCTCGTACATCCAAAACTATTGATTTTATGAAAAAGTGAATAAGACATAAAGTGTAGGAAATTTTTTCTAGTTTAATTTTGTAGAAATTATTTTTTTCGTAAAATGCCTCAGAAAAGAGATATTCCCAAAAAACCGTTTTTGGGCGCCATTTTTTCAAAATGGCGGCGCGAGCGGCGGTCGTACGAGGTGGCAAAGTTAAAATTCGAAAAGAGCATATCGAAATCTATAAAATACCCAATTTTCAAAACTCCCGGAAAACTTTCCAGGTAACCCCCTTATTTTCTACCAAATGACTGGACTATGCGTACAATATATTTTTAGAATTTCCGGAAAGGGATAAACTCGATTCAATTCCTCAGTTATTTTCATAAAGCTACGGAATTAGACTTTAGTAAAAATACGGGAACTGTGATACGAGAAAATTCGCCACACAGGACACTCTATAACGATGCGAGTAAAGCTTATCAAACTAGGAATGCAAGGAGTAGTCTTACAAAGTGGCAGCGCGATGTGTCCATCAAACAGAAACATGGCGTTCGTACGACCGATACGACATGTGATGTGTGTCGGGCGCGCAAGATGGCTGACACGATAAAATAGCAGGAAAAGACATTTTTTTTGTAAGTAATGTTAGTTTACAATTACTATTCATGTAACATATACGTGCTCATATTTGTTAGATGGATATCGGTTCGAACAAAAGATAATGTAGCCGATAATTCTAGGAATACAAATATGTTGAAATTACAATAGCTTGGGTTCCGCGTATTTCTGTATTTAATACAAGAATGTAATGATTTGTGAGGTTTATGTTACCGTATAGGAAAAATAGCTTTGTGTTACGGGTGAAATAAAAAAAATTGCTTAAAAATGTAGTATCGTTCCAAAGTAAATATGTACAAAAACCCACAATGTAAACTCTATTTTTACGAGTAAAAAGTCGCGGACAGCTTTTTTAACAATGTAAAATAAAACGCCCGTGAAAATATTGAATATTTAAATATGTTTCAGGGAAGGTTTGATATTTTGTTCAAATACACATATTGGCAACTTTTCCATTTTCTTTGTCAAAGGCCTGTCAATTTCATCATCCTTTCAAATTACATGGAGCGGAACAGCGTATCGTGGGGTAAACATAATAAAACATAAACACACACCATTTGCCGAAGTTATTAGGCCGGAGTTAAGTTGGTACCTGCTTCTTAAGAATACACACCCTTCCAGCTGAATTATAGCCGTTGTAAAATCTCTCAGGAACACGCTAGAAAATAACGTATCGGTATAAGGTGTGTAACAATATTCTGCTGTAATGCAGTAAAAAATTAAGTGTTCAGTAAACATTTTTGCTAGCGCTCAACGTTTCAATAATAACGATAAAATTTAATGATATAAGGAAATCTGCAAAATCTTGGTCATATTACTTATTAAGATACGATATTACTGAACTTTTAATTTAAAAAGCTAAGTTATGAACGTTAACTCGCGATAACTACCATAGTTCGTGAACATTTTACAACCCAACAAGTTACAAGCTTTCCCATTACGCAACCGCAGCAGAAGTAATTAAAGGCAAAATTCATATCTCAACACACACGCGGAACAACTCCGAGTAGTAAATCAAACTTGTGGATATCTGCACACAGAGCGGTTTTAATTACTTTCCTCAATCGAAACACATGAAGAATGTCCAAATACCCTCACATCTTGGTAAACTTCACACATGTCCGGACAAGTTCCGCGTCCTGCGGGCGGCGGGTTAAGCCCGGGATACCGTCCGCTGCACTGCAGCCCGGGATTGAAAGCTGTATTAATTGAAATAGCGAGATAAGAGTTTGAGGATCTGTCTTCGGGCGTGACTGTCAGCATAAGCCGGTCGCTTACACGGATAATCCGGGCGGTCGAGTGGACGGATCACGGCTACCTCGTTCTGTTGCCCAGACGTACGGAGGCTGGAGCTTACAGTTTTTGTGGGTAGGATTTAAATTGTTGACGCGTTCCGGCGTGTGAGAGACAGTTTCCATTCATAAAGCAAGAGGTTAATTTATTTATGTGGGCCTCGTTTTTGTGAAGCATTCTCTGGGATAATGTGGGATGACAGTGGGCCGACTGTAAATGAAATAATTTATGCTCGGACGCGATTTCATCGTAAAATCTATATACGTGTACCGAATGACCCGAGGTAAAAAGTAAACCTGACGGAAATAATTTAACTGACACAGGCTATAAATACATTTTGTTATTATCAGATACACGCGTATGTCGCATGAAATAAATATAAAATACTATTGCAAAACATATGCACAATCCGATTGGGGATTTTAAGGGCCCCTTATTCCGAAAGTTTAGGCATTTAACGCACCGAAACGGCTTGCGCCCGCGTTGTCCAGGAGCCGTCGCGATTTGAACTCCGGTGACCTATGGCGGCGGGCGGGCACGCCACAGTATAAATAAATAAATCAGTAGTTCATATTGTATATTGTGCTAGTAATAAGTAGTAGTTTGCAACAAAAACATAATAATATACTTAGCTTGATGTGCTATCCACTAAACTATTGATTGTCAACACTAATATGTTATGAATGTGTGACTAAGGAAAGCGATGATCATTCTATAGAATTTAAAGAATGGTTGTAGAAGATTTGGTGAGTACTATACAGCGTGGCGCTACCACCCCGACATTAATTTAACACGGTTAGGACTAGTACCCATGAATCATTTGAATCATGATACGTTTTGATATTAGGTAAACTGAAAGACTTTTTTTTCCAAACAAACTAAATAATAAACATCTACATCAAACAGTACCTACCTAAGAGTGGTATCGGTGAGTTGTGATCGATAGCCATGTTCAATTTCTTTCAAATCTTATACGTAATAAAATAATGTAATAATAAAATCAAAACACAATATTAGTAAGTATGTCTCCTTGAATTTGACCAGGATGGAAATCTGCACCTTATAAAGGTGAATATTCTCATTATAGATTTTAAATTCTATACATACTGACTTCTCGTTGCTCTGTGTATAGAAGTAATCATATTGTGACGTATTTATAGAATAAGTACTTACGCAATACACTTTCGGTTTATCTTCACTTCAAACACCCTTCTTTTCTTAATTTTGTTTTTTTTTATTTACCATTTCAATCACTTACGTAAATTTGTGGTCGCGAGCAAAAGTTGCATAGGTCCTACCTCGATGGCGTCCGGCCGGACACTGGCACGGAGCGCGCGGCGCGCGCGAGCACTTTTCACGTATTTATTTTATTTAAAAAAAAAATAAGCGCCATATTAAAATTCTATCCAATAATATCCCTGGCAAATCCGATTAGTAAATGAAATGTTAAATTTATATAAAATTACGTTCAGTCCAAGTCTTATGAAACTAAAAATACTTCTAAAATCGACCTTACTTCAGAATTTTTTTTTATCGAGCAAAATGTTAAATAATTCGTTTCTATCCAAAAAAGTCACTAGATAAAGCATGTATCTGTACTATATATTTTTTTAAGAATTTAAATATGGTGATTTCTGTGAAAAAAACTCGATCTAGAAACGTAAATTTCGAATAAGGGGCCCTTAAACACTAATTTAGATAAAACTTACATAAATACTATTTAATATAGCATTAACATTCCATCACTATTATAACATTCCGGTATTCGTATAGGATAATGATTTATATAATAGAACGGGACACAATTTTATCAGCTTTAATGTTATATTAAACCAGCCTCCAATTTGTCTTTTTGATACACAATATGAACAAGATCCAATTTTGCGGAATTATTTGGATACAGAAATCTTGATTTACGTTACTTTCAGATATTTTCTCGGAGCCTTTTTGATTGACAGGTCAATTCGTTAGCCTGTATTGGGAGCTGCGCCGTTTTCCTCGAAGGCCGGGCCTTTATCACGAATATGACAGAGCAGCTTTAGAGATCACTTTCTCTTTGTGGATACATCAATTACTTTATGCGTTACTGGCTGGAATAAATGCTTGAGTTCTACTATTGGTTAGGTTTTTTGTTACATTCGTAGGAACATAATTGAAGTATTGAAGCTTTACGATATTTTTAAGTATACGTCAAAACTGTTAGAGTTATTGGATTATGTGTGGTAGCAGAGCGTGGTTGGAGCGTGGTTGATGCCCACAGAGTGAAAAAGAATAGACAAACATTTAAAAAGGCGCGAATTTACACCACAGACTATATAACTATTACTTAGTGTCTTAGACACAATATAGAAACTAATATTTTAACACTCCTACCAAATTCAAGCCTTTCATCGGTTTTGTACAGTAACAAAAGTTCAACAAAAGTTTACTGGACTTCTAAATAATGTAATCTATTTAATACTCTACAACACACATACAAATTAATTTAGTTTTGACATTCCAATACTATTTCTCATAAATATAAATTTGTCTTTAGACAAGGCTTTAGTAAACATATCAGCATACTGATTATTAGTGTGTACATAGTTCAGACTAATTATATTATTATAATATTTTTCTTTTATAAAGTTATACTTAATATCAATGTGTTTACATCGTTTATGAAATTCACTGTTTTTAATCACGTTTATTGCACTCTGATTGTCAATGTTTATGCACACAGATTTTTGTCTGAATACACCTAAGTCACTGAGTAACTGTCTAAGCCACATAGCCTCTTTAGTTGCAGCACAAGCAGCCATGAATTCGGCTTCTGTCGTGGATAAGGCCACAGTAGGCTGGCGTTGTGATGACCAAGTGACAGCTGCTCCACTTTCCAGAAAAACATAGCCAGTCGTTGAGCGTCTGTTTTCCAAGTCATTAGCAAAATCTGAATCGCTGTATCCAGTTAAATCCGTACTGTCACAGTTAGATGTATAGCATAATCCATAACTTTTTGTCTCTTTCAGGTATTTTAATATTTTCTTTACAGCGTTCCAGTGGGGTTCATCATAGGAATGTAAGTATCGACTCACCTGGTTTACAGCAAGCATTATATCAGGTCTGCTCACCGTTGCTGCATGTATAAGTGATCCAACTGCTTCTCGGTAAGGATAATCTTTCTTCAGTGCATTCTCAGGCTTCTGCAACTTCACATTTGGATCAGCAGGTACATAGTTAGGGTTAGCATCCTGCATGTTGAATTTCTTTAGCAACTGATCAATGTATTTGGACTGATGAATAAAAATAAAATTATTGTGCTTTTCAATTTGCATCCCAACAAAGTTAGTTGGCACAGAGTATACTTTTATTTCAAAGTTCTTTTGCAATTCACTAATTGCTTCCATTATTGCAGATTTACTTTTACAGAACAGCAGTCCATCATCAACATACAGGCACAGGTAACATTTGAAGCCATTTATTTTTCCTATATAAACACACTGATCTGCACTGCTTTTCTCAAAACCAAACTTATTGAGAACTGAGTTGAATTTAGTGTTCCAGCACCTGGGTGCCTGTTTTAACCCATATAATGATTTTACAAGCTTACATAGCTTATTAGGGTTGCAGTCTAGTCCCTCAGGTGCTGTCATCAGAATGTTTTCCTTTAGCTCCCCATACAGAAAAGCAGTAGTTACATCAAATTGAATTATTTCTAACTTTTCTTGAGCTGCAATGGACAATAAAACTCTGATAGAGTCATACCTGACTGTTGGCGAAAAAGTATCATCATAATCAATGCCCTCTTTTTGTGCATACCCTTTTGCACACAGACGGGCTTTGTAACGAGGGCCTGTTGGTTCATCTTTAACTCGAAAAACCCATTTGCATCCAATTGGCTTCGCATCTTTAGGCTTTTCTACCAATACCCAAGTTCCATTTTGCTTATGTGATTCTAGTTCCTTTTCTATTGAACATTTCCATTTTTCGGAATCAGGTGATGAGATCGCCTCACTATAGTTCAGCGGTACAGGAATATCTTCACTACAGCACAGGTAACCTTTTTCTTCATCATCTTTTTGTTTTGAAAATAATTCTCTATTTCTTGGTCTCAGTGTTATATTGGAGTGAGACGGTATTTCAACCTTTTGGTTTGGTGAGTAGTCACTGTCAGTACCTTGATCTTGATCAGAGTCAGTACTGGCAGATTGTAATGTGTCATTAGAGCTCTCAAATGTATCATCATTTGGTTCGGATGATGAGTGACACATTGTGCTGTCCTGTATCAAAACTTCTGAAACATAATTTCTCTCTACAGTTGTTTCAAGAAAAACTGCATCTCTACTTTTGATTACTGTTTTGGTGCCAGGAATAATAAATCTGAATCCTTTAGTATTATCACAATAGCCAATAAATATTGCTTTTTGTGCTTTTGGGTCCCACTTTCTTCTTTTTTCTTTTGGAAGATGAATCATTGCTTCACACCCAAATATTCTTAAGTGACTGATATTTGGTTTGCTTCCGGACCACATTTCTTCTGGTGTCTTGAAGTTCAGTGACTTAATTGGAGATCTATTGATGAGATAAGCAGCAGTGTGTACAGATTCAGCCCAGTATCCTTTAGATAATTTGGCGTTGATTAACAAGCACTTAGCTTTTTCAACCAATGTCCTGTTCATGCGTTCTGCAACTCCATTTTGCTCTGGAGTATATGGAGTGGTGGTTTGATGAACAATTCCGGCATCTTTTAAGAACTCACAGAAATTTGCATTCATATATTCAAGACCGTTGTCAGAGCGAAGACACTTTATACTACATTCCAGTTGTTTCTCCACTTGGCTCTTGAATTCTTTAAATTTCTTAAATGCATCAGATTTCTTGTGTAGAAAATAAACAAAAACTTTCTTTGAGTAGTCATCAATTAGGGTCATAAAGTATCTTGCACCACCCAGCGAGCTAGTCTCCATCGGACCGCAGATGTCGGAGTGTACCAACTGAAGTACTTTAGTAGTGCTGGTTTCACTTTGTTTTAGAGGTAAGCGAGTTTGTTTTCCTTGCAGGCAGGTGACACATGTAATATTCTTATTTTTCTTAGACAACTGTACACCTTCAGTGTTATCTATTAATTTCTCCAGACTTTCAAAATTCAGATGGCCCATGCGTTGATGCCAGAGGTACATGTCTTGCTTGTCAACTTCGGATATGTATGCATGTTCACTTTTCACATCTAGCCTGTACATATTATTGATTAAGCTTGCCCTTGCAACAACAACATTGTTTTTATTAAATATTAAACAGCCTTTACTGTTGAATTTTACCTGACCTCCATTCTTTATAATCTGACTGACTGATAGTAGATTTGTTGCCAGTTCAGGTACATACAAAACATTTTGAAACAGAATTTTGTTGTACTGATTTTTATCATTACACACATTTAATGTCAACTCACCAGCACTGTGAACTGATAATAACTTGTCATTTGCTACCTTTATAGTCTTGATAAGTGGCTCCTTTTCCTGTTCTAATAGATTTCTATGTTTGGTCATATGTACAGAGGCGCCAGAGTCTATATACCAAGGATCTTGTTCCAGGCTAAGTGTTGAAGCTATGAAAGCAGCGGCATAACTTGAACTCTCTTGATTCCTTTTGGAAGATTTCGACTTACACTCCGCAGAAAAATGGCCATATTTATTACAGTTGTAGCAGCGCGGGCCTCTTCTAGGTTGTTTCTTGTTACCCTTATTCTTGTAGTTATGGTTGGCGGCAAATGCAGATGTGTCATTTTCACATATTTTGACATCTTGTAGAATTTTTGACTTAACTGAGTCAGCAGTTATTTTCATACCAGAGCTTTCTATACCCATAATCATCGGCTTGTAAGTTTCAGGTAGACCGGATAGTAGCAGTGTCCCGAGCCACTCGTCGTCTACTTTAAAGCCGATGTTCCGGAGCTTGTGAGCCGTGGTCATAATTTTGCTCACGTATTCTTCGACATTTAGACATCCAGTAAGATTTGTTGTACACAGATCTCGAAGTAATCCCACACGGCGTGTTAGCCCCGAGTCGTCGAATGCACTTGCCAAGCAGTCCCACACTTCTTTTGCTGACTTTGCATCTTGAATGTGAACGTAGTTTACAGAGTCCACCAGTAAGATGATCTTAGATTTTGCTTTTATATCGCGTTTTGAGTCGACAGAGTCACCGGGCGCAGGTTCAACACAGTCCCACAAGTCTTCGTGTTGGAGATATGTTTTGACTGCAAATCTCCATGTGGAATAGTTTTCCCGACCAGTAAGCTTTTCGATCATTACGAGAGGATTGCTTGACGACATTTTTGACACAATATTTGTAATGTTCAGTGTTTTTCTTTTGTTTTTCGATCCGTAAAACCAACAGTCAACTTCGAGGTTATGTTTTACCGGCATACGATATTTTTGCGATTTTCACTGTAACTTTATGTTCACTGACTTTCACTACGATTATCAGGGCTATACTGGGCCCATAACCTGTTAGAGTTATTGGATTATGTGTGGTAGCAGAGCGTGGTTGGAGCGTGGTTGATGCCCACAGAGTGAAAAAGAATAGACAAACATTTAAAAAGGCGCGAATTTACACCACAGACTATATAACTATTACTTAGTGTCTTAGACACAATATAGAAACTAATATTTTAACAAAAACTATTACTAACTTTTAGACATTAAATAAAAAATTTGAATATTACTTCCAAGCAGTATTAAAGGGGATTTATAGCCAAAAATTGTCACTTTAACAGTAAACACGTTGCTAAAGTCTTTTATTACACACGAAAGTCAAACAAAATATAATGGCGCCCAACGTGGGTCTCGGTACGTGAATGCGTCTGTCAAAACTCATCTATACTGATGACGGTCGCCGGTGACTGTTTCCTTAAACAAAGTAATGAAACAGAAACAAAGCTTGTCAATATATTCTTTGAGAGCATTAAGTTACGTTCGTAAAACGCGTACAATGAACAATTTATTTTTCTTTATTACAAAATGTTTTGTCCCTTTGTGAAGGCTTCCATTCTTTAGTTGAAATCTGGACAAATGGAACACTAGGGTTGTTCATTGCGACGCTGACACTATAATCTGACCTAGTTTACAAAAAGTTTAAGTAGCATATGATGAAAATATATGCAATATTTGGACTGTGACTATAGACAAAACTTATCCATTGCAACAAACATAGAAATACATTTTTAGCATCTCATATAGATGAAAATTAACATAAAGGTATATTCTCTACGTTAACTTTCATCTATTTTTATAAAGTTTCCTTACCATATACGAACTTCTGTTTTTATCCTTTGTTTATTGTTAGCAATTTATCTTATCTAGCGGCAGCCCTGAATCCAGTGTAAGTTCTTACTTTGGGTTAAAAGCCTGTACAGGGCATCGTTTCATCCAATCGTCGTAAAAAAGCCTTGAGGCTGTATCGGCCGTATTGAAATTAAAGGATTTGTGAGGTCTTTCAATTTAGAGACCCTCGACCCTTTTGAAGGAATAAAATATATGTCTGATGTTGTAAAAATAGTAGCTTTGAGGCTCAGCTTGTTTTGTTTTACCTAGCACAGGCTAAAACAAAGACCTGATATTTTTCGCCGATAAAGAATTTTTGAATATTGAAAATTTCGATAAAATCTTTTTCCATATTACGTATTTCTTTTTATATTCATGAACATATTGTTACTATGGCCTATCCAAAGAAGTATTTTTAAAATACCTTTCTAAGCAAAAATAAAGGATAGACATACCAATTTTTAATCGTCATTTTTTCAAAGTTTCATTTGTTTGCGACTTTATTAAAATCTTTTATTCAGATTGAAGGTACGTACCAAAAAATATTATAGGCTTAATCAAAGAATGGCGAAATTATCTTTAACAAGTTCTTAACTTGCGCAACAGTATCAAGCGATGGAAGTGTATATCGTTTAATAAATAACTCTATCTCTTGAATGTTGAAGCCCTAAAGGGCTACAAAGCCTGGGCTCGAACCAGTGAACGTTACAAATAAATCAGAGATTGCGTCTCCCATATAATCCTGAATTTATCCGGCGGCTTATCGGCGCAGAGCACACGACGCGGGCGATGCGGCCAACGCGAGCGATGCGACCGCCCCGAGCCGCTTCCGCGCGATAAATAACAAACTTCGGCCGGAATAAACAACTTAACGTTATTAAATTTTGATTTTAAATGCAGTGCCGACGTTGAATTACTTAGGTATGTTGATTTATGAACACTCTCCCTCGTATTTCCATGTTAAATTAACTGCTCTATGCTATTATGTTCTAATTTCGGAATTATGTGCCTATTTATAGCAATAAAACAAAATAATGAAAGATTCTTATTTGATAATCCGACCTACATTTATCTTGACGTTATTACAAGTATTTGTTAGTAGTATTTGGACACGAAATTATATTCTCAAAATAGCAGTAAGTCGTCTTAACGTCCTACGCAAACAGATCCTATTAAATATACTCGTGTAGTTTCAACATTACTATAACGTAATTCTAAGTACAGTCTACAAATACAAACAAAGGTGATTTATTATTTAGATATAAAAACAGACGTCTCTTCTTGTGTATCAAAGTTTTGGCAAATTGACAAACGGAATATTTTATACGGACCCCGGCGATCCGCCGTGAGCCGGGCTAAGCTCTGGTCTGTCCTTGGATAAGCCCAGGTGTGTGCCATTGTGTCCGTAGATTGATTAAAACACCATCACGCTATTATATCCATAGGATTAGGTGGTAAGCAGAGGTAGGTCACATTTCGGAGTCTGTTTACTCTGATTTCTGTAGGTATTCATTTGGAAGCCGCAGCACGTATTTATTTCCACCCTTTAAGTAATCACTCCGATTCGATCTATTGTCTAAACATGGACAGACAAGGAAAGCCTACAAAATGGAAAGGATTAGGTAAAGAATTAGATGAACAAGAGAAAAGATCCTTTCGTCAAGATAAACTGGGTTATCAGCTTGGCAAATTACCTACTGTCACTAACTAGATAAGTTTTGCTGAAATACTTGTGTTGCATATTGTTTAATTTGTAAAACTAATAAAAAAACGAGTGCCTTAAAACCAGAAGGGTCGTTTTTAGATGTAAACTGGAGTTTTAAACGTGTTCCTAAATTTATAATATGTCGATTACAGCAATCAATGCCTCACCTTTTATATGAGTGTAAAAAGCACGCGTCAGTTGAAGACAACCAGCTTAGCGAACCCTCATGCGATTTGCTGAGGTACTGACGTTGAACATACCTTTGTTTTATGAAAAATTGTAAACTCTTAAAAGGTTAGTATGGTGTAATTCATTGGGTATGTGAGTTTTAAGCAGTCTACATAAAATTCTTATCTAGTTTTAGAAAAAAAAACCAGACTAGGTAGAGCCTTGAATATTCCGAACCCCTGAGGGGAATTCATAAATCTAAACCGGTATCTTTATCTAATTACATTTTCAAAATGAAAATATCTTAAAAGATCGAAATACCGGAAAAATGACGCGAATATCTCCAACATTCACCATAACCATGATTTCTGTTCGGGCATGTTCCATAATACATCGACATCCATTAGAGGCGCTAACAGCCGACACGTCGTTACCGTGATTCACGGCGGCCGCGGGGCGCGGGACTAAGCCGCATCGATTCTGTCACAGCCTCGCATGCGAGTTCCGGACTGCCCCGGAGTGCCCCGGAATGCCCCGGACTGCCCGAAGTGCCCCGTAGTGGACACTTACATGACCTTAATAGTGATCGTTTGAAGGATCAATGCTCAGGGATTTGTTGTTTGGCAAGTTTTTGTGGTCTCTCAGAAAGGTGATATCGGATGGCGTAGCGTTAATCTTAAGAAACTAGGTTTTATAGAGGTCGTTTATTTATAAGTGTCTCTTTAGTGTTAATTGCAAAGTACTCAGATACAGGAGAATTTATCATGATTGCTACTTAAAGTCAGCTTAAGTTCAGGACTTCAATTTTTTATAGACCTAAACAACAAAAACTGACTGCATTTGACAATAACAAAGACAGCATGACACCTAAGGGCGTAATTTTGCATTCTTCTTAGATACAGCTGCCAACTTCAAGCTACAAAGTCATTCAAAATGATACAATTAAAATCTAGTTATAATTAGTTCGCCGAATTTTCTGTGAGCATCGATGACCAATGACTCGGAAAGTGCGTTGGCCAGCGCTCGTCAAAGGGCCCAGTGTCGCCCCCTGCCGGACCACTGGAGCGAAATACATTCGACTACTTTCATTATCATTTAGAACTGTATTGTGTGACCCAAAGGCTATTATTATTGTTATTAAATCAATCAGTATTGTGCTCACAATGCTCATTTGATTGATTTGTTTGAAGACCAGAATATTTTTGAAATTTCAATTGTGTTTGATAGTAATATCAAAACTTGAAATGACACTACTCTCCTCAGTCTATCTTTTAGACTAGCCATTTCCCATACTATGGCGGAGATGGTAGATAACTAAGATTAACGTTGTTTTTTTTTTATACTGGCTAACATTTTACTGATTGAAACGAATTTCTATAAAAATATTATATCGATAGATAGAAGAAATAAACTCATTTCTGGGTTACCTAAATATAAATAAATAATCATAAAACTAGGTTCGTTTCCTGGGCTAAAGCTCTCAAATATCGTAAACTGTACCAAAACCGATAGCTACTAGAAAAATTGGTTACCTATATAAAAATGCTAGTAAGCAATATCTGAAAAGCGGCCGGACCGAAGATAGTCCTACGATGGAATATTATGAGGAGTATAGAAACATAGTTTATTCACCAATAAGCCCTTTATATTTTCCTATAATAACAACGGGGAAAAATTATCCAAATCTAATACACGTTCCACGTAACGATCAAAACACCTGCGAAGTGGTTAAAGAATATACCAGAACCTTCAATACTGACGTTAATATATCTATCAAAGCAGCAATAAGAAATGCTACAAGAAAATGCTCTATAGGATGATGTCGCGAAGTATCTCCGAGCCTGTGACACTTTAGTGGCACAGCAAGTGACACAAACATATACAGTGTCACATTACCTGACACTTGTCATACACGTGAAGATATTGAGCTGGCTCCATTAGCTCGCCTCTGGGATTCCATAGCAGATGTAATTTACACTAAAACACTTTCAAATACAATAATAGTATTCTGGTCTACTTTGAGATGTATTGGAAAATAAATTATATTTATTCTTAGTTGTCAGACAAAAAGAAACGTAAAGGCATGTGCTTAAAAAAATACGAAGGTTGTTTTTTTTTTTTAGTTTTTCTTTGATGTAAAGACTTCTGTTTTAAGTTATGCTTTGTATTTTTTATGTGCAATATTTTCTTTAAAGAGAATAACGATGAAGCTTTCAAATACAAAATGCAATGCAGTTAAAAATTCTCATACCGAGAACCGTTCAGAAGTTTCCAGAAACTGCCAGTTCCCTAAAAATCTCAATTTCCAAGTTCCCAGTTCCAGCCTAGTTCGGAACTAACATTAATATTTAACTGGGGTATACCTTTTTACGGCGTTACATAGCTTATTTATTTATAGGACCCATATAAGTTATACTTTTGATCGTCTGGCATGGCGGCGGCATACTAATGCCGGTCCGTTGGGAGAACGCGACGTGTGATCGCGCCAAGAATTGCTAATTTCACTCGAAAATAAAAGTTTCAGAACATTTTGAAAAACTACGGAGTTTGAGTAACTTGTTAGTTGTTTTAACTGTCGCACTGCAGGATAAGTTTGTTTTTGTAATTGGATTAAAATAATATCTTTCCGTTATTACTGAAATTATTTTCTGTTTTGATATCATACCTGTGCGATGCAATTACTTTGTGAAGTAAAAGTTATCTTTAAAAAACCTTAAGAAAGTTTCAGCACGATTTGTTCAAATATTTAGAAAGGTATTGACGACAGGCATATAAACATTTTACTCCTGAAAAAGATTAGAAGTCACCTTTTAAACGTCCATAAACTTGAACACGACATTTCAACTATCTAACAATCTGAACATAAGGAGCATCGGCCATAACTCTTCTACAAACATCTGTAATAAAACTCGGAATGCGAGTATAAAACCAGGCTGAAATATTTAAAAAGTCGTTGGTAATGAGTCCGGCAGCTGATGTTTTACAGCGCAATTACTGTGCGTCGTAAAGGTGGCGATTTCCCTGGCGACGGAACTCCAAGTGCGTTTTTATTAAACTCTTTGGACGAGATTTTTAATATCACTTCGTATTATATGGAGCATGTTTACTTAATATGCTTGTTTCGAATTAATTTTAACTCTTTTTTATGTCTTTATGTGTGAGTATGTGCTGCCTGGGGCTTTGCTGGCGTGGATGTCGGTTATTGTGACAAAAAAGTAGTTAAAGATTTTTTTTAAGCTTCTTATTTCAAGTTATATCAAAAAGTTTGAGAGTTTAGTTTCATTTTTATTGATCAGATAATAAAACATAAAAGCTGACGATGAATTGAGAGCTTTCTTCTTTTAGAAATCGGTTGAAAAACGGTTAAAGCTCGCGTATTAATTTATTTATATGGAAATACAATACGAAGAACAATATTCAGTAAAGATGTAAAATAACGAATCTTTCATCCGATCTATTGTATTAAGAAAAATACACGCAATTTTACTGAAAAGTTTATTTAAAAACATGAAGCGAACGCTTGTGAGAGGACATCTCTATGTGTTTGTCGAAGTATTGGGTTGATAAATAAACAAATACTTATTGATTCCAGGCTTAACCTACTTTATAAAATTGTTTGGACTGTATAATGGATCCAGAGATCCTGCGGGAACGATGCTGTATTATTGTGCGGCAGCTATTCTTATTCATTATGGATTTATTGGATAGAGTCGTATTATATCGTAATATTAATAGACGAATAAAAAAGGTAAGTTTACTGTAAGATCTATAACTTGTAGGTAAGAGAAAAAAGATATGCAGTGTGAACGTAATTATTGAATACTTAATTTCACTTGCCATATAAAGCAGCCCACCAGTTTGAATGCAACAAAAATATTTCCTCTCAAAACATTTTCTTAATAACATCTTCATTCATTGCGAAAGTCTCCCAACTATCTGGAATAACATTTTTTAAGAAAATACCCGTTAGTGGTGTAGGTATTCTCTGCGGGCGGAAGTCGGGCGGCGCGCGTCATCCGCCTCTAATGGCGGGCCGTCATGGCCGCCAGCGCTTCCGGAGGAACCACCGCAACTATTTGATACGTCGCTTCAATTCTAAGAGTATTCTTTTTGTGAAAAAAGTATACTAATAACGAAAATGTTGCGCCTAAATGTCGTCGTCATATTTTTGGGGTGACATTTTTCAGCTGTGTGGAAAATCTTTTGGCAGCTACTAATGTAAGTTGTGCTTTTGGGTTGAAATTCGTCTGGAGAATTACTTCTTTGATACCATTATAAGTGTCAACATTAAGCAAAAAGGTATCAAGATCAAATTAAAATAAAACCTTATTACTGAGTGGAAAACGACAAGTTGTAGAACAATATTATTCCGCAGTTAGTTTCGTTTGCTTTAAAACAACAGACCCTTAAATCAGTGATATCATATGAACTATGAAGCGCCTAAACATACAAGACAAACAAAGTCCATCGCAATCCAATCTTGCAGTACACGGAGGCTAATGGCGGCAAATATTAAGTGTCGGGCCAGCCATCTGTCTCCGTCGGGCTGTTTGTCCGAACTGCGTCATCACTCACGCCGGACAGGAGTGGGGGGGAGTGTTTGTCAGTCGGCTATCGGTCACCTAACGAGGAGGCCGCTTGTATACTATCAGTAAGCGTTTAATGTCTGGTTTTTAAAATCAGTTTTTTTGAACCTAGGAGGTCCACCTTGTGTCTCTTTGTTACAGTATACAGATGCTGAAGAACAGGAGGACGGACATCTTAGAATAACGCAAATAAATTTAATAAGTTTCATATTCATATCGTTTATCGCATTTAGTTTACAGATTGATGAAGTTAATAGAAGATAGGTACGGGTAAAACTTCTAATTAAAACTACAAAAAAGACACTCCAGCAAATAAACCAGGAAAAATATGAGCAATCACCTACACAGGTGGTGATAAAAAGTAGACACTACTGACAAAAAACTATTCGCTAATCACCCCTCTTATAAATTGAAAGAAAATGAGGTAAGAACACGCGAGCGTTGAGAGCTGTCATTATATGAGCGTTACCATAATCTGCGCGGCCATTATGTTAATACCTTAGCTGATGCCTGCACCTCTGCCCACGCCATGGCTAATGACACCTGCTAACTTTGAAGTTTAAAAATAGTTATCTGAAAACTATAACAAGTTTTAATAGATATCATATAAGATAAAGCATGAGTCGACATTATCTAGAATTTAGACGTGTCTGTAGAAAGTGTGTCTGCAAAGAAATTAAAAATAAATATTTGTCGTGCAGATTGAACTTCTCTATGCTAAGAGGGGATTTTAGGCTCAAATCAATCCTGAAAGATCTGCTTCGATGCTTCGCTGACAAGCGCAAGACAGTCTCGAATATATTTTTATTTAAATTAACTTTAGCAAAACGCAAGAACAATTTTGTCTAATAACGTTTTCAATTTACAGTAAGCACAAGAGCAGCAATTCCTTTAAATATTCTCGCCCAGAAAAATAAATCTAAAACGTCAGTACATTACTCTACGGTAAATAGTCCAATCTAAAGCTGGGATCTAGCAAAAACTCATCAACACAGTCCCGCGAGACAGCGATCCATCACCGCGTCGCTTCGTAATTAGCTCATTAAGCACAATGCGCTCGGTACTGAGCCGTCGATGGATGCTGTGCTACTGAATACAGCATTATGATAGTATCACATATTACACATATAGCACCGTGGTACAGGGTTGACTGCAAAATCTGGCAACGGTTTTTGTGGTAATTGGATATGGACTAGAATTTGAGGCCGTTGAAAGCGCCCAGGAGCGCGAAAATTGAAAATAGGAAAAAATGCTAGTGCCTTGTAGTAGGTCGAAAATGGTTGAAAATCTTATCACACAATTAACTATTAAGCACAACTAGTCACAAACTATTATTAAAGATCTAATTAATTCATATTGACTTTTCAACATTTCAGCTATACACTAAGGCGTGTTAACAAAGACATTATTAAACTCAGTAATTATATCCATTACTATGATAAGCTGGAATTAAAATAGACTCAAGAATATGCTCATTATACCCGAGTGGAGTTTCTGAGAATTACTTAACATAAATGGAAGAAGTTTAATTTTTTTTCGCACTTGTTGTCTGATATCGCGATAAAATAAACAGTTAAGTTTGCATCTCAACGTATTTTTTTAATTAAATTGTTTCCATAGTAAGTGTTGCTCTGTTTATTCTTTTGTTAAGGATATTGCGAACTGGACTAATTGTGGGAAATAACCTTTGTATTACCTCCGTGGAAATAACACTTATATAATAAACGAAAGTTTGTAAGTATGGATGCATGGTTGGATGATTTTTTGTTACTCTTTCACGCTCAAGCGGCTGTATAAATTTGAACATAATTTTTAATAGAGTTAGCTGAAGCCCTCGATTACGGTATAGTCACTTTTTAACCGACTGCGTCAGAGAGGCGTTGTTTTTACAACTGTAACCGACGTTAACGCGAGCAAAGTCGCGGGTATAGATTTAAATTCGTTAATAATTGTACTAGTAAGTTGGAAAACTATGCCTCATATAACATTACATTGAATTATATTTTCACATAAAAATCACCACGTGTAAGGTAATATTTATGTCTTATTCCTAAGGAAAGCAAAGAAAATTAATAAAATCCAATTCACGCGAAAAAATTCTCAGCATGTAATAAAATACAGTATTCAGACTATAATCGCTGTTATTACAAATTGGAAGCCACGACAGTTCCTAGGAAGAGCCCCACGGTGGGCGCCAACAAATAATTTTTACAAACATATTAGAACACATTATTACATGAGAGTTTATGTTTTAATACAGTGCTTGGTGTATATAATTATATAATGTTTGTTTACTGCTCGTAAATCTGCCGCTTAGGGGATAATTCTTAAATAGGTCATTTATTAGGGGTGCTTAAAACTGGGTTTATGCTCAGGACATTTGGGAAGCGCAAAGCCTAGAGTTTAATCGTAAAGTCGGCAAAATGTTTAAATATACCATATATTATGTCTGGATACTTATTTAATCCTCTTATTCCTATTTCAAATAAAAAATGTAATAAATAGTAGAAACACTTTATTTCTTCAGTACCTACAGATTAATATTTGTAGATTTTCAGCAATATTTTCGCGATACAACAAATTTCCAGACATCAAAAAAAAATCTAGCATTTCTAAAATCATTTTCTTTACTGGCTCCTATTAAATGGGACATGTTCCGTTTGATTTCACAGTCGACATCTGTCTAAATGTGTTTCTGATGTTTGTACATTTTGCGGTCGTGTCATCTCCTCGTACTAAAAATAAACCTCGTTTTAAAAGTTTATACACCTGAGAAGATATTTCAGAATTGAGATGTTCTTAACAGAGGTTACATTGTAACCTCTTTTTATTTATTTTCTACTTTTGTCGTAACAATAGCAGTCACTTGCAGTGACTGTTAAAGAGATGTATTAGATTTTATTTTTAGGATGTTTGGTTTAATTAACATAAGATAAAATAAAGTATTTAATCATAAAAAACTCAACACAAAACAAAAAGCACCTAATTATTTGTTTAGACGTCTTTACATACTATACCCTACCAACTACATTGAATTTACGACTATCCCTATTAAACTAAATAACTGTACGGTATGACAAAAATAACGAAGTTCGTATAGAGCTCCGGAAGTGGGCAAGTTAAATGTTACCGAGGCTTCGCTAACGCACTTCCGGGAGGACAGACAGGCCACCTGTTATTAGATTTGCTCTGTCCTTTCACCTTAATATAGTTCCCTTCACAAGTTTCTTCTGATGCTTACCTGGAACAAAATAGATTACATTTAATTTTTTGCTTAAGAGAAGTTTTTGGGGTTAATAAAACATTCCAAATGAAATTATCATGTCACGAAAAAATAACTGATTAAATCAATTTTTGCCTCTCAATGTGGTTACAATATACCAAAGCTTTGATTAAAATATAACATCAGAAAACTTTAAGTCTGAATATAAGAACTCTTTCATATTTCCACAAGGAAATTATCAGACAATATCAGCTGAAACTGCTACTATCATCGTCTCTTTGTAAAGGTCGCTGAATCTTCTACGTCTGCATACTCAGACAGTATAATAAATAGACAGTTCGAAGCAAGTCTCCAGCGAATGAACCTCGCGAGCAGTGACAATAGTGCATCAGTGTGACGTAATCTACTTAACTGACAGTCGCAACTTAGTCCCCGCGCCAAGATAACAATAACAAATTACTTTCAGCAAAGCATGTTTAGTTGTGTTCACAATATTCTATTCAGTATTAAAACTGCCATCGGTATTATGCGGAAAAATAAAGCCTCCAATTTTATATCCAAACCATTTTTGTAAAAAAACTGCAGTGCTCATAAAATATTACAAAACATATTTTTGGTTAAAAATAACATTCGTATGTGTATTTGACACAACTTTCCTAAAATTTTATGTGAGTTTTCGATACGAACTTACTCTGAACTTAATGCTCCAACGACACACCTATGTAGGTGTGGAACTAAGAAGATCTATGAGTTTATGTAGTGGTAGTTGCAAGAACGCCAAATTCATCGCATATCGGGGTACTTGCAACTACCTCGCATAAGAACGACCTTAAAACTTTTTTAGAACGTCACCCGTTTAACAAAACAGCTCTTAATACATAAATGGGAGCATTTGAATGGGATTGACATTATAAAAAGGTTCTTTTATAGCTAGTTAAAAGTTTGACGGCACATAAAAGGTTAATGACAATGGATATGAGTTTAAACTGTTTTCGTAACCTTCAGACGTTAAAGTTAAGCGTGTCAGCGAACACTTAAATAAACGAAAGCTGTAAAGTGAAGATTTCAAACTCAAGCACAACTGTGGTGCGACACTTAACTGTGAATTAGTATAGCCATTCGTCATAAAACGACTTAAAATCCCTTTCTGTAGTCTAATATCAGTGTCTGTGGTATGGGCTCAAATCAAAACTTTTGACGTTGTGGAAGCAAGTCAGCCAGCAAGACTGAAACAGCGTTTCGTTTGCATATTTAAGTTTTTGATAAAAACAGTTGCATAATTCAATAATTCTGCATGGTAAAGCTATCATAGCTCATATAATAAAGCAATATATGTATTTAAACAAAATAGAATATTCTTCCACACCACCCGTACTGAAAATACCCGGGATAGAATAGTAAGACAAGACTGGCACACAAAGCTAGTGGACCACAACTAAGTCCGTTCCAATTCCCGTGTACCCGCATTTCTGCTATCGCTTCCCTGTCGCGTGAAGAGGACATTACAGTAAAAACCTTCGGAAACAATCAAGACAAACCATTAACTTCAAATGATCCCATCGCAGCGACTGCTACGATACAAGATGTCCGCTTTAAAGCGCTTTGTTGTTTACGTGTAATATTATACAACATGCTTCATTAGGTCGCGCTTGAAGTCTTATAAGCGTTGTGCAGCGCTTAAGTAGTAAAAAGTGATTTAATATCATTATTTTGTAGTCTTTTATGGCAAGAGGCACTTGATTACTGTTAGTTTTATGTCAATCTGGGCCTCGTCGATTAATTAGATACTTTAAAATCAATTTAGGTACTTACAGTGGAAAAATAGTTCAATTTCACTAAGCAATATTACCGCAGTCAGTACTAAGTAACCCACCGTTTAACTAAAGTTAATTAATTCAATAACCGTGGAGTAAGTTTTAACCGCTCAACCCAAACTGTTTTCTTTGCGGAGTAGTTCAGCGGGCGGCCGATAGATGGCGGTGTTAGTTCACAACTATTAGCTGGGGAAACACAAGTTAGTCCGTGAGCCGGCATAACTTGTATAGTTTACAATGTAAACATTTGTGAATTATTAATATGTCGCCATTGTAACTGCTAGCAAAACGAACAAACTGATATACATAAGTTTTAACACTTGTGAGCAATAGAAAACGATAACTACAGAACAAGTAAGATTTTACTCCAAGAAACATGATATTTTACGAATGAGTAGGTGAGGCTAGAATTGATACCGTTTCATTTAAACCATTTAATCTCTATCAGTTTACCTGATAGTGGGTGAGTAAGTGGTCGTGGGCATCAAATAAGAAACATTAAGTAATAGTTACATTTAGACCTAGCTATGCCCTCGACTTCTTCGCGTGGCATTTAACAAAAAAGTTTAATAGAATATTTTCTCAAATAACATTAGCCTAAGTTACTGCTAAGTACATCAGCTACTTGCCAATAAAAGACTCGTCAAAATCAATTATGCCGCTTCAGAGATTAGCCGGAACAAACAGACAGAAATAAAAACTGAAAAAAAAATCGTTTTGGTGTAGGTACCGCATATTATTATAACAATCAGAGTCTCCAATTTTAATTTTATTGTATAGATGGTCTAGATGGCTTACATTGTTCGAAAGTAAGAAAATATGTCGTAAGTACGAAAAAAAGTACTTAAAATAACAACACACATAAAAGGCAGACTAGAATAGACTTCAATCAAATGAGAGATTTTCAACAAAATTTTCCAGAAAGTCTCCATCCGAATATCAATTACTTATCTTTGTCTCGACAAGTGACTCTCAAAGTAACTCCCGAAAAGCTACAAACAAGTCATATCATGTAAAATCAAAAGGAGGATTAAAGCGGGCTTGTCACGTGACACCGTCACTCGGAAAACTTTCCACATCGACATCGTGTCACGTCGCTTTTACCGAAACTGATACAAGCTTTCGGGAAATCAAAATCAAATTCGACAGTGGTATTACAGAATTCGTAAAAGCAATGCGACAGCGAATGTTTCGCCGTATCGCCTTTTTAGATTTGCTTTTCTGTCGCAGAGCTTTTGTTAATTTAATAATGACTGGTGAACTTTGATTTCCATTAAACTCCATAATTCCCATTATTTGTCAGAAACTGATTGTCGTATTTCAAAAAGTAATAGTTTCCTTTAAAGTTACGTAAAGCTGTATTTGGTTGTTTCATAATAGGAGCGTGATTAACGACGTCCACATTCGCCAAACGTGATCATAAAGTACAAAGTTTACATCTTTGTCTCACAACGTCCCGTATTTATAGAACTGGCCACTTAATACTCTGTTTACTTTCTAACATACGACCCTCCCAATCTGATGTAACTATATTATTGTTAACGACGTCATACTTATGACTACCCTCGTCAGCATTTTATTAAGTCTTCTTCACTCTATATGCATTTTTTACTTGAATTTTCAGCATTGTTGCCCCTGAAATATACGGCCATTATTTACACCGAAATAAGGTCACTTTCGTAGAGAAATGCCGGCGGACTGTGCACACAATTTATATGGTAATCGAGCGGGACTCGAACCCGCACTCGCTCGTTCCGCTCTTTATTTAAGTAAAGGATTGGCCTGTTAACAAGAAGGGTTTGAGCCTCGGCGAGGGTACAGATATGTTAGATTTCCGGGAAAATGTGAGGTTGTTTAGTTTGGATTGTCTCAGACGGCGGCGCTGAATGTTTTGTTGGTGATAAGAAAATACGACGACGATTTTCCGTCTACCGTCAACTTTATAGACTCAAGAACGCAGATGAACTCAACCCAGACTAAATGAACGACTTCACATAAAATGAATTTCATAATCATATCAAGTTTACATAGTGGTTCAAATCTAATCATATATAGCACCATATCTATGTATGTTAGCAAATATCAAACTATCAGAGCAGCTTTATTAGATTTATAATATTAACGAGACAGCAATTAAGCAAATCCCGCACCGCAGCCGGCCGATGTGTCGGATGATTATGACGCGCGGCATTATCTGCAGCGGATTCCCGGCGCATTGGTTCACTAGCTAGGGTTCACAGAACTACAAAATTAAATCTATTAAATCTATTCTATTATCTTATTATAAAATTATATATATAATATATTTTTGATTCTTAATTGGACTAAACAATGAATCGAAAAATCTTCGTAATTAACCTTTACAATAACACTGATACACAACCTGTATAACCACGTCGACCAGAATCTCACAGTAAGTCGTCGAGTTTTTTAGTAGGCATGTATATGGATACACCTATTTTAAACACCTTTCATTGCACACAAAGTCATCCTTTTACGCTTCCCAATGTATTCCTGGCACTGTCACCCCTGCAGGCTACAGTGCCGCTCCATCGACGCGCATGAAATCCAACAATTTGCGCCGCCCCGCGCCGCGCGCCAAATTAATAAAATGTAATATCCAACGACGACCTGAATACCACTTTTAAATAGTACCGCGGGATTCACTGAATAACTTAGTCCATATTCATCCCGGGGTTTATTTATTTATTCACACTTCATTAATATCTACAGATGGGAATAGCTGCTAATAAAGATTTATGGTTTATCAAAATGTATGAATTATTCTTGCATGAATAGTTACTAGGTTATGTAAAGGGTTGTACTCGTATCTTGAAATCCCGTTACTTTTTACAATGATGTTAGTAAATCTATCCCGTCCAGGGCTTTCGGCGAAACTCGTAAAACTTTTACGAGGGGCTTCGCTTGGATCATAAGTCATATTAGGCCCGTTACTGTCTCAGGTTACTACATAACAGCTGCAAACCTAACTTTATACATTTCGGTCGACGGACTTTTATGAAAACGTACTTACAGCAGATTCACTTGATTTAAACTCTGACTACAATCATTACTATTATTTAATTTACATTATTACCAAAGGACCCGTACTACATATTTTAGCAAAAATAATATCTCACGTCATATTTCTGCTTTTGTACCGTTTACATGCGACAGCCAAAAAAAAAGCAATTTTCGGAAAAAGAGTAGGTACATGACATCAGTTATAACCCGGTTACACGTGTGTATGAGTTACACGTGTAACTCTGTAGCAGTGATAAGTGACGGCGGGTGTAACGGCTCACATTAACGAAGCCATCCGTCCCGGGACACACACGTCTTAAAGTTAACAGTAACAGAGAATCGGAAACCGCGGGGTAAGTGGCAAGAAATCATGAATAAAATATAGGAATGTTTGTTAAGTTAAGGAATTTTGAATTTAATGTGAATTTCACAAGAAGTTGTGTCAAATATTACTTATGCCATTTTGTACGTGTCTATTCGATTGGACTATTCGATCAACGTTTTCTTTAATGCGACTTGTATTGCGGGAGTACGCAACAATACAGGTAGTTTATTTGCTATTTCATACCACCTTATTTCCAGTTTCCTTATTCCCATAATCAAAGATCACTATAACCGCTACCACAGTTTAATAAGCTCTATCTATTACCCCAAGCTACAATAACCGCACCTTGTCACAGCTGCTCAAACCTGGCCTAATTAGTTTTATCGGCAAAATTAATCAACCGCTCGCAAGACCGAGCCACACACATGGAAACATATTGACTAAGACCAGTTCACACGAGCAAACAAAGCTAGACTTCTAGGAGTTATTTTCTTTTTAAATTGCCCCTACAGTGTGTTCGCTTCGTGTGGTGACAGTCAATATATCTCGCTCGCATACGGCGGACGCTCACGGAACAAATATCTGCATTTACGCCCGATTGCCTCGCCTGCCCATGCGTTCGCTCACAATACTAAAAACATTTATCCTATAAATAACGACAAAGAGGCTTTTAAATACATTCGGTTCGAATTTTGCATAAATATGAGGAAATGAACCATTGTTTTTGTGTACGTTTGTGGGTCTTCACACGCTCATATTCAGAATAGCCCATCGGTTTTAATTCTGAAAATGTTCGCACATCACTATAATGTAGCGTAAACCGTCAAATTCTCGAGTAATTACTTTTGTGAGCTCCAGGTTTTTTTTTTACAATTTAGAAGTCAGCAATTAGACCGCAACAAAGCTCACACACTGCAAAAAGAACAAAATGAAGGCTTCTACATGCTCCAAGAACAAACCTATCGTTTCGCTAAAAGAATAAGCATCAGAAATCAGTCGCAATCAGGTAGTGTGGTACATCTCCGCTTCCCTTCCTCGTCGGTACACATCACATAAGCCTGTAACATCGCCCCCGCATACATCAGTCACGTACGATGTCCCCACGCTTTTTCTCACACCATTTGTTACGGAAAATACACAGAAAATTCACTTTGACTAACGCTTGAATTCGTTGGTTAAATTCATCGGTTGTGAGTCAACATTGTGGTATTTGAATAGTGATTATTTGTTTAGCTATTCTTAAAGCTTTTTTGTGTGATAAATGTTTTTCAAATAAAAAACATTCTGTTTTGGACACGGAATGGTCTATCTAGCACAACATACTTTTAAACGCTGACCTGAAGTATCTTAGTTAGATATATCATGGAAATATATCCACTTCTGAATATCAATCCTTCTATTGGTTTTGTTGCTAATATAGTTTATATTAGCAACAAAACCAGTTAGTCAACCACTTTAAGGTTTGAATGGATCTTCTGGCAGTCAATACACAGTGGCACTGGTGACTGTAACTGGCTTCCAAGTGTCGTACAAATTCGTTAGGGCGCGCGCCTCCACATTCAAATGATGCGACCTCCTCGACTTGTAACGAGCTATGGAAACTGATTCTAAAGTCACGTTTGTTACCAACGTGTTTTGTTTCACGAAATATGTGGAGGCTTAGAACTTGGGACAAGTCTTCGTAATTCTGGACTTCGGAAACAGGATAGATGGTAAAAGGATTTGATTTTTTGTAAATGTGACCAAAATTTTAGGTTTTTCTGTGATTTTATGCTCATGGCCTATGATTCCTTGTATTGCAATTGTATTATTTAGAATTATATAAGTAGATTTATGAGTTGTCTAGTACTCATAATATAAGCTCTGCTTATTTTGAGACTAGATGGCGTTGTGTGAAACTCGTGGAATATTTATTTATTGATGTTTCTACGTGTGTTCACATTACAATTGTCTCGGTTCCCGGCACCATCAATTCCCCCTATGTCAGTCGATATACAAAAATAAATAATTGCCATCAATTCCGAAGTAAATGTTTGATCTTTTCAATTGCCTTGTCTCTACAAGGAAACAACGAACAAACATGAAGGAAGTAAACGTCGGACCATTACAAAGCAATTTTCAATACGCTTCGTTTTCTTCCAATTTCCACATTGAATTTTCGTTTGTTCGCAACCCTCTCCCCGGCCGGGCGTCGCATCGCTCCGTCACGTTTCGTCACCAAATTAATTTCCTTTCTCTGTAATTGGTTCGCGGCGTGCAACTCCTACAAACTTTACACGCGTAACGCTTAGTAATTGAAACTGTAACATTTTAGGGTTAAGCTCTTAGTTTCGCTTCTAATGATTTATCTTGATTCGCGAATGGTTTTGTCGTTCTCGTTCAACTTGAGCCTTGTTCTGTTTTCGACGCTTTGTTTGTTTTAGGTTGCTATGTAAACAATTTTGCAAATTGATTTTCATTAACTTCTAATTACGTTATTACACTTGAGACTTGGTAACTTGAAGCTCTCCTCATTTTGTAATTAGTCTCTAGGCGACTGCCGTCATACGAACTTATAGAGATTCGTGGCTACGTGGGATCCGTACGTATCGTTACAGACTGTAGTCGCTAGTTACGTCAAGTAACTTCACCTCGTGTACAAATAGATTTAATTCAAAAAATAAGAAAACTAAAGAAAAAATTATCACGAATCTTGGTAGTGATCAAACTTAAGTTTGTATAAATTTCTTCTTTAATATCAGAAGCATTAAGCTGTACCCAGCAAGAAATCGTGGTTTCACATAAATCTGTAATAATTTCGATTTCATAGAAGAATGCACTTGCTGTAGCCATCGGCACGGGTAACGTTGGAATAGAATTGCAATTTAACTTGAAAAGGAAGGAACTAGTTTCTGAGAAATTTATTACTCATCTATAAAATTTAGTTCATTTTGGAAGACGTCCGAATTTAAAAGTGGAAAATCTGCATTTGTTGTTAGCTAGGTCTCAATGTCGTCAGATCCATTGCCTATTTAAAGGTGAACATTTTTAGAACAGTTATATGGCATCTATAGCAAGAATTTTCAGCCACTTTATAAATCAAAGCACTCCTACACCATGGAAACGGTTATATTTGCTATTTATTAATAAACTTATGCCCGGAATGGAAGCAAAGTCCAAAAATATTAAAGTAACTTAAATATTTAGATTGAAGAGTCATACTTATGCAGAGAAGCCGGAGAAATTAGGTACTTGATCATCATAATCCATCAATTGAAGAGATAATAGTCCATAAGTATTTTATAATTCAATTACAAGAATCTGATGATTTAATAGAAATCTGGAATTTTCCAAAGGAGAAATATTGCCAGCTTCTTAACCATTTACGTCTACGCAAGAATGGCTTAAATTTAAACTCTTAGACAATAGACTGCAACACTAGAAACTGTTGACAACAGCCTTAAACCAAATAATAAATGTCTCGCAACAAACAATAAGGTTCGCGACTAGCTTTTGATAAATGGCTTCCGTTGATTTATGGCCCGCTACTGTCTGCCGAGCCCTATCTCCCAAGACCTTGAAGGTAGCAAACGATTACAAATGTACTTCTATATAGATGCGTATTAATAAATAAAGACAAATTATGCTGAATAGGGATGTCGGTGAACGCGGAAAATTCGACCTACGGATATAATGATATAACCGGAGCCGCAGCCCTGGGGCCGAATATTAGACCTTTGTTTTTGGAACAAGCAATTTGCTTAATGATAAGCAAAGAGTTTTCGAACATTTTGAAGCTTTTACGGAAAGGAGGGTTAAGAATTCTATTAATAACCGCAATAATTATACGGCAATTTAAAAAGAATTTGACGTAAATAAAAACAAGGAAATAGTCAAATAGAAGATATTACACAGAATTTGTCGAAGTTGTTGGAGTAAAGTGACAAGTTGAAGCATTAGGTATTCGGCGTCGGTCGGAGGCCTCGAACCGGCGCTGATGCAGAATGCGGCGGAATACATTACCGCGAGGCCGAGGTCGCAGGACCACGTCACACACGCAGCTTACACGATACTACTTGTAGTTACAACCAACTGCTAGCTTACTAACTTAGTTTCACTAGAAACAATGAGGTGAGCTGTTCATTTCTGTATTATACTGAACATAAAAAGGTGAATTGTTTTACGTCCTACGGAAGTAGGTATAATGAAGTCAACTTCCCAAAATCTCTTCTCCTTAACTTGTCATTTCGCCGGCAAACGACTTGTTACGATCCGAGTGTGATCGCCTCTCCGGCCCTAAGTGCGGTAACGTTTGCCCGAGTTTTTGCGAATAAATGTACCATTTGATCTATATGGTCATTACACGCTATTACCGCTGTCCTTTTATTAAAATACCAGTCGGCCATTCACCGCCGCCGACATTTTTTATTTCAAAAAACGTTCCATAATACGAACCAGGAATGGCGGTCGCGCCAAAATTATTTATAGCATCGGACATTTGATATGAAATCCCGGACGGTGCCGGATGCGGGCGGACGCGGCCCGCCATGGCCGGACAACAAATCAATCGCGGATAACACTGCGGATACGGATACGGCAATTAGACCGGGTATCCGCCGCAAATTATTTATGATCGGATCATCCCTAGTTCGTGTTTGCTTTTTAGCGGGGATTTTATTATGTTGCCTACATGGTCTGGTAACTTGATCCCTAACGAGCACCGCGTTTATTATCAGGGTCTATTCCCAGGTGAAATAATTCTGAGTGCATTTCAGATTTAATTAAAAGCTGAACAATAAGGGAAGTCGTAGGTGGTAAATAGCTTTAATACAATGAGCCTCTACCCTTATCAATTTTAATACTGTGAGTTGGAACAACATGAGTAGGTTTCCATTTTAAGCACCTGTACTGATGGATGCAACATCTCGGCTGCCTCTCCGGGGACTACGCCCTTATGATCACGATACAGGTCGGATATGAGCAAGTTATTTTTCCATTTTTATTTTTATAACTTCACCATCGGCTTCCCTCAAGGATTACAACTTTTCTTTTTCGAAGTATTCAAAGCAGAAATGCGGAGCTGACAAATAGACGCTACATAAGCAAATGAAAATACAGCCACATTAAAATTCCGAGTAACGCTACGCTCGCTAAATTACAGTAAATAACAGAACTCACTCGGTTACATTATGTACACTAGACTAGAAATTAATTTGTTAGTCTGTCTCACCCTAGACATGCGGAATACGTGTCTGTAATTCCGCAATTAGGGCTAGAACACAGAGGTGCGGCAAGACGCGGCAAGATGCGACAAGACGCGACAAGGCGCGGGAAATGTATCAAACGCGCGCCAATTAGCATTCAGCGCGGAGACGGCGTTATTGAATAATGCGCCGTCTCTTGTTTCACAGATAATTGGCGAAACCAATTAGGTTGGAAACAAGACCGCGACGCTTCAGCGTACTGTCGGCCTTACCTGATACACTTCTGAATAAGTAATAACATGTATGTATTCGTGTTAATTTAATCAAATTTGTTTACAATGGTGGCCTGAATACTTTAAACTTTTAGATTCATTAAAAGTCTTAATCGCACTTTAGGCTTCGAATTAAGAAAATAAAAATTAATGTTTTCTTCATAGATTAAGTAATCCCTACATTCGCATATTCTATGCATTAAAACTGGCACATACAATTTAGACTAATAGGTACGATAACTCTTGTGGACGATAAAGACCTAAGATAAAGACTATTATAAAAAGCAAACCTCACTTTAAAATGTATACCTGATGAGGTATTTAATATGTTACAACATAGTATACCTATGTTCGCACATACAATGTCGTGACAACACTCTTTTTTAATATACGAAATAAATCTACTTTTTAATATAAAATTTTGTGTACTTTGAGCTTCAAATACTTTGCGTCTCCCCCCCCCCCCCCCTCTCCACACCACCTTCGGGAACCTCATCTATATTCACGTAAAAAGTTCTTTGTTTTAAGGCACTCGCGATGGTGTACTGAGCTACCTAAAACAGTCGCTATGTGATCGGGAATTCCGTTAACTTTGATTTAACTGACACTTATACGTGCTTATGAGTCTCAAAAATAATGTGGGCTGCGATCAAAGGTTACCTGTTGATTCAATATTAAGCAAAGTAAAGAGGTTTCTAAAAGTATCATCATATCAAACTCAAGCCAATTTCCAGCTCAAGCCTGGATTTTAAATATTTTATTAGCCCAATTACAGTAATCATCAAAAGCCAAAACTTTTATTTACTATGAAATGATTACAAAACCACAAAGTCAAACACAAAACTTCACACTCAGATCCAGAAACCAAACACGCCAGCTCATCTCCACAACGGAGCAACAATCCTCCGCCCTCAGCAGATTGTACGCGGCGACGGTACGCATCACAATATTCACAAACAGCAAATGTTCCTAATTAGTATAATCATCTAATTAGACCAAACGTGTTTGCGGAAAACGGATTCGCCACAACCGATACCGGCGCCGGAGACACGGGAACACGTGTCACGTTCACAAATGAAATTGTAATCATATTCCCCTTTGACCCAAATGGTAATATAATGAGTCAGCCACCGTTGATGCGAACACTTCGATCCTTTTCATTTGGGTGTCAATGAGAATCATTCGGAATAGGAAAACCTTTATTTTGGTACAAAACCTTCGGAGATCGCTTTTGTCACATTGATTGGGGCTTTTGTAGTGACTCGATGGGTATTCCTGATATACTTTTTTGTAGACGTAAAAATATATTATAATAATGTGACTGGAAACGAATGTTGACTAATGTAGAGCCCACTTTTTAGAAGTAACTTTACGAAAAGGCTTAAATCTTTACCAAGGACTTAAATATGTTTTATTCACAAGTTACGAGCTGAAGTTACAAATAAAATCCATTAAAATCCGTCACACAGTAAAATAAATTTAAGCGAGTATTCTTGAAACAGAAACTACTATAGTGGGGGCAACAAAATTAAAACGTCAAGTTGTAACAAAGTTGTACAAAATTCATCAGCGTTATTAATTCAGGGTAAAGTTTGGTACAAAACGCTCGGCTGGTGTATTACTGCCGCTCCGCGACGCGGAATAACGAGTGGTATCTCTAATGTTATCGATGCCGATGACAAAACAATATTAGAGCTCCCCTCTCCTCTAAACTCGGAAGAATATCGATAGCACAAGGTCTTGGAGGGGGGAGCAGGGTGATTGAATTTTCCTGATAAGAAAACTCGAGTAGCAGCTCGTGTTATGGAAGCGAGCGGTAATTTGCATTTCCATTGGCTTTCTTTTAGAATATCTGCCGGCGAGATCTGTTTTGCTTCTGTTAACTTACTCCACAAACGTGATATTCTTAAAGACTTGACTACTATCAAGGTATTTCTACGCTGTTTAAAATGAAATCCATTGAATTTTTAGGTGAAGAAATATATATTTAATTTTTAGATGTTTTTTTAGTATAATTTATACTAATTCATACCTGTACTCTAAAATGGAACAACTGTCATTGCTAGTCACAATTCAAATAAGAATAGAATAGCGACATAACTACTTTTACTCTTGGGTTATATCAATTCTTGATACAATACCCAATATAAAAGTTCATTTTACAGCCAGATGAAAAATACTTTCCAAACAAATAACCCCCAAGTGATTGCCAACGAATGGTGATAGGTCCATCATACGCGGGGTCTTGGCGATCAATGGCTTTGTTTCCGCCACAATGGCTGCGGAATGAAAGGGCCGGCATTGTGTCCCGGTGCACACAGTATGTCTGATTGGATCGCTCTCCGATATAAATGAGTTTCTGATGATATTGTAGGCTGTTGCCATTGAAGGCACTTATAATTTAAAAGTATTTTGGACTTCGTACTAAGAAGCTTTAATAACCGACATGTTTATTTTTAGTTTTATCACTTTCGTGTTCCCACGATTCTCAAAGTCAATTATTGGTATTGTGTGTATCTGGTAGAAAATCTGTCCTAATGCCAGCAAATTAATGCAGAAGTCCGACAATTGCCGATGGGCTTTCCTCAATTACATGGGACTTAAAATGGGGTAAATGTGGGGCGTAATGTCACACCTTTCCTCACACCTTTGGGACGAAGGTAATAGGTATAATAACTATAGTAATAGTAATAACTTCATTAATGGTTCATTGACGGAGTGGTCACAGTTGATTTCAGTCCAACACGATAGCATTTGAACACGAATAGTTACTTAATTACCAACAAGAGTTAATTTCCACTTCATTAAGTTGTGAGAATGGGAATTCATTAAATTAAAACTAAACTAAAGCACTTAGTAAATATATTAGTGCGACTATTTTAAAGGTGTTCTCATCGCATTTTCAATTGATGGCCGATTTAACCTCAAAATGGTTGGCTGAACTAGAACTGAACCTGAACTAGAATGGGCAACATTAAATGATACAACTTTGTACAATATCCTGTGGCTTTCACATTGAATATGCTCCGAGATTCTTAATCCGCCATGATTTCAGATTTAAAATAACCAAATTCCACTAGTATTTTTCCAATTTCTTTACAATAAACTTCAAGTAGTCGTAGATGTAAGGTTTCTCGTTAAATACCATATTCCTAAACAAATACTCATCTAAGAAACCTCTTGTATTGTCTTTTAAGAGGTGCACTAGTAAAGTTTCTGTTGCTTTTCAGAATCTGTTCTAACGATTGATCCATAACATTATAATTACTTGGCTAAGCATCATCCACGGCCATTGAGCCAGGCATCTAGCTCGCCTCTCGGAGCCACTCGGAATATCGATTAACTTCATTCTGTTGAAGTTAGAAAACTTTACATTAATAGATTCCAAGTCAAGTATTGATCTTAGGGTTTATTTTGAAGCTTGTCTACACAATCAAATCAGATGAATAGAATTGAAAACTTAAATTCATGAATACTAATAATGTTATTTACGAGGTTCTTTAGAAATATATCTTGACTTTTTTACTCATTCTCTTTGACATAGTCTTCTCTTTTTCTATGCCATACTTTGTTATCCCAGCATGTATATCCGTTATATCAGAAACTTTTACAAACCCAAAACACACATATAATAAACGCTACGTAACCTTCATCAAAAACATTCATAAGACGTTTCCCGTAAAAATCCCTTGCCCAAATTCCCCTGAACCAAACGAATTCTCCATTCGGGTCATGAAAATTCCCATAATCATCGGTAAATATTACAATGTCGGTGTTCGCACGTGGTCCGCTGCTAATGACCCCCCCCCCACCCCACCTCACCCCCTACCACAACCCCTCTCCTCGATAATAGGAAACGTCAGGGGATATTAGCTAGCTACCGGTGCTCCTCCTAATTACATTAGTTCCCAGTTCAATAATTAATGAAAGGATAACAAATGCTCACTAACAATTACGTACTGCAGCTGAATTTCGATTAATGTGGGTAGTTCGAGCTGGATATTTTCATTCTTCATTGTCAAAGTGGATATGGAGGGAAATGTAATTCATTGGATATTGATTTAAAGCTCTCCTTAGTAGAAATCTCAACTTAATATAACATTCATTTTAGGTTTTATTAAATAATATTTTTTGTGATCTACGAGAATTTTACGAAACAAATATTGATGAAAACAACAAAAAGATATATTTTTCTTTCTAATTGGATAGTAATTGATATCCAATTAGAAAAAAGTAAACACCGACAAAACATAAACAACAACTACCCTCTTTGTACAAACAAACATCTTAAGAAGTACGTGGGGGCAGTAATACTTTAAATATTGACTTCTCCCAGGTACTACCCACTACCTGGTACCGGGTAGCGCCCTCTACCGGGTAGTACCTGCATGGAGGATGGAGTGTATTTGAGACTTCGTGCAAACACTCCCGATAGCTCCTTGGGCGGATTTATTTCCTCAGCTCGCCACCGTCGCAGACCCTGTTTGTTTAGTACAGTCAACACCAATACACGAGGATGCAGGAAATACGAGTTTAATACGCCATTATTTAGAATTTAGAGGGAACTTGTATTTTGTAGTTAATATTGATAAGAACAGGTGAGTTGGGCGCGATATCTCCTGGACTCCAGAAGAGATTGTGATGTTTGTGGATGAGTGGAAGGTGATCTTGACTGAATGATTGGCGTATAGCGACATGATTGTATGCAAGAGATGTTTTGTTTTTGTAATTATTTCCGTATTTTATTCTTTTTTTTTACTTTTATAATTTTGTATAATAATAATAAATAAATATTTTCCTCAGCAGTGGGAAGAGAACAACAACTTAGAAGACTTGTTTGTGAAATGAATGTCTATTGAATATATAATTTTGTCTTACTTTGCTGTGCCCAATCGACACCACAATTTTATGGAGGGATTAGTTTTCTTCTTAAAACTCATAATAGAAAGTATTAAAGATCAGTATTACAATAATGTCTGCCTTGCCAGCTGATTCAGATGACTTACTTCTCAAGTAAAGAAATTATATCATTCATATGCTACCCTCAGCAAATTCTTTTTTACCATCAATAATAAATCACGAGCACATGTGGCTAACACCTAACGTGTATTCGACGGCGAGCGATGTTTTATGGAACATTGGAGTTTGATAACACACACAAATCAAGATCAATGGTTAAAACACAGCCTATAAACACATAAATCCTAACCCCACGATACGAATGCCGATGCCGGCGCTAACAAAATTATTACCGACTGATATGAATCGAGTAGTGTGGATCAATGCACACACGCACACACGCACGCAACGCACGTACGTCATTGGCTGAATTATTAGCCGAGTGTCTTCGGCGCGGCCACACTGGGTGGTTATTGTACGCACAGCCTAGTACAATACAACACGTAAATTATTAAAACGACCTCGGAAACGAAACGTGAAAATTCTATTGGGTTAATGGACTGGTAACGTGTTCTGAGAAAATCCATCAGATGTATAAATAAATGACATTTCGTAATAGAATCCACTTTGCATTTCAGTTTAACGTAACGTTTGGGGATATTAACCTTTGCCATTCTCAGTGGAACTAACGATAGTAAATCCTTAAGGTCTCATATCTGTGCGATGTTAAGTCAACTTAATGAACATAACAAGGCGCGCGATCCCATTACACTGAGGACTCCAGTCCTTATAAATCGTCTGCAAAACTTACGTTACTAGCTTCTACGAGACGAAAATTTACATAGCGAGAGCATAATTATTTGAAGCCTCGGTGCGATCCGGCCATCAAACAGTAAACGTGAACAATTTACTGATTTTATGAACTTCGGGCCTTTATTAAATGGGTAGTATTACGGAGGGCCTTGGACGGGGCCGTTAGGGCCAGGTGATTTAAATATGGCGAAAACAACGACAAAATGTGAGGTGTATTAGCGCGCAAGATGGCCGCCACGCCCAGCGCATAATTAGATGGGCAGTTATTGTTAATGATATACACGACCGGAATTTGTAATTAGTCATGATTAGTTGGTTATCCCTGCGAGAGGACCAAATGAAGCAGTATTTTACTTAAAGAACTAAGAACAAAACAAATTCTGGTACCCACACAGTAATGAGCTATCTTGCAGAAATTATTCCTTCCTAGCCACAATTTTTCCTTAGATTCCATTCCATCCATACTTTCAGGATCATATAAAGCAAATGACTACGAAGGTCATCACAATATGCTACAGCATAAAACCTACACTAGCTATAAAATATCGCAAAAAGCCTAACAAAACTTATTCGGAGGGGATCTCGAATTCCGTCGTAAAGAGAAAGTTGCGACAAAACGATCGGAATCGACCGGCGATGGGTCCGTGACGTCACTTAGGGGCCTGTCTCACTGGGAAGACTTTTGGAACTTTGGAAGAAGTTTGAACTTAGCCTTGGCAACCGTAGCCACCGAAAGAGTAGTAGCAGGTGATAATTGAACTCAATTTTTTATTAAAATCAGAACATATTATTATGTCATCAGAAATATAACTAATTTTTTATATAAAAATTAGAACTAAATTCAGATTGGTTGCCATTTTTGGGAATGTTTCTAGAAAATTAACAATATCCTTGCATACATTTTCAACAATATCATTGAGTTACTCCTCATAAAAAAGTTCGGACTGTGGTAGTCAATTTTACTTACATTAGCTACTATTAGCTAGTAGCTACATTCATGAACTGGCACGACGGGCTTAAAATTTTTTCAGGTATTCTCTACCAGTCGGCTTAATTTTAATATTTTGTTTGCTGTCTGGCATAGCATCTCTGTGATGTGAAAGAGGGCCCTCACAGCAAACAGCAAAAGGAACCGTCTACCGTATTATTGGTGTTGGGTCACGGCACTTCATGTCGGTTTCGTATAGCTTGCTCCATAAGTTCGGCCGTTCCGCTGAATTGGTACGGCGGGCCCGCAATGGATATGCGGACTATTATGGTGTCGCGTAACGCCAATGTATTGGAAATTGGTATATTGGTAGCGAGGATCACTTGATAATCGAATGAGGATGGAAAAAGTTGGGGATTATTTGTTGATAATAATCAACCATCTCGTTTTTCTTCAGGTATTAGGTCTTTTTGAAGGAAATATCTGGAACTGGTTAAGTTATAAGGCCTTGGTCAACGATCCTGTAGATTATCCCCGTACCAACTACTCACTCATATTTGCGTCTCACTCATCGGGCTGTAGGTATGCAAAATATTTACCTGTGAACAAAAAGAAACAGTGAATTTATTAACGCTGTACATTGTGACAATGTAACAAAATACATACAGATTATATTCCCTGTTATTAAAAAAAAAAAAAGAAAAGGGCTCTTTTTTCTTAGACGCATTAAGAAGTATTAATTTCTTTCCTTGTGTTTAACATAACGGTATCTTAATACTTTTAAATGTTTCAGTATTCGGCTATAAGACTCTAAAAAAAGACGACATGAGCTATCTATTCCCTGGTATCTACCTGGTACTATTCGCAAAGAACCAGCATTGTTAACACGAGGTACGGTGACGTTATTTGCCGGCAATATCTCAAGATGGCGCCGACTTACATTAATTACAGACCTTAGTGAAACAAACGCAACATTTCTGCGACAAATGCCGTGCATTGTGTACACTGTACTGGTATCATTAGTAAATGCTCTGACAATCGTTTGTAGTTTATAATCTTCTTTTACTTCTTGGAAAACATTTCTTAATTATTAAGCGACAGGAAAAGTTCAACGCAAAGTCAATCCCATACATTTGTAGTTTTCCATTCGACTAAGATGTTACTTATCCAACCCCTCAGGCATTTTTGCATCGACACTTTCGTCATCATTATCATCAACATCGTTTAGTGAGATTATTTGTCCAAGACAGATAGATTGTCTCATAGAATACCATCCGAAACTAAACGATCCGAAACTATGTCTTATAAGCATATTAGGCAGTCGGGCATCTAATTCCAATGCTGCAGGAGCGGCCACAAGCTGCGGCGTGCCCAATAAGCTGAGCTAACTGGATTACCTTACTAATCGAGGAACTGCTAGCTAGGAGCTTACACTACATTAGGAGAAAGAATACGTTTAAGTTTAAAGAGGTTTGAGGAGGTAACCTTCATATCATGCATGTTCTGAATAGTATTTATAAGAAAACATTGCGAATGTTAATGTAAATTGAAAGAAATTTGTTACAATTTGATATTCTCCCGGAAATAAAAGTGCAAAAATAATGTAATTTAATTTTACATTGTACAGGTAGGTATATACCTATACATATACTGTATAGGTATAAATTGACAACCTGTATAAAGTTACCGCTTGGAAGAGAAAGAAACTTCCCACTTAACGGTTGAAACTCGTATAATTTACAAAAAGACAATTTCCTAAGTCCCGCCGATATTTAATTACGTTACAAGTGCTCGCATTTCCCCATGAACGAGGGAAGGAATTATAAAATAAGACATCTGTCAGTCCAGAGAATTCAAACAGTATTAGTTTTTACGAGGCACTCAATTTTTCTGTAAAAGTGAAAGAATTGTGTCCTTCGCCTGAGGGCTCGCCCTTAAATACGGCCGCCATTTTTATTTAAACAACCTTTATATTTGACCAGGTTTCTTTGTTTGCGAATTCAATTGTTTTCGAGATTAATGTTAAATGCTTTATTGTTATTCACGGAATACGGAATTATGATGCTTTTTTTTGTATTTTAGAGTTTTTTTTTGCGAAGTACAAACGGTGATTTGGTGTGCTTATTTCTAAAGGTAAACCAAGCTCTTAATTTTGTCACTGTATGTCAATATGAAAAACAAAAGACTACCTGTCATCCAACACAATCAACTGAACACGAACTGACCCTGACGCTCATAACCCGCATCTCTTTAAACCTATATCTACATACACAGATAATCTGCTACTCAGTCTATAATACTAAGTAGGTAATAGGTATGCCTAGATGGCCACACTAGCCATGTATCGCTAGCACTAAACACACTAGCCCTGCTGATATGGTTTCATTAGCTAAGTGGGACAGACCGCGGCCGCAGTCGACGGTACAAGCTGGCATTTTTTGTCTGCTATCATACGTTGGCCTGGATTTCTGATGTTGATTTCGCACGTGGTATTTAATGAATATGTTAGTTTTGAGGATTTTTAATGAAACTTTGTAAAACTTTGTTTCGTTATCTTTGTTGTAGGTCGGTTAATGACTTGAAATTGAGATACCAACTTTTATAAAACTTTGCCCGGTGTTAACTTAATTTCAAGAAAGGTCATAGTTACTTTAAGTTTAATGTTTTACCTAATTACAATATACGAAATGAGCTGTGTGCCTAAGCTTGTTTCAAATCAGGACCATTAAAACCTAATCAGGGTTGCCACTGGTTTAGGTCTTTGCAACAACCTTTGTCCTCATGGTATTATAATAAGTCTGATTACCGATCAACAAAAACACACACACCGTTTCAAATCGATTCCAAACTCCGATACACCACAAGGTATCTCACTTAAGCTTATTTATTTATTTACACAATTGAATAATAGATAGCAATTAATCCTCGAGCCGTCACAACCCATTGTACATCATCTGACAGCGTCTGACGCGTGACACCGCTCCTGTTTTACAATACATTAAATATTCAGCTCTTGACTGTACACTGAATACCTTGGAATACCAATATGCAGTGAAGGACCTAGTACCTACCATCTCTTAGACCAATATTATTGCTCTTGTGGAAGTGTGACAGCGCTCTACACGACGTCAAGCGGCGTCTCTTTTCCACAGCTGCATTAGTATTGCCTTAAGACGTAGTGAAGGGCCTACAGATTGGCTGACGTTCGGGTCGCCTTGCAGTCAGAATCGGTGAGAACTTAGTTGATTGGTTGATTAATTAATCGTTTTGATTTGAGAGGCTATATGAATGGAGACATATTGATAGTATATTAGTACCTACCAATACCTATGTTTTACATTTCGGATGGTTATTCAGGAAATAATAGATTTCCTAGGAAATATATTATGTAATGTGTAAGTATAAAATAATTTATTTCATAGAATAAGTTAGATGTAACTGTTAATAGTCAGTTCTCAATAATAACGCGCGACTCATTCCTAGTAATTATACAAAATTCTGGGAATATTTATTTAATAACGCTTATATCTTTCCTCAGGCAAAGTGAAATTTCCTCAGCATACAAGCGTAAGCAATTACCTAGGAATAGATTTCAGCAAGAATTTACAGGCTCATAAGCAATTAAACTAACTTCTAAATATATCTTTATTTATGTAAACGAGCACTATACATTGTATAAATAGCTTAAATTTGAATAAATATCTTTGATTTGATATCTATAATCCTATAGATACATATGTGTAATTAAAATTGGATTTCTGTTTGTAATATTAAAATAACCGTTTTTTTTTTGTCTACATACGTAGGTACATGTGTGAATATACATATCGTACATACACCTAAATAACATTTGTTACAATGTTTGTCTTTTTGTCTGTTTGTTTCCGCTAATCTTTGAAAGGGCTAATCCAATTTTGACGAGATTTTATTTCGGCAGGTAGCTGATTTAATTAGAACTAACCTAGGCTACGTTAATTTCAGAAAAATCTCTTATTTAATGAAATTAACTTATTTACTTTTTTTCTTAAATCCCACGCGAACGAAGTCACGTGCACAGCTAGTACTACATAATTTCTTAATACATTGTCAATCAAGTTACTCAACAGCTTCAAATTTTGAAAATTTTCCATACTCAAGTCGTAAAACATTTAGAAATAAGTATCAATGCAAATCGTTGTAAAGTAATTCGAAACTAATTTAACTTGGCAGGCGTTATTAAGTAAACTGTAATAAACTAAGAAAGGCACTCGGTTAAATCTAGTCTGGAGGATTTTTAACGATGCCTCTGACTTTACAGTTTTGAAGGACTAAATAAATTGCTGGCCAATTAATTATTTAAACAAAAATAAAAAGTTTTTTAGAAAAAATAATTGATACGTTTGTCATTGTGAGGGGATTTCTATTTTCTAAGTATTCCACACATATTTATAATAATCATTTAATCATCATCATTTTTTTTATTCATTTAACAAAGTGCACACTAAAATACAAAATTATTTCTTAAAATCTAAACATATGTGCTAACATTTTAATTGCCTGAACTAGGTTGAACCTGTGTCTCAGGCGGAAAAAGAGCTTATATGATAATTTGACAATATAAATTAACAATCTAATATACTAATAATTAAAGAACTAACATTCATTAAAATAAATATTTTTGCTTATACCTAATACCTACATTATTTGTTATTGTTTGCGTCTGCAGTTTTATTTGCACACTGTAAGTAGGTCTTCCGTGCGGTCATAAGACAGACTTTGCAGATAATTAATTACACTTTTTCTGCAATTAAAGTAGTTTAGGCTATAAATACTTAGTTCGCTATTTAGTTTATTATACAGAAATGGGGCTAAAAATCTAAAGAATCTATTCGTATACACATATTTTGAGGTGGAGTTTGAACTGCAAACTATATCTTTACGTCTTTTGTTAGTAATGTTAGAATTGTAGGAAAGCTGAGAGTGTTGTTTTAGTATTACGTGCATGATAAATAATTGCCTTACAGCTAAAACATTGCAGGATTTATATAACTGATCTGTGGGAAAGAGGAAAGGATGGAAGTGGGATTTGATGTGTGTATGTCAGTAACTGTTTACTTAAATCTCTATCTTTGAAAGCTTTTTTTTAACGTCTTTGCAGTTACCTTTACTGAGGGCTTGTCGGGCTATACTGACGATTTTGTGACGTATTTTATATGGCTTTAGTAAATTATGCAATACTGTTTGTTATTATAGTTAACGAAATAAGTGACTTATAATATATAGATTTAACTACGAAAACGCAAATTGAAATGTCTACAACATAACTTTTGTACGAACGTCTTTTTAACCATTAAGGTAGAGTTTAATTTTCAAGATTAATTAAAGAAAGATTTTGTAATATAAAGTTTAAGGTCACGAAAAATAAGGTTTCAAAGCTCCAAAAATAAACCATTTGTACTTTAATGAAGTATAATCAAGTAAATATTTTCATCTGAAAATCTTCTTTATACCAAACCCACGCATTACATAAACTTTGACTAAACTTTCCTTTCGCATAATAAAGAAGGTTGACAATTGTGTAAAACCTTCGTGGTGTCGTAAGAATGACGATAACCCTTTAATGGTTGTGTTATAATATGTGCATTGGAATGTGACAGGCGAAAGGAACAAATATTTGGCATTGATTTTCCTGTGTTGAGTAAAGTTTACTCATAACTAAACCTCGTATTGAACATAAACCGCGTAAAACTGTACATTGTTTTTGTAGTTTATTTGTTTGAGTAAAGCTAGCTGTAATATAAACTTTGTGAAAAGTAAAAGGCAAAAAATATCTATTATAAAATTTGCTGATAAGGATAAAACATTTAAAGTTTTTAAAAATTTGCAAAAATTTTCCTAAAATAAGTAAAAAGAATAGTATATCGTAAAAAAACAAAACCTTCTCTAACAACCTACATTTTCAGAAAATATATTTCCAAAAAATGTAGGAAGTGTACACAAACCCAACCTTCGAAGATGTCGGTTGAGCAAATTCGCTTCCCAAGTGGATCTTGCATGTAGTTGCAGATGAGTTGACTATCAAATAGTCGACTATCTATGCGTCATGCGTAACGCGAGGATCGAACTCGCAACCGCGGTTATACAAAGCGAACGTTGATACCAATGTACTGAGCGACGAGTCGAGTCAAGCGTCCAATTTTATCAACACTAGCTAAGTGGGTGACGTCATCGGAGCACGATGCGCCCACATGTTTTTATAAGTCAGCGCGGGCGAGGCAAAAGATACCGTCACGAACGTTATTACGGTTCCTTTTGTTGGTAGACAGCTTTCGTTTCTTATTATTCCTTTACAACAACGCTTGCATTGTGCGGGTGGGTAGACAGAGATGCACAACTTTGCTGCCACTTTAACAAAGGCAGGCTAGAAATACAAAGTAACACGAACCGTGGCTATTATCACCCGCATTACTTAAGTCTGGTTTAGCGTACGCTAAACTAGGAATCGCCATAAATGAGAGTAAAAATACCGAAAACTCATCCGTTAAAGGTATGATTTTGATACGAAATCTTGAACTTGAACTGTTAGAATACTAAGTTAGTTTACAGTTAGAATATCAATACTACAAGAAATATAAGAAAACCAGCTTCACTCGCTAGCAAACAAATCGAATCTATTTATAAAGCGAGCCTTGATACAGCTTCCGTATCATACTTAGGTTCTTGTATAGAAGGTACCTTTAAAGATACTCAATAAAGCACTCAACTCAACTTCACAAGGATTGAGAAAGGGATGCTTAAATGGTTTGGGCATGTTGAGAGGATGAATGAAAGAAGACTAACGAAACAGATATATGAGTGTAGCTTGAATGGAGTTGTTGGGAGGGGAAGACCACGACAGACGTTTCATGACCAAATAGGGAAAGTCCTAAAAAAGGGTCAGGTCAGGAGTACCCTAAACCGACGGGCGTGTATGAAGCGATTGATGAGTGTGGATGAAGCTAAAGTGGTATGCCAGGATCGTAGCAAATGGAAAGATGTGATCTCTGCCTACCCCCAAGGGAAAGAGGCGTGACGTTTATGTATGTATGTATGCAACTTCACAAAACTTTTCTCAAAGGATGCTAAACAAAAATACTGGGAGTAAACTTAGAGTATTAAATATACGAGAGGAATATTAATAAATTTGATTAATAAGAAGCCATATTTATTATGAAAGTATTGAATCAACAACGGGATCACTCGAATAGTCTCTCGACGGAGAAACTTTAAAATCCTCGAAGTTTCGTCTTTGGAGGAAACTTGGGAAGTCGTTGAAATTGGAAAAAAAGATGAGGAACTGGCTCCCCCCCCCCCCCAGCCCTTCGGCGTCTCGTCAAGTTTGAGGGGCTCAGTTTAAAAGGTTCTTGGAAGCGAACCTTGTTCGAGTGCCGCCGAGGGTTTGACTTGACTTGATCATTGAATTGATTACTGCTGCGATTACTTGACAACGACAAGGTTTATCTATAGAACCGTTTATCTGCAAGGCTATGTAATGTCACTTCAAGCAAGCGGTTTTTGAAAGGTTGAATGAGACAAAAAGTTAGGACATCATCTGTCGAACCCGCAGCTCAGTGCTGTTACTCGTTGTTTGTGTTTTGGTCAAACAATCAGTAGACTTAAAAGTCTTGGATTAATCTATCTTCAAATAGAACTTCAGCATACCCAGCAAATACTCCACCAAATAGCGTAAAACCCTCAGATTAAATACCCATAACCCCTATAAAAATACAAATATTAACGTTACCCGCCCTAAACAACCATTTTTTCAATAAAAATTCTGTCCGTTCCTCACATGGGTATCAAAAATGTCATAATAAACCCTCGGCAGGTCAGGCCGGGTATTTTTGGAGCCGTTAATAATGGTCCCTTCAGCGGGCGAGGGTTGACGCCACTTCTGCACTGTTATGAATAAATTAACTACACACTTATCTAGTGAGCCGGGGCAGTTGTGAATGTAGTGCCTTTTTTGGGAGGACTAAAAGTTTTCAAGCTTAGGTTAGGTAATTGTTGATATGAATAAGTAAAATGAGAATTAAGTTTAAAGTATGTCATTCAAAAGTTGAAAATTAGCATAGAAGAATCTATCTATATTTGACACGCTTCCTATTGTACAGCAATTAATCGTCCATCTTCCTGGTTGTTCCAGTACAAACGCTTTCAGTAAAGAATTTTCTTTTTGTCAACTACTATATTATTTATCAATAGCACAAAAGATTTGATCCACAGCACAAAATCCACCTTTAGAACTATTATAAATACGAAATCAATTCCGTCTGTCTGTTACGCTTTCAAGGTTTAACCACAACACCGATTTCGATTCGATTCGCAGGCAAAATGGCTGGCTAAGAAAGTTAGTATCTACGTGCAGGCTATTACAATATACATGTATAGCCTAATCCTAGGCCATTACCAAATAAATTAGTAGGTCGCGTACAACGTACTGGATGTAAGGTAAAAACAAACTCGCACGCGTGACCATACCGGTAACGGGTGTGTGTCACGCGACAACCTCGTTAAGCTAACTATACACGTCGACACTAATGTCTGAGACTAGTTTGTTAAGACTACGACACTTTCTTGTTTGGATAGTGTCTTGTTGGCAATTAATGTCGAACTTGGAGACTATAGAGCTCACATTGAAACTAAGAGTTGGGCACTGAGTGGCGATGAACAATTAAAACGCAACTTAAATGTGTAATAAGTTCTATTCTTAATACACCTAATAACTAAAAGAGCTACAAGGATCTTTTGGCGCGTGGATGACATTAACATGAGGGCTTTGATGTGCATATATTATTCGTAACAAGAATCAACTCAACTATCTGTCAAAGGTGATAGTTTTGCATATTTGAAAACATTAGTTCCGATTTCGGCAAATACTAAAAACGTTAATGAGTGTTATGTCATCGGTAACTATCAAGTTGTTTGTTTATCTCCAAAAAATAATAGACATTTAAACACACATAATAATCACTAAGTGTTTCAATATTCAAAAGCCAGACGGTATCGTACATCAGGGTAACATTACTATATGATATAAATGATTGACGTTCGTCGATTGGTATGTAACCTGTATTACATATAGTGGCGTAGTGTACACTAGCCATTACCAAGTTTACACAACGTCACGTGACGTCGCTTTTGTATGAAATATTATTGTTTCACGTTACCGTGTCACGGCAGTGCGAGGGTTGACGTTGTACCACTGACAGACACCGGAATAAGCGACAATGATATTATTGTATTACGAGCAAAAACGTATTTACGAGAGCTGCCGGAAAATAACTGGCTTAAAGGAAGGTTTTCTATGTTATATGGGGTTTTTGTAATGGTATAAGAATTTATAGTTGTGTATTTTTTTTTGGTTGCCTTATGATATTAATAAATTGGACAATTCGACATTGAAACTCAGTTTCAAATAACTTGAAAATAAAATAAAGAATCAATGATTATAATGAAACAAATCTTGTAGCTTCTTGGGTCAGTACTAAGTGATAAAAGAGTATATGAGGGAAATATATCATCAGACTCCATTTAAGCTTTTTTTAGCTCAAATGTTAATTGCTATCGACAAGTTTCTCCACGGGGTAACTTTCCATGTGCAAATAACTAATTAGGAAAATTGATTCCTTCCCGCTACTTACTCAAGCCTTATAGTTAATTAATAATGTAACCATATCTGCTGATACACCGCGAGATTTGTTAATCAGAAACATTGAGGTGGGGTACATTAAACAATACGTTAGTTAGTAACTATATTATCAATTATCTTTTACAGTGTTGGAGTAATTTCTATAGAAACGCAATAGAATCTACAAACAAAAATAATTTAATTTCTGTTTCAAAATGTGTCGTAGGAAACAGTTAATAAAATGTATAAATTAAAATTATTCATTTTTAATTGACGATATTATATTCACGTGACATAAAGTGATGACAAATTACTTACAAATCTCGTAATAGTGGACGTTTTCAGACATGCAGTGATAATTATTACCTGAAAGCAAAAAAAAACAGATGAATACAAGTCGTATTGCAGGCGGAAATTAGTTAATGGAATATCCTATGAAAGTTCTTATGCATGGAAGGTTGTTACTTTTCACGCTCAAAGGGGTAGATCAATTTTGATGAAGTTTGATATGGATTTAGCTGACACCCTGGATTGACGCATAGGCTTCTTTTTAAACCGAATACGTCAGAGGCGGCAATATTTTTGCAACCACATCCGACATTCACACCGGCGAAATCGCGGGCAACATCTAGCATAAAATATAGGTAATCATATTGATTTGTATCACGGCTACCTGTATCTACCGCCTTCCTTGCCCCACAATATCCTCTCAAATATTGATATATTCCCACCCGCATGTAATATTAATTCCTCGGATTATTTATATTAACCTGCCTGTAATTAATATTTGACAAAGGACTTTCAGGAACACCGGTGGGTATTTTATTATTACTTTTCTGCTCGTTTTAATATAGGCTTCATCACAGATTAACGTGGTAAGCGTATGGATTACCTGCTTCTATTTTTACCGTTACGTTACAGCTTGTTTTATACGTTATATAGACTATCCTCTAATACTATGAACGCGAAAAATTGTGAGGATGGATGTTTGTTCATATTTCACGTTTGCATGGCGTCACCTTGATGACGATATTTGGAAGAGTTGACAGCCTGAATACATACAGGCTACATTTAAATCGATGGCGTCAAAGAGGTAATGATTTACAGCTACAACCGACATTCACGCGGGCGAAGTCGCAAGCAACAACTACTTTACCATAAAAACACGATTCATACCTCAACAGCATTATAATAACAGTACTATCAGATAACATATTGACGGAGCCCACCACGGGATAGTTCACCCACATTTGTGGTCCCCGCAATCTGGGGCCGTTTGAGGCAGCCTAACTAACTGCAGGCCATTTGTCAGCAGCGGCCAGTGAGCGGGCAAAGAGAGGCCAGTGAGTAACCGTAATGGGGTGAAGCCTGATAGAGAAGCTAACTTATAGGTCGAGTTATTTTAACAACGGTTTATTTGGGATGGGAAAAGAAATGTGGGTGTTTTGGTGATGATGGTGTAAATAAATCCTTCTTGTGTTGTTGATTGTATCTGAATGTTTAGCTGCTACTCGCGGTGTTGTATGGGCGGTTGCTGGTTAAGAAATGTTCTGAATTGGGTTTCAAGCTTAAAATCAAAATCAAAATCAAAAGGTTTTTATTTCTAGTAGGCCTTCTCAGTCACTTTCAAAACGTTACTGACTCTAGTTGCGCGGTTCCAAAATGTCATTCTTATGGAGAAGAACCGGCAAGAAACTCCATAAGTTACTCTTTTAAAAATAGAAAATACAATTTATAAAATTACTCTATTAAAAGTTTTAGTAGAATTGTTTTAGTCAGTGGACAAACAGACCCGAGGTACCTACCTTAGCATTCTCTCACTTTTTGCAAGTGCAGCCAAATTATAATGATTATAGAATTTCAGAGGCTGAAACTTCTTAAATAGCTACAATCTTATTCTTTTTTCGTATTTTCATTATAGGTATTACTTGTGTTAGAGGCACAGACAATTACAACATTGTCTAGAAAACCAATACATAAATGGTCGTGGGCTTATTAAAACCTCGGAATATCCAACATTTCAACACTCCATATTTCACTACCAGATATCATAAAGGGTTCATTAACACGGCGCCTGCCGACGCTTGCACGGCAAACATTTGCGTGTCACTATAAGCTACTTTATTTGTACTTTCGGTACTTTACAGTTTTTTCACTCACGGGGCAACGGACGAACATTTAAATTTATGTTGATTTGCCACAAAAATTCTAGTATTTGTACTATTTTTCTAGCATATGAAATGATATGCTAATAAGCGAAGTTGAATTTTTACGAAGACATTTTACAGAGTAAATGCTGCATATTCATATCATTACTTGTAGAAAATTCATGTTTTAAGAACAAAGACGGTATAAGACAGCTAATTAGTAATTTAGTATAACTTTTATACTTCGTTATAATTAAAACGCGACGCATGCAAAAAACTTTAATTGAAAACTGAAACCTTAGAGCAAGGCTTACAAAGCTATTTTACTAGAAACAAAGCGAAAACACGTCTAATATGTATTTCATTACAAATACGAAACGTTGAAGTCAGTATTCAAAACACATTCTTGAGAAGAATATGGTTACCTACTTCACAATAATACCCTAAGAATATGCGCATATTCATAATGTATTCACTAAGACGACGTAAATTAACAAAGGAAATGACAATAGGCTGTATGTAGGTAATGCATGAACTATTGAATAAGTTGTCAAATTCAAAGCTATACAAATAATCTTTTAATAAAGAATAGCTTTATTTGCTGACGCAAAATCCGCGCTCTCTTATTTACTCAGCTACATACGGTACAACAATGTAGTCTGTTATCCATTTTGAATCCTAAACCAACAAGGAAATACGTTTAATTAAAACCAGTACCGCGGTTATCTGCGCCTAACAGTTGAATTGTTGGTGACTGAACGCCTGCGGTTACTCGCTGTGTTCAATGTTCTGTTACAACTTGCTATGATATTTTTGACAGGCGCTCTACGTTTCAGGTCGAAATTGATTTTCACCAATTTGTGAATAGACTTTTCGAGCTCAATTTAGTTTAAAATGAAGTGTGTATTTTTAGGATACAACGTAACAATTTTTATTCTCTATTGAAACTAGTGACAGACAATGATAAACTAAAATTCAATTTATATTTTAAAGAAGTATCTAGAACTGCCTCAAAAACACAAAGTTATTAAATGTTGTTTTGTTTCGTATTATTTCCTAAATTAAGAGAAAAGTATAAAGTTATATAATAATAGAAGCCTCGAGAAAATTGTTGTTTAGGATAACAACGAATTTAGGAATAGTAATTAACTACAGACTTAAATTAAATGTTCTGAACGAAAATTAAAACTACGTCGTTGTTTACGAAAAGTATCTCAGCTAGATATTACAGATAATAACCTGCGTATATTATTAAGATTTACATGTAAATTATTTTTCACAGATCGTTTCATAAGCTCTCCATAACTTCAAGTCGAATATATTTAAAGTATCAATTCATTCAAGATCTAAAATACCATTGGATAATTTCAATAAAGAATAAAAGCGTATAACTTAAAAGAATAAGCTATCAAGTTTAATATATTTTGAATTATATGGTTTCAGGTTTAAAACCCATCTTAAATAAATGCGAGCTGAATTTCAGAGGTTCACAATGGAAAATGAAATTTGATAATGATGGCACAGTAACGTCTAGAATGTGGGGTGGCACTGCGAGCGTATTCACTAAAGCTAAGGCGCATTTAGGTAATTCACGTTATTTTTAGTTAATAGGTACTTTACATGTTATAACAAAATTGTTTTTCATAGAGAACAACTACACCTCTAGGCTCTACCTCATCTTGTGAAACAAATGAAGGAGGTGCGTTCAATTGATTATCCGCCATATTAGGTATTTTTACTTACTATTAATATGGACTTTCTTTCCCCATTTTTTTTCCTTTTTTTGTCATTCTGTAACTTATCTATGTATGTATTTAAAAATATTTAAGTATATTTATCGGTTGCCTAGAGATCATTTCTTTTTTTTTTGCTTTCTTAATTAATATCAACCGCATTGCCGCAAAATTTCGAAAGAAATCAACGGTTTCCTTTCGAAATTTTGCGGCATTGCTCCTCTAATTTCACACCTTTCAGTACCTATTTATTCAACAAAAAAACAATCTCTAATAAAACCTCCGTCTTATAAAGTCACAAGCTTCCTCTACCCGCTCCCCGCCTCCACTAGCACCGTCCCCTTATCGAAACAATAGCCGCGATCGATATCTCGTAATGGACGCGGCGCTTAGCGCTAGCAGACGACCCTGACATCCACAGACTAAGACATTAAAGGTAACAAGTTCGCCTAACATGTCACACGATAAACATACTTATAGGTATTGGAGTACGATACATATTCCTGCGATAGAGGTATAAGATTTACGTTGTTAGATATCTATAGGTAGATATATAAATCAATGTGAGGTATCTCTAAACTGTGTTAAATCGGTGATTGTTTTATTTAGTTACGATTGTAAATATGGTCTTTGTATGTACAAGTAAACCGTCCGTAGACATGAAATTGAAACTCTTTAAAAACATACAGTTGTATGGAAGAAGAGAATTACAAGTCAATTAAGAATAATTACACACTACGGCCTGTAATTTACGAGGGAATGAGATTATAACACACAAAACCAACAATTCATCCTCTGAAATACGTATCAATACTCTTTTTAATCACCAACACCATACAACAGTTTTATAAAACAAACAGATTCCATACTTAATTAAAGAAATATCAATAATTACTAATATACGCTAACCAGTAAGACAGAAAGCTTCCCACCATCTCATAAAGAATATTATTGCAGTTGTGGAAGAGAGAGCGCTCTCATACTTCCGGAGCTATAATGATATTACTCTAAAGTAGTAAAGGCTACATAAACAAAACTTAATTAAATATACGTCAACAGTTACCATAATATACGCTAAATAGTACACACCTTTGCAGTTGTGGAAGCGAGACAACGTTCTACACGCCGTAGAGCAGCCTCTCTCTCCCACACTGGTGGTCGTACAAGGAGAGTTAACAAAGCGGCTCATTAGGCGTCATTACCGGCGTTAGCCGACATTATCTTTTAGTTTGGAAACTCATTAATAATGTTAAACTTGTCGAGTTAGCTTCGGCAGATGGCGGGGTGATATTGCGATAAGGTCGAACTGATACTGCTTTTTTTTTGTTTTTTTTTTTACCATTGACCATTGACTAACACCACAGAAAATATATAATAAAGACATAGAATATTTCTGTGTTCCTAATAAAAAAAATTAAGAGAATTTCCATTAAAAGCGCTTAATACATTTTACATAATATTTTCGAAATCGACCAAATAAACAATACCAGACTTAAATGATTGCGTATTCTAAGAAACTACCTTCAGACGACCACAGGCATAGTTCGTTACGTAAATAATAAATAAGTGTTGAGTGCCTAAAACAATAATGTTGTTAGCAAACTTTCAATTAAGTTTAGTTAACTTCGAAACGTTAGCATCGTGTTAAATGTTCTCAAGCCAATTTGTGATTAACTAATTAATACAATTCTAATTTGTCTTCAGAGACTTCTGAACAATTACATCAAGTAATTGGGAATAGAGAGTTCATATAGAGGAGCATATAATCATGATAGAACCTAAAACCTCAGATTGTAGTAATATAAATTAATTATAGCGTTCACCAACACCATTTTGTGCTTTTTTTACAAACTAACACTAACTTTTGGTTTGTCTGACAAAAACGAGATCAAAATCTATAAATCTATGATACACTTGCAGATTTTAACCGTGAATCAAAATTGAGTGAGTACTACACCCGTAAAGAAACAAAAACACAGCATAACACACACACACACACATACATATCATTAAATAGCCTTTGAACAAATCAAAACCTTCAACTGCAAAAATGTCCATCATTTTAACACACTTCACAGCTTTTAACACGACCTCAATTTACGCATCCCCCTGTATAACCAGGTAAAAACCGCAGCGAATGCATGTTAATACACATTACACGTGCCTCAGACGAGCTGTGAGCCGCGACACGCAAACACGTGCGCAGTCGGATTATGACGGAGGCTCCAATTAAAAGGCTTGTTATCAACGGTGTTTCGGATATGTGTTGATGGACGTATATCTGTGATGTTAGAAGTCCATGATTGATATGGACGTGATATTGATGTTACGTAACGTTTGTAACGATACGTATTAATGGCACCCTGTATACGTTGAATCTCGGTTGTAATCTGGATTTTGATCGTGCAATGCGATTAAGATAGAGGGTGTAGGAGGCGCATATGAAGATGGTTTTTTTACTCGACATACAAAGAACTTCGACTGCCACTTGGCAAATTATTTAAAAGATTATCTGCTGGTTTTTCAAAAAACAGTAGCTTTATGGTCAACCGATCACAGTCGTGAGCAATTTATATGACAGTAGATTCAATTGATCAGCCTTGTAGAAACTGGAAATATTTCGGGTAGGAAAACTTTCTCTGTCAAGTTTTTTCAGAGCTAATTTCCGCCCTAGCTTTGCTCTCTTTTATCGATTTGTACGTATTTATTGGTAGACGGTTACCAGGTAGCAACCTTTAACGAAAGATCGATGACGAATGAATGTTACGAATGCTATTTATGCTTCACAAAGTCCGAATCTAAATTTGGTCAGTTACTTAGAACTACAGGTGAGAATCCATCAGGCAAAAGTCCAAATTTAGTTAATGAGAAGTCTCATTTAGAGAGAGTCCCTACCTATGCACAAGGAGAATGCTTCATGCGATATTTGTATACTTATCTGATAAGAAAATAACTAAGTGGCAGAATTGGCAAACGATTTTTTACCAGAAAGAAGGTTACCATAATAATGGACAACATATATTATCAGTATTGACATACGCATGCATATTAACAAAAGCAAAAACAAATAATCCAACATTCCTGATATATTGGAAAACTACAGGAATTTTCATAATAGAATTAAATTATCGTAGTTCACAGGAAATTAAAATAAAATGGTGAAAACATTTTCAGCGCCATTTTGTGAAAGCTCGATATCGACTCAAATTACAGTCGATTTTAGTTAAAAATATTAATTGTTATGGACGGATAAATACTTGTCGGGGTTCCGATCTCCATGAAACCGTTCTAAATCTATATTGATTCGATGTAATCTGTTATCTAGACTGGCTTGTCTTTGTTTAAGCCGAACTAATATTTACGTAGCGAGTCAAAAAATATACGGTACATTATTTTGTTTAATGTTCAGTTATTTACTCATATTAAAGGTTTAGTTATAAACTCACCCACAGTCTATACTGGATATAAATTTAGTTCTAGCCGAGAACGGTTAATTTATATCAGTTTATCAGTCATGTATATTAAGACTAAGTTTAAATACTCAAAATCTAGATTAGTATGAAAAAGAACCTTGTTTCGTCTTTAAGGATACAAAATTGTTCAGGTTGACTTTTCTATAGTCATATAACATTAATCACCGAACTCACTGGTCAAAGAAATTCCTTCAATCAGACCAAAACCCACACACTATACAACCACAAATCCTAAGCACAAAATGCCATGCTCGGAACGATAATCACCAAAGTCATAGAGACTGGTGATTATTGTTCTACGCATGCCACTATTTAACACTAATAGCAAAACTATTCATAACATCACTTTTTATCGATTATGCATTCATAAAATATATCTACAACTATGTTACAATATTAATTATCACCAGATATGACCATTATCAAAAATGAATTCACTCTATGAATTAATAGAACCACCGCTGAAACTCATCGATTGTGTATATCAAATACTAATAACTTTTACTAAAAAGCTTTCTTAACATTGTAAAAATAATGAATTGCCTATTTGATGACTACCTATACCTATTTCGACAAGAATTCGCATCCAATTTCTATTCTTCTATCAGTAAAAAGACCTCCTTATCCTTCTACACGCTACAATTCTACACAGCTATCATCAGGCTAAATAATTCCTCAGAAAATATAGCTAAAATCTCTATTAAACCATCCTGTAAAACTCGAGAAACACTGCAAAAAGCATACGGGCAAACATACGAACAAGGTTTCAGACAAGACAAAATTATAAAAAAAATATATATTATTTTATTTATTTTTATTTACGTTCCAGAACCATTTAATGGAAAATAACAACAATAATTATTAACATCCCCTCGTATACCAGCTTGTTCAGTTCTAACCATCTATTTCATCGATCATTCAATAATCATACTACAATATTCACATCGCTATCACCAGACTCAATAAGTTAGGAAAAAAAGAAAAAAATCTCCATAAAAAACCGTCCAGTAGAACCTGAGAAAAGCTCCAAAAAGCGCACGCGCAAACAAACGGACAATACGTCCGACAGACACGCAAGAAAATAAAAAATCTTCAAAAATTAAACAAAGCACAAATGAAATCCCTTCTTTAATTTATTTCCCAAATATAAGAATAAAAGGAAAGACAATAAACCAACAATAAATATTTATTACCCTCCAACTGCATAGCAGTTTAGTTCAGTTCTTACTATCCATACCAGATGTGATGCCGGCTACTCGGCATCTCATCAGGTATGGGACTGAGGCCGGGCGCGCTCTGCAGTCGGCGCGTCGCGAGCGGGGGCTGCGGGGCGCGCGGGCAGCGGGGGAAAAGAGGAGGGGGACGCCCGGGCTGAGAGAGACGGCGAGAGAAAACGACACGCGATGGTGAACCTTATTCCTATTGAACAACAGTTGATTTTCATTTGTGACTTCAAAAGTTACCACCAGTAGTCGAGGGCAATATTTCAACGGAACGAATTTCAACCTTATTTCGTTAACACAAAGGTTCAGTTTACAGTGTGTTTGTTAAGCTTAGGTCGACAGTATACGTGAAGTTTTGCGGCACGAATTTGAACCTTATGGTAGCACTGTTTGATTTGGCTGAAGAAACAAAATATTTGTGTATCGATTTTGTATTAAGGTATAGGTTTGATACCTATGGGGCAGTTTGGTGTGTATTATTAAACGACAATTAACTAAGGGTGTTAGGTTATGTAATGCCAGGTTTGAGTTAAAAGCATTGTCCCTATGAATAAATAATTCAACTCAGCACAAAGTATTGATGAGGAAAATATACCCGAATACATATTTTTGTTTAAAAAAGGAAAATGGTCTAAAATTATTTTCATGCACAACTGACAGTAAATCATACAAAAAGCACGGTAACAATTATTATAATTAATTGTGAGCGTGACTTGTAATTATAATAATAGTGTATGTTAATTAAATAAAGTAATGTGGAAGCAAGCAAAGCGCGACAAAAAGCTTCTGTTCTTATTAGTCAAACAACCCATTATTACGAAATCAAAATAAAAGCATCGAAAACTCTTTATTCTGATTTAAAAAAAAATATCTTTCATATAACAAAAATGATTGTCAAATACGGGTTCCGTTTATGCAGAGTTACTTTACCATCAAATAAAACAGCATTTAACTAACCACTGACGGTAAAGAGACTCTTAAATGTGGCGGTAAACAGGTGAGTATCCTGCGTCTCCTTGTGTCCTGGTGCCAACAGCGCTTGTACTCTAGTACTGCCTGGTGCTCTAGTGCCGGCACTAACGCCGTAAGGTACCGTGAGCGTTTGTAATTAAGTCTGTCGTAGACTGAACCCACAGCGGGATGTAGCTACAACTAGTTACTACTAAAGAATATGGGAAAGGTACACTTGATGAGGACAAGGGAGATGTAAGGGGTTTTTATGAAGTTAGTAAAGGCATTATAGATGTATAACAGATCAACAATTTGTCGTTTGTGAAACACGTAGGAGATGCTTTATTGAAATTCAGTAAGTGACAAATATCAGGAGACGAGTTCGACTCGGGACTCCACCGCGTCAGCGCAAGATTAAGGACCGGTTGGGTCCGAAACTAGTCGGGTTATCCCAATAAATATGCGCAAGTAAACCATTAACATAACATTATTAAATATCAGAAGTTCATAAAAGCAGTAAAGTTTTCAGTTACATTGTCATTCAAAGAAAACAATACATGGTCGTAAACAAAAAGGCGTGATGATAACCAGGATTGTAGTCCTGTACGTATTATATATCATGTCTTTATTAATATAACTGTAATTTCTTCCCTTAAAGCCTATTTGTAAAATCAAACAATCATCAAAATGTAAAAACCTTATTCTTCTGCACTATTTTATAAAGTGTCACTAGAGTGCTGCACAATATATACGCCCGCACTACTACGACCAATAATCTATCCATTCCACCTTTAATTCCGTATAATTCACGTAACTATACACAAAAATACTTCACCTGAAAACCGTTGCGAAAGCTTCCACAAAGTTCTCATTATTGTAAAACCAGTTACAGTAAACAAACTCTGGCATTTATACATATTCATTTTTATATGTAACCTTTAGTCGGGTTAGATATCTGTAGCATGAAATCAACCTTATTATATAAATGTGTAGGATTGAATCCTACGTCAAACAAACTTTCACTAGCTGGTGAAAATATAACATTTGTGGTTACGTAATATCGAGAAAATTTTCCGAGCATTTTCATAATTATACTTTTGTAAACGAGGTAATGCAAGTTTCCTGTAATTGGTGACTTAAAAAGAATCTCAATGCTAAACTAAGTTTATAGGTAGTTGTCGCATAAAAACAAATTCGTGAACGCCTTAAAAAAACTAATAATCTGCATATAAGTTTAAAATAAACCTAGATATGTATATTATAAGAAAACGGAAAAATAAAGAGAATACGCTCATTATATCCTGTTTTTATATTATTCATGACAAAAAACACTAGTTCTTTATTATGCTTTACATTATCATTGTTCCCTTGCAATTAAATTGACAACAATACAATGTTACATTATCTAGCTCTCACTGAGTTCCTTTTACAGCATCAAAGACAGTTACATTTGTAGAAGAGAATCGCCGCTCTACGCCGTATAGTGCACCGTCTCGCTTACACAACTGCAATCATCATCATCATCTTCTAGCCCTTATCCCATTTTCCTTGGGGTCGGCAATTGCAAAAACCTTACTTAAAGGAGTGGTAGACTTTCCTCATCTCATCCTACGTAGTGAGGTTCTATCTTAACTTTTTATCAACCTGCCAGTCTCACTTTCATTTAGTAATTAATGTTAAGTATTATCACATCCTGTGATTAAAACCTAATAAGATATAACATTGCTAATCATACAGCGTAATTAGCTAATTGCAAGGAATCATTGCGATATCATTAAGCTGTAATGATCAGTGGAAAGTTGTGTTTATATCTGTAGTTTCTCTTTTCTTGAGACTATTTTAAAAACATAAAACTTCAGTTGTAAATGTTTAAGCCAGGAATCAGCGAATCTCGTAAACATTTGTAACACTATTGAGTAGGATGAAACACAAACAGAACGGAACAAAGCGACATCTGAGATATCACGACTTTTTTATTAGCCTAGGCTGTCCCACTGCTGGGCAAAGGCATATTCTCCGTAACGTGGCTTGAAATGTGATAAAACATTCTCTTCGATCCATACATAATTTCCTAAAAGCCAAGGTATTTAAAGATAAAAATAACCTCGTTATTTAAAAGTCCGCTAATTTACTATTAATTGATCACCAAATATTTAATCCGTAAATATTTTTAAGTGCAATTTAGCAAATAGAGCATAAGGAAAACTACGTATACATACTTAATGGCAAAGTGGAAAACGAGCCTTATGCCTTCAACTATACAATCTATTTTGTTTTTTCATAATTTAGCATGTAAACATAAAACAGAAAACTAAAAACAATCATATTCAGTGGAGTTAAGGATCAATTTTAATTAAATGTGTTTATGGTACTGAGGTATTTTTTAGCCGAACCACGTGTGATGGGATTCCAGCTAAAATTTATTTGCATAGACGTGTCAACGATCTTGACGATGTAAGTATGGCTAAAAAAGCGTTAAATTTATGATGAGTCAAACATAAACTTGTTCCTAAAAATAGCTAGCTAAGTAACTATAGAAAAATAAACACAAACGTAACGTCAGAATCAGATATTTGAACGTAAAATATCTGATTTTGACGTTAAGGAAACTTTGATTTTTTCCAAGAATTTTATACTGGTATAGTGCAAAACAGAGCTATCCAATTACGGTGCTGTCATCACTTTTTATTAAGGACGTTCATCTATTTTTATCCGAATAACTCCATTAATGTAATTTAGGACTTAAATCAAAGATATTTGAAAAATGTCAAATACACCAGTAAGTGTAGCAATAGCAAATTCCATTGAACTAAACCTATCCGTCGATGACTAACGCCGCAAGCCCTTAATTGTTCCCAGTAGTTGGCGTTCGTGAGATAGAACGGTGTGATATAAACATACGCGAGGTCGCACAAGCTGTAACCGTCTAATTGAATAAACAGTTTGATTACACGCTCCATTGCTAAATGAATGCGAAGCGAGATGAAGAAATCCATGGATTTTAAGACATCTTAGACGAAGATGAACATTATACTTAAGATTTCGATAAAATGAAATGAATTTTTTTACATAACTCAATAATAGATGCACGTGGACTAGAGTTTCATGACGTCATCAACAACGTTGAGCGAAATCAACGAAATACAACAGACGAATTAACAACTCATAAGCTAATTACGCAAAATCAGAGGATTTCCAAAATACCATCAAATTTACAAATTTCCAATTAGGGTCTTACTTAGAACAATTTGAATGTCAAAGAATTCCCTAAACCTTACGCATCACCTTACGGGTCATTAAGAAGGCTAATTAACAAATTGTTAATAAACTAATGGTTCTGATACTTACTGGTATATAAGATAGTCTTATTTTATTTAATATCATTCAATCTGTATCGTTTGAAGAGTGATACAACAGTGACAATGAAGTTCTTGGTGAGTTACATTTTGACATCTATCCAAAACTACATTTTGACGATCATAATAGAAATAAAATTAATACTCGATTGTGAATTCTGGTTGAAATAATATATTTAGATGGTCAAACGTTAAAAGTGCTTTTGGAAAAAAAAAATACAATCATTTGGGTTTCATAAACCTAAGTCATATCAAATCTCGAAAACAAAATGGGAAACTGCAGAAATTCAAGGCCAGCATATTTCTTCGTAAAATGATCATCTGGTCATCTGAATCCAGTCTGGTTGCCATTTCCGACTTTGTCTTTGTTTCCAGGCTGTTGTCGTCCTGTCCGCAGTGGCCGTAGTTCGGGCCGTACCTTACATACCATATGCAGGTAATATATTATTTACTTGTACGACGACCTCAGTATTTCTTTTTTTAAATCAACTTTTCTTTTAAATGATTTCTTGGAACTTTCATTATTATTTGTATAATGCAGTAAAATTTTTATTGTATTATTTTCAGGCTCTGGTAGAGTAGGCTCCGGTGCTTTGGGAGCTGGAGGTATGGGTCCTGGTGGTTTAGGCGCCGGGGGTATGGGCCCCGGTGGCTTAGGAGCTGGTGGGATGGGCCCCGGTGGCTTAGGAGCTGGTGGGATGGGCCCCGGTGGCTTAGGAGCTGGTGGGATGGGCCCCGGTGGCTTAGGAGTAGGTGGGATGGGCCCCGGTAGCTTAGGAGCAGGTGGGATGGGCCCCGGTGGCTTAGGAGCAGGTGGGATGGGCCCCGGTGGCTTAGGAGCTGGTGGAATGGGCCCCGGTGGCTTAGGAGTAGGTGGGATGGGCCCCGGTGGCTTAGGAGCTGGTGGAATGGGCCCTGGCGGCTTAGGAACTGGTGGAATGGGCCCCGGTGGCTTGGGAGCTGGAGGGGTGGTTCCCGGCGTTTTAAGCGCTGGTGGTGTGGGCCCCGGTAATTTGGGAGGTTACGTAGGTGGAATGGGCGGTGGTAACAGCTACGGCAGCGGCAGTAATTATGGCCAGTCTGGATATACTGGCGGGAACAACGGCTACAGCAGTAATGGATACGGAAGCGGCGGTGCTAGTTCCAATTACAACATAGGACATCAAGAACATGATTTCAGCCAAGTAAGTAGTCACTGTATCTTCAAGCCACAAGTTACCTTACTTACACTTTTCAAGCAAAACAAATTATTATTCCCTAATATTACCAGAAACAATGCCTTGCCGTTCGGTTATACGGGCGCACAAAGAGACGGCCATACTGCCACACGCCAGTTCGATTCCAGCAAATGGAGAACACTCTAATATTTAACTGTAATATTTAACTCCTTTAAAAACTCTTGTTCTTCCACTTATTACTGCTTCTGTTACCAGTCCACCCACGAGCACTCTGCGTCTGACCACAACGTCGGCGGCGCCAGCGCAGGAGGAAGCCAGGGTCACAACAATGGCGCCTTCAACAACTACGGCTCCGGCGGCCAGCGCTACGGCAACCAATACAACCAAGGTTCATCATTTATGAGAGGTTAAGTCTGCACTCTCAAGTATACTAGAATATATCTGAATAAATATTTAATCTTATTATTCGTTGGTGTTTTCCTTCATCTTGTATCTGACTTCAAAATGTATGAATTTCTCTTGAGATTTTGAAATTATTTCGACAACGTCAAGTTTATAAATTGCATCTAATAGTGATGTATTTGCGATCGTTTAATCATTACATTCTGACAATCTTGCTATGGGATACCGTGTACCCAGTTAACAGATTATGAAGGTCTGATGGATAGTTGATCTATCCAAGTACAAAGATTTTAACCCCAACATAGCTCATGACTATTCTAGAACTGCCCCTCCGGTTGGTTCTTTACTCAGTCTAAGCAAAGAAAAATGTGATCGCGATACGATAACTTGCCATAAGACTGGAACAGCTCATCATTTAACCAACGGTTATTACCTGTAACAAGAGAGGGAAGTAATAAATAAATAATTCGTTAAATAGCTACACATACGTCAAAAGTTATTAAAAGTCAATAAAATGTTGATTGCGTAATATTAAACGGGGCATTTGATGCTGACGATAGTTAAATGATAATTAATGAAAGATTACAGGACTGGGAAACTGGTTTTAATGTGTATAGTTAATATGCGTTCTGACTTCCATAATTACAAATCGGTTATTTAAGCCATAAATGAACTATTTAAATTAGGTGATACTACTGAGCTATACGCTATGTTGTGGTTGACTACGAATAGTTAGACTGACCCGGTCTAACTAGTAACTTATTGTCCTTTTTTGCAGTATCATTGATTTGATTTGAAAAACAATCCTACAATAACACTATTTTTAAATTCCTGGACTTCTGATTACGGCAATATTCTGCCCAGCTAGAATAAAGTAGTGGTTTTTGTGACTAACCTTGTCGCTATTCAATAAGCACATTACTCATATAACCTACATAGTAATAAAATCAAACTTTGACTTATAACAACACTCACAATACTCAAATAGTCAACACTAAAACGTCAAAATAACTACAATAAAAAAAAGTGTTTTAAACAACGTTCCTTGCATACAGTTTCATCACAATATGATGTCACCGTCGCCTTATAAGGCTTGGTAGCGACCGCACTGAATCACTTTTGGTATTGGAAAACGACCCATTGTCGACCGGCTTTTTTTGGGGTCAATTCTTTTTTTTTTTGACGCCACTTGTAAGCCTTATGGTCTTATGGCTGTAGTTTTGTTTTGGGCCGTTTTATTATGTTTAAGATGTGGGTTATTCTATATTGGCAGTAATAAACGCTTTTGGACAAATTTAATTTCTCTTACTAATCTAGTAGCGATCACTGGCGATGATACTAAATATTTTTTTTGTGAGTTGTAGTTTTTGCACAAGTTTTAGAATATGCCTTGTAGAAAACAATGCAATGTTGTAATGGGTCCGCGAGACGATCAAGTGCACTTGACAAGTCTACGTGCTTGAAATGAATATTGATCGTTTACAGCGTTGACTTGACAAGTCCCTTCAAGTATCTACGGGCTGGACCATAATTGTCAAGTTGCGTCAAGTCGCTTGATGCGACTTGACAAGTTTTATTCATTTGCGACCGGAACATCAAAGATGACGGACGACGGACCGGACCGAGACGTTCTTTTCTCTTTTTCTGTGATAGATACCGCTAGAGTTATAGCAAGGAATGCCTTGTCTGCGTTGGAAACCATTATTAATTTTTGCGACGACCACTTTCCTGAGCACAGGCCGGTGAACGACTGCGGCATGTGGACTTGACGGCACCTTCAAGTCGCGTCAAGTCCCTGGTCAAGTGAAATCGTCGTAGACTTGTCAAGCGCACTTGATCGTCTCGCGGACCCATAACAATAACTATAAAAATACAAGAATCTACTGCTACAAATACTTAAGGAAAATATGTAATACATAGGTTCCTACATTTAAAACGTGTACTATCCATGGGGCCCTTTAAAGCCCGCAGCGGAAAGGAACAGGCCACGAGATGTGCACGTGCGCATGTCGCAGTACCCTTTGTAAGGCTCGCATGCATATGCATGCATGCGAGTGCGTACTCCATGCGATTTAATGTTCATTACAAGCACTCAAGTTACGTAAAGGTGCTTAGTATTATTGTGTTGTCAAGAAGTATGTAAAGATTCGTTGCACATGTATTTCAACAGATCATTTTGAAATTACATCTAAATAAATGGGAGAAATCTCTAGCAGAATAACCAAGGATAGAATAATGTTGATATTGAGTTTGGATGTAATTTAGTTGTTAAGGTGTTATACCTGGATGATGTGCAAAAGACGATAGAAGACTAACATGTGGAACGAATTTTACAGTGATTGTATCAAAAACACTGGCCTGCTTATAAATACTTATAATGTTCCACACAAAGATACCTACCTAGGCAGGAAATAAACATGCAAATTCATGATGGTTCGTTTCTTGAAAAAGAAATTTATATCAAATGCACAGATCTAGGTCATGTAAATTCAGAAGCAGAACATAATTTGCGAAACATAGAAGAACATTGCAACATGATATTTATCCACAACGGTAAAAAGCAAAATACGAATCAAGGCATAAAAAATACTTAAACGGTACAGAAGCGGTATAATTAGCAAACATCGTATCTAGTAAAAACTAAGCGCCAGCAGTGTGCAAACTGCATAATAATTGATCTAAAACCATTTTTTTCTAAGATAGACGTTCGACAACAACTCTTGCCAATATTATCGTTTTCTATTTTTTTAACTTTCCTAGTAAGATAGATAGGTAGAGAATACATGTTATTTGTTTTACCTGGCACAATCCCTTCAACATAGACAAAGTACCAGGCGAACATAAAACAGCTGAGTTTTTTCTAGTCGTTTCAAAGCAAGCTGAGACTGCGGCATTGTCTGCTATTGAGCCGGTGACGTCAACGAGTCTAGAAACGTCCAGCCGACGGCAATGCGGCTTTATACGAGCCATGACAACGGAACTGCTTTGATGTCGGACTTATTTATGTCTCTGAAGGTGAAAGTTCGACAAATAAATCTGTAGTCGTACTGTGAAATCTTAAAGATGGTTTGAAGCTATAGGACAAGTGAGACAATGCGATACATTGGGCGTAGCAGCGTCACGTTCTTACAACGGTAAAAGTCCTGTTTTAAGAGCTCGTAGTAAGTGCAGGTGAGCGTAAGAAGGGATAGGTTACATCAAACAGTTATGGCGGACAATAAAAGATTTTCACAAATAGCGCAGGTCAGTGCAGCGTTCTAAACATTTCAGATTCTACGTAGCCATCTCGTTTACTGTTTACCTAGAAAATAAAATACAGTAAATTGCATCTCAGGGCAAACATCTATGTGGCCGCTGGCTATTTAATTTATTTCTTTAAAAGGACACACTGTGAGCAATGATTCTTTTTTTACAAAAAAAAGGGAATAAAAGAGCCAATAAATCTCTTAAAAGAGGTAACTCCTCAGTGATCCCTTCAATTCCCAAAGTAACGCAGCGCAGGACAAAACAACATTAATTAAAATAAGTAAATCTGTACATTAATCACGCTGATGCCCAGTCCCAGGTGTCCAGACTTGCTCCAATAAATTATTATAACAAGTTTAATAAATTAATTATTCCCCACGCTCTTGGAGGTAGGAAGTATTTACTTTAAATTCAGATCGAACTGCTTTTGGTAAAAAGTCCATGATGTGAAACATCTTTTTATTCTGTAAGATTAGGTTAGGTTTTTATCTCCAGAGAGTACTAGGAACTTTATAATGGCATTTTAATGTCAAGGTAGTTATAATCACAGACAGGGATAAGATATATTGAAAAATAGCGCGATCTCTGTCACTCAGTTTGAACTATGGTGGCATTAAGTCGTAGTCGTAAAATAGAAAATCATTTATGCCTGATAAGACTTATTTTTTATTCTAATTCCTAAAGTTCGTATTCAGCATTTAACTTTTCAACTGTTCGAAATATTAACAAAAAACGTAATAAATTAAGATTACTGCCCTTAGGAAAGCCTTTGAATACCTGATTTATTTGATACTCGAGGGTAGGGCACCCTTTCTCACCCCACGATTATTCAATTCTCTTGACTTTTGGAGTAAAAAAATCCTTGAAAACGGTGGGTCAAAGAAAAAACTGACTATCGGACTAAATAGCTACGAGAGGTAGCGGGAAGTGTTTAGTCTGATAGGAAAAGGGTGAACGGAGATTATTTCTCGTTAAATACGTAACATAAAATATTATGTTTTGTATGATATATTAGGTAGTGCGAAAAAACAAACAGGATTTAGGCAGTACAAGTTTCATGGGGATTCGTCTTGAAATCTTTTGCAAGTTATATGGAAGAAGTGTAAGCAAAGTAGTTAAGCTCTTACAAAGCAAAGAGCTAAACCGAAAGTTAATGTACACTTCCAAAACTTAAAAGACAGCGATAATACACAAATGATGGACCAAATCAAAAATACATTTCGTGGATTAAATTAAATTGAAGGTGGCGATGACGAAGAACCAAAATATGCAATGCACCACAATAAAACGGTTACGTTGAAGCAGTTTAAAATCATAAACATCGAATAGTTTGTATTTAATATTCCCAACATTAACGATCTCGGAGCAATATTTACGCCCGACCCAAATGTTATAAATATGACATAGTCGAAGCCGGTCACTGGTTCACTACGTTCAAGGTGATACAGTATAAATACACGATGAGTAACAATGTCGTATAAGTATTGTCTTACCATCCCATGAGCGTAATTCGGATACTTACGAAAAGCTTGTAAATGAAGATGTCAGTTTCATTCGCAAAGTTAGTGAAAAGTCTTAGTAATCGATGATGGTTTCCAAAGGACAAAAGAGACGTGTTGTGACGCAGCCCTAAAAAGAAATGGTATAGGATTTTGGCAACTTTCAGTCGAACTGGCGTTAGCTAGCCATAAGTATATAGGGATGGAAGGCTTTTGTCCTTTTGTGGGACACAAGGCTTCTTGTCTTTGACATTGTTTTACGCGTAGATTTGCACACTTGTCAGGCTTCCTTATATCATACATAGACGAGCAATTAATCTAAAAGACACTTGACAGAGCGATGATAATTGTAGAATAAGTCAATATGTCCTTGTCAAGTTTTTCATTATCACTAATAGCCGAGTTACTTGAAAAGTAATCATTGTAGATGATTATGATTAACAAAACAAACATTGCATCAAGATATTGACAATGAAAGACGTAACAAAGACCCAGTCAATACTGAATGCAGCCAAGTTGAATTCCTTAACATATTACTGAAATATTAAAAGCTCACATAAAGCAAGCTTCATCTAATATCAAGCAAGTAATAACGATGACTTGTGAACAAAGCTGCAGCAGTCACCGCTACCAGACAATAGGCGAGCGCGTGTCGTCTACCCGGCATAGCCATCGCGCCACCCGGCGATATTACACATTCACACGGGGCCCAAGTGGCAGCCCGGAGAATGCCACTAATTACGCCAGGAAGTCATTTAGGGTGCATGATTAACAATTACATACTCTGTTGAGCTGTAACTGTGGAAGGCTTTGTTTGAATCTGTTCGCCTGGTCCTTTGGGATAGGGTGTAGGTAGCTGTAGGTGGATTGATGTTCACTCATACTGTTTTATTAATGACAATTTTTGTACGTGATGTCTCTGGTGTTTGGGGACATGAGTATTTTTAAATACAACGGTTATGTTTCCGGTAACTTCTGAAAGCTTTCAGTCATTAAAGGTGCCAAATAAAAAAAACTGTTATTAAAACACAACAGACCGTTAAAAAGACGTAAAAAGTAGGTAATTTATAAATTTTTATAGTTATGTTAGAAGACAAATAAATACAGACGATTATAAAAAATATAATTAACTTTATAACTTAACTGCCTTCCAAAAGGTTTACCAATATTTCTTAATACAGTAACAAGCCAACCTGTTCCTCTCATCGCAATACGGCTGTATCTACCAAATATAGGTATTTACTGTAGCTGGAAACTGTGCACTCGACCTAGTGCCGCCTCGTGGCGCCGCTCGCCGCTCACTGGATGCCCATTGTCTGCCGCTTGTTACGTGTAGGCTTGGAGACATGTTTCATAAAACAAATGACACACGACACGTCCGTGTAGCGAGGATTTCTATTCAGAATACCTTGGATATACGGAAGATGTATTTGATTGATGTTATCTAAGATGGCATAAGTTCAATTTAACTAAAAAATAATTTAGACTTGAATTGTATGGAAATAGCGATTCATAAAAACTTGGATGTGATTACTGAGAGTGCCCGAATTGGTTAACCTGAAACTGGCGAGAACACTAATTGGGTTGGAATGCCGTCACAAATAATTGTATGGATTTAGGATTTCCCGAAATTTTACTGATGTGAATGCAGATCGAATTATCCGCAATCCGTAGTGATCTATGTTTAAACCTCCCCTAGACTGGAAGTGGCCGGCGCTCAACAGTGAAACATATGAGGGCTGGTATTGCGGTTTTAAAATGATAATTATCAATACTTTCAACATGATCAATTTTCACAATTCTTTCAACCAAGATCGCGTGTGCAAGATAGATCCTGTAAATTTAATTAAAACCAGTAACAGGAACACTCCCATAGCCAAGTACAGGACGCTTGCGTAACCATGACGTCATGATAAACATGACATTCTGTTTTAGCGAGAGGCGCCAAGGTCAGATGATGCATTAGCGACTTTATGAGTATTTACTTAAGATAAGTCTATATGATTTCGTAATTTGTCAAATTGTACATTTTTGTGGATAGTCACGTCAGCATGTTAGTGAAGTCAGAGTTAACTAAGGATATTTCAACGGATTAATAAATTGATTTGATCAAGATTGCAGAACTGAATGCCGGGGAAAAACGAGAACCAATACTCGATAATATTTTAAAAGGGTTATAATACCTAAGAGGCCTTTGTCCAGCAGTGGACTGCGATAGACTGATGATAATGATGATTATACCAGCTAGCCCACACGATCTCACACATACTGAGTAGGATAGTGAAGATACGAAGCAGACTAAAAAACAAATACTCTTGAATCCCTAGCAATAAATTAAAAAAGTAAATCTAGAATACATAATAAATTAATAATCCAAAACATAGTAACAGCAACTGAATTTTATACAATTCCCACCAAATTAAACCGCGCCAGCATAAACGATTTATGAACCAGCATTAATGCATATGATGCAAGCGATGCATTTCCCTAATTCCCAACCGAAAAGCCCGAACCGAATTCAAAATCCAATCTGCGTATCCCGGGAACTATGTAAATTGTAATTATAAGTGGCAGAATACCAGCTATGAACTGTATGGACTGTTAGAGACCTCCCACACTAGCGTAGCACTTTCGAGCGTCGTCGTCGTGCCAGCGTCCGCGCGACGTCTAGGACATCGTCGTTGTTGTTCACAGAAAACGTTGAACTGACGCCGAGGCGACGCGTTGCCAGCGCCGCGCACGCTCGGCGTTCGTTCGGCGGCCAGCGCTGGCGTCGCGTCGCCGCGGCGTCGACGTCGCGCAGACGCTGGCACGACGACGACGCTCGAAAGACGCTAGTGTGGGGGGTCTCTTACTCCACAGCGAATGCTGCGAAGACTAGTTACAAGTTATTTGCGATATCCCGTTCAGCAGTTCGGTCGGAATCGATTCGGAAGTCTGCGAGCTCATTTACTATGCTGATGTAAGTGGAAGGCAATGGGATAATCTATTTGTTTCCGGGATTAGTTTGGTAATTCTCTGCGATTGGAACTGTTTGTGGAGTGGAGGAATCGGCTCGTTTTAAATTGGATTTTAGTTAAATAATGATGAGTCAAAGAATTATATCAACACCCATACGTACGTTAACTATTACAAAAGGGCTGTTATTTATATAGATACTGCAACAGGGATAATGACAACACTTATTTTTAATGTCCATCATGACGGTTAATGAATAATATTGGATAGGTATTTCTTCTTTTGTCTCGCAAACACGGATTGACCCAAAGTACAGTCAATTAAACTCACGAGTGACGTCGCTCTTTCGTATGACTGTTGCGAACGCTTTATGTCACAAGCCTTCTCTACTAAACTTTAAAACAGCTTATCTTAGGCATTTTTTATTATTCAGAAAAACGAAAAAATACGTGTCTTTTATGTTTTAATATCCAGCTGACGGACTAATTAGATTTTTACTTTTCGTATCCTGTCATCATCCCTACTGTAAAGATTACAGATCAAACACTGTTTATATTAGGACCTTAAAAACAATAATTATACAGACAGGATAATATTCTTAGGTCTCATCCTAAGTTAGGTTGTTTTTAAGCCTCTACATAACTACCTAATCTGTTTATAATTTCTGGTACCTACTAATGGGTTTGTAAATGCTTTGTATTTCGTAATAACATAATCTCGGGAAGTACTGAGGGCCCACCATCACCTCTTCAAGTAATATTATTGCGGGTGTGAAAGTGAGATAGCGCACTACACAGTGAAGAGCGGCATCTCTCTTCCACAACCGCAATTATATTAGTTTAAGAGGTGTTGGTAGGCCCCTTAAGCCTATTTCGTATGGAGTTAGAATTTATTTTTCTTATTATTCCTGTTTATATAGGTTAGTCAAACACTTTAACGCTGATTACTTTTAAGTTTGTAAATCTTTAACTTATTCAAACTAGGTACTGACGAACTTTGAAATCTAAATCGACTCAATTATTACTGAGTTTAAAACTTCTTTAATTCCATAATCATAAATTACAACGAAACTTTACAAATGACTAAGAAATCGACGACTTTCGAAAGCTAAATTAAATAGAAATAACTACAATTCGTACTGAATATCAAGATTAAGTAAGTATAGAAAATATCATTTGTATTTAAAGAACACAGATCTAATAAAACAATGCAATTTTGTGGTCATAGTGTAGCCCACAACGCTGTCCACAGATAGACAGACAAATTTAAGAAAGAAGAATTCTAATGCCATAAAAATCCAAACCCTTCACTATTTCCAGGGGTATATTAAAGCGAAAAATTCCAGAACTTTCTGAGCGTTAAGAAGCAACATTCCGCAAGATGTCATCGTATCCCGGAAAGGACAGCGTCTCGTATTATCTGTTTAAAACGAATCTAAATCAGCACAGTACTGGGCCCCGGGGAAATTACACGGAATCCACTATTTATTACAAACACTAATGATTTTACAGTACATCTTCAAGATGAAAGAAACTTTATTATATGTAGGTTATTCTAGATCTTTCTTTTAGAACTCAAGAAATTTGCTTTGGAGAAATTACTACATTCACTGGAATATTTTTGCCTGAGAATATAAAATGTAATAACGGACGATTCGAAAATCAATTAAAACCGTAAGACCAAAAAACAAGTAGATAGCTCAATCAAGTGGGTTGATGTCATAGCTAAAACCTTCTCTATCAATTATAGAAATTTCTTGTCAAAACACCTCCATTCACCTCCACCACATTTCTTCCAGATAATGAAAAGCTAAGTTCAATATAGACCAAGCCAGAGCCATGATTGATGTCCTGGACTGTCAGCCATCATCCACAGCGCCGGACACCGTTGATAGATGACCACTGCAACTTGATGCTCTCATCTTTCTCCCAAATTGGAACGTAAACCAGAGTGGAGCATTTATAAAGCGAGCCAATTAAGTTCTGAACGAATTAATTACAATGCTCCGCGCTATTTCTTCGCTTCTTGATTCTGAATATTCGCGTTATGAGAATTTACTTTAACAACAACCCTTAGGATCTTTCAGCAGTAATGAAATATAGCTCATCAATAAAAAAGTAAAACAACGATTACTTAAGCTCATATAGTAATCACTACAAAAATTCTTGTGCCTTTAAGATCATCATCATTATATGACTTTCTTCTAGATTACAAAAGAAACAAATATACCTATTTAAAACAAATCCAACTCATTATAGCCTCCAAAGGTTTCGCAGATCGAAAAAAAGGCACTCAAGTCACACCCCGGTAATGTATCGTTGGCAATTGGCAATATCTACGGCCCTCCAAGCCATTTTAAAAACCTCGAAGACTTATTCGCGAGACTTTTTTTACACCTGGCAATCTTTTTAGCCGCGAAGGCCGTTAAAAGAAATGGGTTGCCAATATATTTGGGGATTTATTGATTTATATCGCCATTATTGTTTACGAAATGTTATTTTTAGTATGGTTCCGGGATTTTCTCATGCGTGGGAAGAGCTATGCGCTTTTCAGATTATTCCATTCCGTATAATCAATTGTTGGCACGTCCGAAAATAGGTTTTTGTGAAAGTTTTTATTTGGAAAACTGAACATGAACTTTATTCAGTTTACATGAAATTCCTTTGACATCCATAATGAATGTTCGCGATCTATTAATTAAGCCATTACTTTGATATATGATTCTTTTAATATTTCCCCTTATTCTGTCTACAATAAACAAATGACTGCTACACGTTTCTGTCTATTTTTACTCAAAAAGCGGGGTCTAAAGCAGAAGCGGTATTTCTTTTGAAATTTGGGATACAATCTAATTTGAACACAGGTCTGCACACTTGAGCGTTAGTGATGTACCCGTAAAACTCGATATCGATAATGCGATTAGTCGAGTCGCTCACTCCGCGTTATGTCCGGGCTATTGCGCCGATAGGATATTATCGCCATCCAATGCCAATAAGTATTTTCATTTTAAGCTTTCGCACGGCATCGGCATAGGATTTTATTGGACAGCGAAATTGGGTGTCGGGATTTAGTCTCGCAAGTTTGTGCTTAACGCAGTTTACACAGGTGAGAGCAATAAATGTTTTCTAAGGAATGTTGAATAGCAAAAACTAATTAGAATTTCCTGGTGATACGATTCAGATAGAATTCTAATTAGTTTTTATCTTCCATATGTAGAACTGAATTAGGTAAATGTTATTTGGGATTAGTGTGTTCTTCAGACGCCATTTTTCATTACAATATCAATACAACATCTACGTCATCAATGACATGATATCTTAGTCATAAAGAGAATTAAGAACGAACTAACACAAACTTATGTCGACTCAAAATCCAAAATTTCCAAATACTTCGTATCAAAATTCCTCAAAACTCAGTAGGTGGTCTTCTACCACCAGACACTTATATATTTCATGTCATATACAAGTAGTATCTCGTAAGTGGTCTCCCCAGCACTGGCGATTGCCAGCAGCACGCAGGTGTTGACACTAAAGCTGTTCCGCATCAGATCGCTGCCAAATATCTGCACATTACACTCTCGACAGCTGGGGATAGGCTGCGATGACGGTTTAATGTTTCATTAAACTGAATAGAATGTTTGTGCCTAAGACTAAGTTTTTACTAGGGATGAGCAATGAGGTTTGTTTTTTAAGTCCAAAAGTGTCGCTGTAAATATGGAAATACGTAAAAGACTAGGTACAGAAAGCTACACTATTGCTGTTCTGGTCCTTATCCCTCGCTACGCATCCACTTCGGAAATAAAACATTAAGCCCACAAAATCAAACTCAGCAGACTGAAGAACGCACTAAAAATTCATGGTTTCATTGTTCTATCCATTCTCTAAGATAGTAAAAATATCAACGGTTAAAAACTGCAGCTATGACAAGCGGAGCGAGGTACCGACACCTGCCTAAAAGCTTTTCCGGCTACTGAAGCCTAAAACGGTAACATAATCAGGTCACGAACCATTTTCCAAGTATTTTAAAACCTAGTCTTAAGTTTCATAACGTTGTTACTAAGTTTAGTATTTTATAAAATAGTATACTATAAATTCACAAGTCTATTACCAAGATTTAAACTCAAGACGAACGTAATTTTAAAGCGAATATTTAAGTTTCTCCTTGTTTTCATGAGCTGAGAAAATTTCATATTACATTGTATTTTATCTGCAGACTTACAAAGTAGCGATCTGAATAGTAATACTTTAGTGTAACACCCTCAGACAATAGCCACGTTCCAACTTTATATTTACCTTTTTCTATTCACTGAGAAACTATTTTCTAGAATATTCTACAATAGGTTTGTAGAGCCTTTGTTCTTGAAGCCTCGGCGGGTGGAAACCAATAAAATTGCGGTCGAGACATTAATCTGGTCCACATATGAAATATGTAAGGCCGTAGGTCAGCGGTATTCAATCGGAGAGTCGGCTTTGTTGGCAATATTATGTGCGACGTCGTACATAAAGTACGTAGATTACTTTCTGACTTGGGTTCAAAAGAATATCACATCTGTATACTTGTAATCGTTTTATAAGTGACGCCGAGAGACGACATAACTAATCTTAGCAGCGAGAAACTTTGGATGGAGCTCAAAGGACTTAGATGTAATTTGGTACTAAGCTAGAATGTATTACAACTTGGAGTGACATTTATGTTTATGGCCATGTATGTGTGACGACAAACAAACTCAATCAACAGATCAACATCCAGTCACTGACGCTGTGGAGAAAGCGAAGCTATCTCAAATAGTTTCGGTGGAAAGCTGAGAAAGACAGAATGTTTTCTGGATTGAAGATAAAATCTCAGGAAGAGCGAAGTTTTCCAGCTGGCAACGCGACGCGATAACATCTTAAAGTTAGACATTAAAAGAACTAGCAGTCTTAACTTTCTCTGCAAAAATATATAAATCTATTTTGAAGTTAAAATTGAACGAATATACCTACGTAGGTACCGTTCGTATAGGTCCCGTATATTCTACTTATGCATCAATGTGGCATATTAAGAGACTCAAAAATATAGCTTTCTGATCTGAAAATGCAATCTAAACGTGCTTTTGGGATAAAACTTATATCATAAAAGCATGACTTTAACTTAATATAATGCATGAAACTTTAGTTCCTAATAAAACGCTCAGTTACTTTAAAGTTGCAATTTTTGTGCAAATATTTGATCTACGTAAGGAAGTTGGCTCAAGCGAGCCCCTCAGAAATACCAAGAATATACAAGTACAAGCATAAAGGTAGAATACTTCTCATAAATCCAGTATTAGGGCCACGTTTTACTGAAAGCAGATTGGAATGTATTTTTATAACAAATTTTATTAGCAACGGGAATATGGCAGACTTGAATGTGATCAATAATATAATATGCTGATGTTATTATTTCGTCATACTTCTATAGCAGCGTCGGAAATTAGATACATTCACGTCGATCGGGGAATTACATTAATGTGACGTGGATATAACTGCACCGGTAGATTTATTTTAGGGCTGTACTTACATCACTTAGTGGAAGATAAAGAAAATTAAGTTTACACTACAGTAACTACTTGTAACAATATTGTACTCCAAGAGAAGTTGTTTCTTACTAAAATGTTCTTTAGATTGGCGAAACTAACTATAAAACGGTGATGTGCTTGAGTATAAATTAAACATTAAATGTTGTATAGCTTAGCACGCAATTGTTTGTTTATTTATTTACATTAAGGATCTCCAACCAATAATACACAGGATACAGTATTAGATAAAAGAGGATAGTAAACATTCGGGTTGTACTTCCTCACTAATAAGAGAATTTGCATCTAAACAATTAGATTATCAAACTTACTTAATACTAATGAGATATCTTCCAACAAAAAACTAAAAGTATAAGTACTATTAATCAGCTTAAAACTCATCGGCATTTTCATCTCTATGAACTCCCTACTTCAGTCGATGCAAACATTTTATTTTCTAACCCACATCTTCGTTCTCATTTAAAGTTCCATTCAGACATGCAATATTAGAAATATGCGAACGCAATATAATACGACATTTTAAAAGCTGCACGGGTTAGGGCCGGACTATGGCTGGATGAACTGGAGTAGGGTTGCCAGGACCAGATTCCATGGGGCACAGGAACTTTTTCAAAGTACAAAAACTACTGTGTACTTTTTAACTTCGGGTAGGCTCAAAAAGGTAAAGGTATGACGAAACCAAAACAACCACAAAATCTGAGTAATGAAAATTCATTCTTCATCAAAAATATTACGGGCCTCGGGCCACCATTCAAAAATTTGATTGCAAATACATCTAAAACCAACAAATTCAGATCCTAAAGTTGCCAGGTGGCAGCCCTAAGCATTCCTATCGTTATTGCAGTATAAGAGGCCTCTCACATTTAGCAGGCAGCCGGATCGCGCCGGCTTTGTACCAATATCAGAGCGCTTCAAATCGCCAGGTTGGATTTTTATTCTAAAACGATTTTATTTATTATATTCGTAAGCTCTCACCGTTTGAAGTTATATCTCAAACCATTTCATTGACAATTAGAATTTACTATCGAAAACTCAAAATGTGTGTTTTGTAACATCTAAACTTATCATTCTCAATGCATGAAGACAGATGGCGCTGCCATAATGTAAACATTGAGCTCTGGCCAATTTATTTAAAAATAATAGTTATTCCCGTTATAGTACTGTGAAAAGTGTCTAAAAGTGTTAAATAACATTCGAATTACACGAGTGATCGTTATCTCGAACTTTGTATATAGTAATACGTAATTATAATATGTGTTACATATCTCAAGTATTTATGTGAACATTAAAAGAATTAAAGACAGAACTTACAAACTACGCAGTGAAAACATTAATACAAGTACCATGGACAACGTTAAGACAGTGGCAACAGAATAAAAGACAGTGAACACAGTGATAAACTTAATTAATAAATAATCAAATCGTTATTTTTATTTAAAATTCTAAACTATCGATAAAACAGTCTAACACTATAGCGACATCTATCAGTGAGTAGCAGAATCATAGACATTTCATTCGTTCTAATTTGACATTGACTTTTATGTGACAGGGTTGCCATAAATAACTTTTCATTTACCCGGATAACGAGTGTTACCAGGCAATAAATAATTATTAAAACAAGGGAAAATTTACTACCTAATTAAATTTTAAAAAATGGAAGACGACCAGCAAATAGATAATATAACTTATAGAAAACCACAAAGATCAAGTTCATTATGTGAGACATCTTCAAATGGATCACTCTTCGATACGACAATGTTGAGTCTGCCAAATACATCAATAAATGAAACCCAAAATAATAAGGAGTTGTATGAAAAAATAAAACAATTACAGGAAGAACTATTAAGTGCAAATCAAGAGATAGAAAATTTAAATTTTGAAAATACTAATTTAAAATGTGAATTAGGAAAATGTAAACAGGTAATAGAGATTTATAAAAAAGTAGGAACGTCTGAGAGTATATTGACACCAAAATCAGGAAGAAAAAAACGTCAATCCTCATCGATCACGAACAATACATCTCAACTACAAACTACAAAACATAAAGACGATCAACAATTAGAGAAACCGGACTGTTCAGCTAACTACTCAACTTCCCAATCACAAAAATCAAAAGGGCCCTACATTATTAATAAAGTAAACAATTGTAATTCAAACTGTGCAGTTAAACCAAAAATATGTATACTGAGCAGTAATAAAAATAACAATATGCTGGCAGCTGCTGAATATACATTTGAAGATAAGTACGACCTATGCCACTATTTGAAGCCTCATGGACATACAGAAGAGCTCCTTAACGGACTGGGCATGAAATTAAAAAACTTTACTATGGACGACTTCTGTGTGGTGTTTCTTGGAGAAGAAGATTTCAAGAGAACCAGCAACTATTATGATATTATATTCCACCTAAGAAATACTTTACAAACTTTACAGCACACTAATATTATTATATGTTTACCAACCTATAAATATCCCTTTGATACAAGTTTGTTCAATTGTCGTGTAGAAACATTTAACAATCTTCTTTACCTGGATATATTAACACATGGGCATGCATATCTTTTAGACAGTAATCTTAATCTACAATATGACTACACAATGTTTAAAAAATATCCAGGCTCAATAAATCAGAATGGTCTACGTATTATTTTTAAGGATTTATTTAATTTGATAACTGACATCAAACAAAACAGTGACATAGAATATAACCTGAAAGATAAACAAATGGATGATGAACGTATCTGTGATTTTTTTCTTGACTAATTGTATATATATCATGCACCAAAATATTGCAGGATTGCTAACGAAGTCTAATGCGCTTACAGTCTGCTTACAAGAATTAACAGAAAAAAATATGCGTGTAGATATTGTATTCATTACAGAACACTTCATGATGGCAAGCTTTGAAAAACACCTTAACATACCCAACTACTGCTTGGCTGCCTGCTTCAGTAGGAAAGACAGCAAGAGAGGTGGAGCGTGTATCTTAGTTAGAAATGGACTTAAATGGAAAGAAGTACCTAAAATAGCCGAATTATCCACAACTGGTGTTTTTGAATGTTGTGCCATCGAACTCATTAACTACAAAATTGTTTTTGTTTGCATATATAGAGTACCAAATCCTAATAACTTTCACGAATGTATGGATAAATTAGAAATGATTTTGCGTATTTTAGTAAATAAATGCTATAAAAATATTGTTTTAGCGGGAGATTTCAATATTGACGTTTTACAAAGAAACAATCAATGTATTGAGTTTGAAAATTTATTGTTAAATTATAATTTAAGTCTTGCACTTTATCAACCAACTCGCCTTAAGACATGCATTGATAACTTTGCGCATAACTTTGGGAAGTCCTGTAGCAAATTAGTGTTAGAATTAGCGTTATCTGACCACACGGCGCAGATACTTAAATGTCCTATTAATATAACTAGTTCGATAAACCAATGGCGAACACTTAAGCGGGACTATAATAACGAATATATTAACAAATTTAAATCGTATTTAAGTAGCCTAACTTTTTCAGAGGTTTTCGAGGCTACTGAAACAAATGTAGCATATAACGAATTTATAGACGTATTTTCATTCTTATATAAGCAGTGCTTTCCTAAAACTCTTATTTCTGTAAATTTATTTAAAAAACAGAAGTGGATATCGCGCGGTATCAAAAATTGCAGCATAAAGAAACGCCAATTATTATGGCAAGCCAGATTAAAACCAACTCAACAAAATAAGGACCGGTTTAAGAATTATTCTAGGCTATATAGAAAAATAATGCTGTTAACCCAACGCGCACAAAATATTCACAAAATAACTACATCTAAAAATAAGTCTAAAGCTACATGGCAAATAATAAATAAAAACAAATTGAATATACCAAAGAACTATATCAATACAATTCAAGAAAATGACACTGTCATAACAGATCCAAAACATCTTGCAAATTTATTTAATAACTATTTTATTGATAAGATTCAACCTAGAATCGATTGCGGAACCAAAATTACAAAACACATTTTAAACAAAAAAGACTCCATGTTTATGGCCCCGTGTCTACCGCAGGACGTACTAAAATTAATCTCATGCCTTAATAATACTCATAGTACAGGATACGACGGTATACAAACCAAAATAATTAAAGCTGTAGCGAAAGAGATATGTAACCCATTAGCTCACATAATTAATTTAAGCATTTGTGACGGCACATTTCCTGAGGTCTTAAAAAAGTCAATAGTTAAACCATTGCATAAAAAATCGGATAAAGAATTAAAAGTAAACTACAGACCAATTTCTTTAATCTCAATATTTTCTAAAATATTTGAATCCTATATTTATAAAGAACTTAACAAGTTTATAGAAAAGCATAGCATACTCTGCAATGAACAAAAAGGATTTAGGAAAAATAAAACCATTAATATGGCAATCTACGACTTTTTATACATCGTTATGACAAATTTAGATAGAACGAATCCAGTCTGTGCTATTTTTTGCGATATGTCGCAGGCATTCGATTACGTGCAACATGATGTACTATTACAAAAGCTTGAGGCTTACGGTATTCGAGGCAACATATTAAAACTGTTACAATCTTACTTAGTCAATAGGAAACAAGTAACGGAAATTAGTAGGATAAATGTTAATACTAAACGAGAGGAAATATTCTTATCTGAAGAACGTACAGTTGTCTCTGGTGTCCCTCAAGGAAGTGTACTGGGACCTTCTCTCTTTACGCTTTATATCAATGATTTTCCGAAATCAATTAATTATCCTATGACACTATTCGCAGACGACAGTACGATCACTATACCTTGTCGCCAACGAGATTTATATGAGGAAGATGTAAAAAATACCTTAAATAAAACAATCGAATGGCTGGATAGCAATAATTTAAAAATAAATATTAATAAAACGGTAATTATGCACTTTGGCCAACGGGCATTGACATTTCCTAAATTTGACATTAATTATAATAATAATATTATTGACGTTGTGAATACGACAAAGTTTTTGGGCTTAACAATTGATCGTAATTTGAATTGGAAGACTCATATTGAGACCATTTGTAAGAGAATCAGTAGCAGTGCATTTGCTCTATACACACTATCGTGGACACTTAATGTGGGAGCGTTGTTAACAGCGTATTACGGGCTAGCTGAATCCATTTTAAGATATGGGGTGATCTTTTGGGGTAATTCAACCGACAAGGAAATTGCATTTAAAGCCCAAAAGCGATGTCTAAGGTCAATGTTCAGATTAGACATTAGAGATTCTTGTAAACCGTATTTTATTCGCTATAAGATCCTGACACTACCTTCGCTTTACATATTAGAAACGGCTCTATTTGTCAAGGGGAATCCAAACCTATTTCCACGCATGGCAGACAATTTTCCACGAAATCGACGCGATAATAATAAGCTTTGTCTGCATGCATCTAGGACTGCACTTATGCGTAAAAGTGTTATATGCATGTCTCCAATTATTTATAATAAATTTCCCAAAACTTGGAAAGAATTAAGTAGAGACCAATTTAAACAAAAAGTAAAATCATTTCTTGTTGAAAAAGCCTATTATAATGTAAACGACTTTTTAAATGATACATTTGGCTCGATATAATTTAATAACTAATTACGCATTTGACATATTTCTTGACATTGCAATTTTAAATTTATTGACTGATTATTATTAAGAATAGAATAGAATAGAATAATGTTTAATTAATATATAGCAGGAATCTGAATTATATTTGCACGCCATTGTTTATGGCAAACATGTCTCGGACTTTCTATAATTTAAAATCTTGCATGCGATTGTTAATTGTATGTACACATGTGTTTGAGCAAATAAATAAATTATTATTATTATTTGTATCTCTTTCAATTCACGGGCTAACTTCAAGGGAAGAAACCCGGTCCTTTTTAAAGGCTTACACGGGGACACAGGTCCAACATGCAGAGGCCTTGTTGAGAACTTTAATCTAAAATGTGATGGGGCACCTACCAAGGGCCATCCACCCCTGCTCTATAGAAGAACCGACATGGACGGCCCAAGGTAGCTACAAAACTATTGTAAATTATGGAGATGAAACTAGTTTGGGCTATTGATGAAATTTGTTAAATGTAATTGTTTCTTTCACTATGGGAAAACTATGGCACCTGCCTTTCAACACATGAAAATGCAATTAAAATTGGCAGGCGGTGACTCGCCGGCTCCAAGATGGGCCCCCTATTATACCGCCACGATAGGCAGCAGGTGGGCAACACCAGAGAGTAAGGCTAAGGGGTGTAGAGAGGTGCGACACCGATTTCGCCATCGCGGGTCACAGACCCGGAGCGGGTTTCCTCGTTATTACGCCATTAGACACTTCCACCCCCGAGCATATAGCTCTAGCGGCCCCTCTCTAGCCAGCCAGTTAAGGCAAGAAAGAGCTGGGAGTCCTCATAAAGAGTGACCCCCTGGGGCATTCAGGTTCCGTTGTGTCGCCACACACAAACAGCTCGCCACAAGCTGCCCTGCGGATGTATGCTCCTACATAGACCTTCAGATACATTTTTTATTTATACCTCAAGGTTTGAAAAAGCATACTAATATGCCCTCAGGTCTTGCGTTATCCCCATGATGAGGTAACGACTTGCCCCGAGGGGTTATTATTATTATTATTATCATGATGAATCTAAATAATGCATTTGCGAAACAACCGCAATATATATTTCCAACATCGACTAAACTCCGTAAAATCATTAAATCTAACATTAACTATGCGATATTCTTTCAAACATTTAAGTGTTTAAAAGCCATAACACAATCTGCATTATCAGGATTTTGTACAACAACCGTAGCTACATAGGAACCCCGCACTGGCCTGCAAACCTCATTTCTACAATATTATGCGCTGACTGTGACGCATTGAAACTCAAGTGATTTACTCTTGAACATAATTGCAGTAAGTCTCGTTCTACTCACAGGTAATCTCACCGTCCATATTAGGTCATCCAATTAATAAGGGCTTATAAAACTGGACTAGGAACTACTCCATCGTCAACTATCGATAAAGAAAACGTCTATATCCGCCCGTAAGCGGTAGTAATCCAGAAAATTCCGGTTCGAAGCGGCTCTCGCCTGAATAAGCCATCGGTTGGAGAAAACCATGAATATGCATAGCTTTCGTGATTTAATGCCTACGCTTACTTCAAATTCGATAAAACGAAATGTTCGAGAATATTTACCAGAACTTCCCGATAAATACAAACTAACAGTTTCTCATGTATTCAAGCGATCACGTGCGAAACTCTGTATCTTAAGCTGACACAAAACGATTTTTCTTTTCTGGTGGCTGACTAAAGTTGGCTTTATATATGCCCTTACTTTTTTGAAGATATGAAACACAATTTCGTTCTCGAACGTCGTTCACGACACATATTAATTGTGCTCCCAACAAATTTCGCAAAAATGTTACGAGCGGAAAAGAATGTGCGAAATTACGTCAATGTCACCGAGGAACTCTATTCAAAGGCTCAAGAACAAAAGGTTCAATGTATGAACGAAAAAAGCAAATTAAAAAACCTCAGGGAGCCTTTCAATCGGCGTTTTCATTAAAAGCGGAATTCGTAATTAATCCATCTTAAAAAAGGGGTATTTTCCTGTTGGAGCCAGTTCAATCCGGTTGGAAGCGGTTATAGTAAGTTCGAGCTTTGAACAAATGCCAATCTAGACACTGAATGCAAGTAATATTGAAAAAAAATACAAGTAAAATCAGTATTTTGTGATGTGACGCATATATTTTGAGGTCAGCTGCAGGCACACCTGTGTTTTTAATGTTAAATTAATTCGATAAAGTCAGCGTTATTAATTTTTAATTAGATTGTTGCCATGTTAATCGGTCGCGCAAATTTTAGATATTAAATTACGGACGTTAAGTTTATTATATTACGAGGATCCGACGGCTCACTGATTCGGAAATGGCGCCCGTTCTGCGGAGCGTAGGGTTATTAGGTTCCACTGGTACTTAGAGCTAAGTCTCATACTTCAATCAACTTTTAAAAGGTTCCATTATTAAGGATACCAAAGGACTAAAAGGGATAATGATAGGACATCCAGCAAAGGCTATTGACGTCATATGAACGCTTTAAATATACGTATTTAAAAAAGACAAAAACATGGTATTACTGAAAACAGAAAGGATTACTACGGTTGCTTGATGTTTAAAGCAGGACGGTGAGAGGACAGTGATTATAGATTGATAAGAAATGATGTGATCAACATACATCACAAATCATATTCTATTAATACGGAACTCAAAATAAGAAATATAGGTAAATATTTCGCTGACTAGCAAATCTTCTGATGCCGACAACTTAAAGGCTACGAGACAAAATTCGATGGGAACTTGTGTTGCCGCGGGCCTAACGTGAGTCCAGAAAATAATAAATTTTGATTGCAATTGTCAAACACGATTCACAAACAAAAAGCAATTTCAGCTTTGAAGTCGTAATAACAGTTGTGACGGCAATAACAAGATTACACAAGAACTTCGCTATATTAGGTATTTATGAATTACTTTTAGGTTAAACAACTTGTTTGCTTGAATGCCACTGAGTACCTAAGATAGACCGGCCAAGTTGGTATATAAAGTTTAATGGTTAACATATTAGATGCTTGCAGATGTAATAATGCTTGTAAATGTAATACAGATGCTTCTATTTGAAATTTGTTCAAGATCACGTGACAATCAATCGTTAATTGCTGCAGAAATGATAAATAGCATTGTACAACAAAAGCCTTCTTATCATTATGTTGAACATTCAAAACACAATGGTGTCAACTTTCTGAGAGTCCCTCAGGGTTTCATCTTAGGTCCTTTACATCGCGCACTTAGTCAAGACTAATTTAGCATGCGCGAACAACGCCGGCGCGTTATATCCTGTCTTAGTCACCCTACGTGCCCAGCGTTCTAGACTAGGTCCACCTGATACGCATCTAGTCGCTGACGTCCATACTTTATTTCCTTTTAAAAGAGTTATTTAAAACTTGATAGAACAAGTATGGAGATTTAAAGTTAAGTAATTAAAAAGGAGATGAGATAAACGTTTAGTTTTATGCCTTTAAGTGTGATCGCTGGTAAATTTGTTTTTGAGAATGGTAATAAAAGGTGCTTGTATGGAATATTTAGTTAAAAATTCGATGAAAAGGCTTTAATTCAAACCTTAACGTAGACATTAAAACGTTAGTGGACATTAAACAATATTATTAACATACCTTTTGAGTGAAAATAAGGTTAATTATATCATTAACGCCAAGGTCGCGAATTACTGTAAATAAAAACTCTTTAATTGAAAATATATTAATATGCTTTAAAAAACTGTCTATATCTTCATTTAAATAAAAGTTACTCTATTTAATCCTAGCTTATTTTACAGTAAAAGTCTTATTAGAATCGAGCTAACTTTTGAAGAGATTAGATACTCTTTATCGTATTAATATTGATAAAGCTCTCTTCAATTGGATTCTAGCTCAACTCGTCCCGAGATATTTAATCGAAATCATTCCTTTCCATAATAATTTCTTTTCATATGTATTATTGAAATGAATTCGCGTTTAATGTTATAAAAGGAATTCTACATTCTTGGAAGTTAGCATAGAATCTGTAAGTTAAATCACAGTTGGAGTTCTGACGATTTTACATCAATGCTGTATGTAGCCAGAAAAATATCTAGAATTCAGATCAAAGGGACGTCAGTTGATTGAATTTAATGTAAGTTATTTAGAAAATAATATTTCCAATTTTACTTATTATTTTTGCTTTGTCAGAGGTAAACACGTATTCTACAACGCTGCTGCCAAAAACGTATTGTAACAATTAATCTTAGATGCAATTTTTCTCATAAGCCAAATGAATCGTTTCCGTTCTATTGTGTACAGAGAAAGAGATATATAGCTTGACTAACGTTGGTTTAGATGTATCACGGAAAAAGAGCCAATATTTAACAAATTAATCACTATTAGTGCTCCAATTACGGTACGTGGTCTCTGGTCCCCTGGTCCCTGTCCAGGGTCCGCTGCAGTACAGATTGATTGTCAATTACCTCGGACCAAGGACCGTTAAATATAAATGGGTGGCATTTATCGGGAATCGCTACACGAAGCATGTTTTTAATTAATGGGAACTTAATAACTATTTATTATTTAAACATCTTTTTTGTAAAGCTTCAATTTACGTTATTTGAGATTACAGTAAATATTAATGGGTATGTATTAATTATATTAACTGAAAAGTAATTACTAAGTGAGTGCTGAACGTTAATTTTCAGTAAATTGATCGAATTTGAAACCCATTTCACTCGACTGTGGGTAACACGAGATTTATTTTAATCGGTTTACTGAAGCGCGATGACCTTACTATATCCTGACAAAGCGAGCAATGTTTTTTAACATTGTAAGGGTTTTTCGATACAACCCTTGGCATAATCTTTTAATAGCTCTTACACACGGTAGACTGGGGGCAATATATTCGTCGTTCAACAAATAATTAGGTGTAATTAAATAAGATGTTCATACGAAATTGTGTTTTGAGCGTTGATAACGGGCGCCGTAAACTTCACGTAAACGTATTAAATTCAAGTAAAACGAGGACATTTTGGAGCCTTAATGTTCTCCGGAGAGATTTATAGTCCTTTTATAATGTGGAGCATCGCAATAGATAGGAATCTTGACCTGAAACCTTTGTGATACAAACATGAACGTAGTTACATTGTGACCTATATTATAAGGGTGTTATATGGAAAAGACCGAGTTTCCGGTGATTGATTTGTGTTGACAGATATTTTTTTTTAATTTTGTATCAGAATGTTGCAAACGGGGACTTAAGTCTCCGCTAGCCATCATGTCAGCTGTAGGCGTGCTATCTATGCTGTCAGTAAAAGTATATATCTTAATTGTGGTAATAGAAAGAAAATACAAATTTTCAGTATTTATTTAGACTGCGTTTCTTACATCACCTTCCATAGAATTTTATCTTCAACAATAACATTTTAATACTCACAAACGTACTAATATATTTCTCATATTTCAGAATATAGCAAAGGCTACAAATTCCCTACCTCCAACACAACAAAGATACAATGTACCTTCTAAGGCTATTGATGTGTTGATCCGAAGGGATAATGCTTCATATTCCGATAAGAGGCTTTACCGTAATTGTGCCTGAAAGAGGCTCCACTGATCCCGGTAATTATAACTTATGGTGGATAAGTTATGGTAGTTAATACAAAATATGGTATTCAATAGAATAAGGTGGGAATAGATGCCTAGCCTAATAAAGGGCAAGAAAGGGTTAAAGAAGGGGGGAATTCACCGTGATCCGTAGGTTGGTTAGTTCTACGCCATATGTCATGTTATGTAAATTAAAATTGAAGCAGAAATATGTAACGGAGGCCTATGTCCTATAGTGTAACAGTTTACTTGATACAAACAACAGCCTTATTAACAAGGTTATTATCAAAATAAATCAAGGTGTTCTGATATTGTCTTTTAGTTTCAAGATATTTACGATCGATTTTAGTTAAGCTTATTATAACTTACATTATAACTTAAAAAAAAACTACTTAAAGTATCTATTCACAAAAATCTTTCTATCACAGATCTCTAAGCCATTTATAATATTCATAAAATCTCGACAGACACATCAACAGATTTCACAATACTTATACATTTGAAACATTTTTATCACTATAACCTAATAACCAGGCAAGACCCGTTGATTCCCTGGTGTGCTGTGGGCAAAGTGCCAAGCAGACCTTCCGGAAGTGCCACCTGCGCGCCATCTGTCACTAGTGACACTGTTTAGTGTCAGTGTAGTGGCACGCCGAGGGGAGGGCCCCTGACTAGTCAAATAATCATGAGGGGAGTTTTTAGGTTAGCATGTTTGTCAACAAATGCCCAAGTTGAGTTATGGGTTGTAAAACGTGTGGAGTTTTTATCGCTTACTAATTGAGATATTTCGTTAGATGAAACTTTCTTGTTCATTTCTTTCACCGCTTTCTTTTATATTTTAAAGATAACAATTTTCTTTCTTTTAAGAGCGATCGTAACAATTATTACCTTTAAAATTTAAAGACTCGTCCAAAATTAATAAAATTCATACCCTAAAACCTTATACTTCTCTATGATTAAAACTGAAATGAATTTCTGGCAAAAATTTAAAATTAGAACGTTGCTCTTTTTATCCTCGAGCTCTCACTAATAAGCCATTCGTTTTATAACTTAAATTATTTTTTAAATTCTTCGTCGCAACGGTTTTTGACGCGACTTAAAATGTGGAAACTAAATACTTACCTTTTTCTCCACTTAATTTGCGGAGTTTCTGAGGATTTTCACTGAGCAACGTTAATTCTTTAATCCGATATTAATTCTGTCTATGTGAGTATGAATTACTATTCACCATATGAGATGAGTCTGCGATGAGCTGGCCGGGATTAAGAGAAAGTATTTGGCTGCAGACTCCAATATATTAAGGGAGGGTATAATAAAGCACTCGCTGGTACTCAGCTGGAATTAATTTGAAACTTGTTTGGTTGTGAGTGCGGAGGAGAAATTTTCACGTTCACTTTGATCATCTACCTATTCTAACTAATTGACTATTTGCGCTTTAGCATATTTCTCATTGAATAAAAGAATGGGACGCAGGTTCTTTTGTTTATTTGTTCTTTTGTCTGGCACTTTTTGAGCCTGCTAACATAAATCTCTAAGACTATGCCAACTATAACTCCACATCAGCCTATCAAATCCCACTACATTTGAAAGTAAAAACTATTAAGTGTTACAGTCTCAGTACAAACAAACAAGCAGCTTGTAACATGTTGTCTGACACTTCATTAGGTTCTGCCTACTCAGACACATTACATTAAGTGGGATGCGTTTCACCGCTTACTGCGAAATATTAATACTTAAATAATGCATGGGCACGAGAGCTTACTGATATTGTTGAAAGTCGGCTTCGTACTTTGTCTAGCCAGAGGTTATAACTTATGTATTAATATAACTTTTAGAAGCTTGTGTATTCGGACGTTTGCTGTAGCAAAAAATGAACTAGTAATTGTTTATCTCCTCTTTCGTTTTGACATCTATTCACACTTTTGGTAAGGTTATTGTGACCTTAACAATCTTGCGAGTATGACCTATCTACATAGAAGCAGAAAATATTAGGTATAGGTATTAAAGGCGAGGATAATCGTTGAAAATTCCTAACTTATTAATTAAATATTTGAAAGCTCCGCCATGTGAAACTTTTTAATTTCCCGGGACACGGGAGCCGATGTCCTAATCCAGGGTTCGTTGTCTATATCAAATTTAATTAAAACCTGATCAGTGTTTGTTAGTAAACGAGCTAGAAGTATTAAAAAGTTTGAACAATCGGGAGATGGCACTTTTGTAGGTGAGACAAAAATAATTAAAATAATTGGCTAGCATATGTTTTTATCTAGCTTTCGAGTTAGAGTATAGAAAGTAGGGTAATTACTTAAAAAGTACATCTGCAGAAGAGCAGGAAATCCTTGAAAAATGTGACTTCCACACAAATGTTTCGACGATACCCGTTAAAGCACTAAAAGCGGCGCCAACTGCAGACATCACAAAAAGAGCAGACTCCAGACTTATAGCTACGGAGCACGGTACACTAAATATAAAACTGCGATGGGAAAGCAGTCACACTGAAAATGCTCGCCTTTTTGAGCCAATACCGTCCCGTGTTCGTCGACTTCCCTTTGCTTAATTTTTAAGGCTTTCCTAAATTCCAACATCGGTATTTACTTAGGAAGCTTAACGTATTTAAGTGAGCAAAGTTTCCCCACAATATATTATTCAGTCTGACAGATTTGCTATCCCAACATTTTTGTCTGGAAACTTTACAATTCCTTAAGTTTAATGTAATTAAGAAAACGACAAATTTAGTTAAGTAGCTATATTTTCATCGTCGCAAAAAGTATCTAGATATTTCTCCCTCATTGTTTCCAGTCTGATTTTCGGGCTTTTTCGACAATGTTTATTAAACTGAAACTTTTGAAAGGAATTTTTATCTTGTAACTTTGAACTTAACAAACAATTTTGTATAACAATGCTTTTGGAGAAAAGAAAGGAGAGCGGCGCTGGTCGGTATTCTAATTGTGGAAATTAGCTGCTAACGGAATGTGACAATGGACAAAAGTTTGCGATGCCGAAGTTTACCCGTAATGTTTTATTCCGGCTGTCAGCTCTTGACAAATAATGATGAAGTATTGTCAAGTATCTGATTTTATACATCATATTTATAATGATATTTTATACTGATTTGTGAACGTGAGCTTTTAATATTTAGGTGTGTTTATCTCATCCTTATTTAATACTAGTTAACTTAAACAATTCAATTTGATATAAGCAACATCAAATTAAATTGTTTAAGTAAATTCTCTTTATCTAATAAAACACTTAGAAAAATACAATATTTCAACAAAATACTTAAAGGAAACCAAATATTGAAAGACCTAAAAGCTCTTGTTTAAAGATATTCCGAAAAGAAACTCGCCGCAAAACGTGTTAGACAAACCTTTCTTATAACTCTGAATAAATAATACCCTTTTAAAACAAATAGACATTTATAAATTGTAGTATTTTCTGGCAACACCCGCGGCTCAGTGTTGCCTCAAAACAATTTTCGTGATCAACTGAGTGGATGATTGTTTAAATTGCCCGTCTTTTGCCCGTCGTGTCAGTGCGATGTGGAGCAATATTGTCCGCGGTTATTTATGAAGCATTATATTGTTTTACTCTGATAATCCCGCGCACACTACATTTGATGTTATTTAACGTTATGAGATTATGAAGGGTTTTCGATTACCATACTACAACATATATTAGAGAACGTCTCCCTGCGTTTATACATGTTATTGGAAGGTTACATCGAATATTTATTTGGAAAAATATTAGTTTTGAAGTAAGTTTGATAGAATCATCGGTCATGTATTGCTTGAACAGGTGATTTTCATAACTTTTCCATATAACTAGATACTCTTCTCTGTCTTAATAAGAAGAATTGAGGCATATCTTCTAGATACCTTTTGCTTACATAAAATTCTTCATTTTGAACATTTCACTCACATTTTTCAAGCATTTTAAAGCCCTTAAGATAAGGAACATGGGCACAGTGTACCGTAGTACACGGCGCCCGGACAAGCGGTAAGAAGCCCGGTCCACCAGATTATGCAAAGTGGGTTATTTGAATTTTATATGCTGCCGGCATTATGGTAATATTTCACAATTTTACTCTAAATGTTAAGATTTCCAAACCTAATAGTCTTGTCTCATATTTTCGCCGTTCGTTACCTGGAACAAAAATAAAATTACAATTAGGACATTTGATTTAATACTTTCATCCTTATCATATAGAAGGTATCTTTTACAACTGAAAAAGCCTTATTTTATAAAGTGAAGTGAAATGAAGCCCAGAATTTTCTAAATGAAAAACCAGACTGGAAATTTTAAGTTTTGTTTATTTTATGTTCTGTTATGTGTAATTTTTTGTAGTTCTTTAGTGGTCTAGTATATTGAAATGTTACGTTATACATTTTGGTTTATTTGTAACTGTTGATATTGTTTTTGTTAAATATATAGTTTATAAGTGTACCTATAATATTTTTACTCAAATATTTGTACGCCGGAAACGGCAGAATATTATGGAACAAAATTTTCTGTAACAACTTTCCTGTACCATATTCCTACAAATAAAGATATTCTTCTATTCTTCTTCTAAACTAACACCGGGCACTTTCATGTTTTCATTTTAACAAAGAGAAATAAAACTTTTGTTATTTTCAGTTAGGTAAGGTACATAATATTTAGAATACTCATAGTTATCTATAGATAGATAACAACAGGGCACTTTACTTATTAATACGTCACTACAATCAACATAGATATAAGGGAAAGACCAGTATGGACAAGTTTATACATATTTACATCACTATATCCTACATATACATATAAAACAACTGACAAGCACACACAGCCATTACAAATAGTAATCTGTACTTAATACGCGGTGAATGCGTTCAAAATTGCGTTCCATTAATGCATATGCATAATAAGCATGTCACCGAAATCGCTTTATACTCAGGTTTTGCATATTTATGTTATCATTAAGCGTCATAAGACTGATGTAGTGCCTTGGTAACATAGTGACTGCAATCAGTAAGTATTGTGAAGGTAATGTTTAGGAGTTCAAAAGACCAGTACTGCTTAAAGTGATTTTATAATGGGTGTGGAAGTGTGATAGCACTACACAGTGTAGAGCAGCGTCTCTGTTCCACACAATATACACACGCTATAATATTACTTTAAGCGGTGGTAGTAGGCGGTTAGGTACTCAAAAATTTAACATTTTCTAGATTTCATAGGGCAATATCCTTATAGATGATACTGCAGTTATCGACGTACATACAAGTTAATCATCTGTCAAACATCTAGGGTTTCTAAATGACGGCTAGGTTGACCACAGGACTAACTACCAATCAAAACAGTAATACGCTGTAATGGTGTATTGCATACACAGATAATCATATTGTGGGCAATCAAGTCGTGATCATCCTACCAATATTATAAACGCAAAAGTTTTAAGTACGGTTGATGTTTGCTACTATTTTACGCTCAGACGGTTGGAGCAATTTTTGATGAAACTATTAATGGAATTAGTTGACAGCCAGGGTAAGTGCTAGTAAGCATATTTTTTTTGGGTTATAAAAATTCTTAAACAAAGTCAAAAAGTTCAGTAGAATAAATAAAACAGTCCAAAAATAGTTAATGATATTTTCTGCTAAAGAACTTAAAACCAGATTAGTGAGGGTTTACCAAAACTGTATCATCGCTCAAGCTGGATTACTTGTACTCCCCATTTTAAATATATTTAAGTAACAAAATAGATTGTTTTAGAAACTACCTTTGAGAAAATCATATTGTTACAAGCTTATTGTAATATACCTATGAGATTCATTGCAGGAATCAATCAAATAAATGCCATTTTGTAACGTTGATTTAGCTTTTTGAATGAATCTGTCGCGGGTACCGATCAATGTCTAAATATTTAACTATACGTAACAATAAGATGTTTTACAAAGCCCGTGAGTCGCTACTTTACAACTTTAAGTGATAGACACACTATGACACATAAGAGGGACTTAAAACTCATTGAAGTCCTAGTATTTGGCCAGTCGATTGATAAATATGCTTTCAAGTTGCGTTAGGTTTTAGATCCACCAGTGAAACCTAAAAAAACATCTAGCACACAATCTCCCAGCTCTATCTCTTACTCAATAAATCTAGACCAGCTATTAGTTTTCAATGAAAATCTGTACATTTAAGTCTCCACCGTCGACAAATTTGTCAGGAAGTACAGCTGGAACGACGTTAAAGACACGAATTGAAAGAAAAGTAGCTTATAATGTGATTCAGCATAACTGGTCGCCGGGAAAACGGGTTGTGTAACCGGTACGTGATAGTACCGTCAGCGAAATAACTAAGCAGAAGCTAGTTAATAAATCTTCGAGAGAATTTATTGATGATTTCTGTCTTTGTCTCTGATTTTGTTAAGATGTTGACTGCCGAACACTAGAATGTGTATTGTTTATGGGTCACCGGTGACCCTCACGGCGCCGCGGCGTTCAAAACCTTAAGAATGACTTAAATTAATATTTTCACAACGCATGTGTGTAGAACAAAACAATTTAAAACGAATTCAAAGAATCGAAAATGAAGAAATATTTTTAAGATATCACAAATCAATATACATTCAAAATAATGTAGGGGCATGTATTCGTCGAAAGCTATATCATAAATCACGTTTCGCTTCGATCTAACAGGAAACAGCATTGAATTTCGTTTACCTGACAAATTGATATTGCTGACTGTACCGATTACATTGCCTTCATTTGTAGGTACTGTCGCCGCATGTTACTGCTCACAAATCCTATATTTTGTAACTTTTTGTAGCAATAGATAATACCTACTGAAGTCACAAAAAATGATTCTCATTGGCTTAGAGATTATATAGATAAATATCATAGAATGAGAATGATTAATCGTTATCACAAAAAGTAATCGTTAATCCTTTACAAGACAGAGATTTTCTTTTTATTATCTATTTTCTTTTGAGGTCATCTTTTGTCCCTGACGCGACTCGCCTCCATACAAGTGGATGAGTCAACAAGTATTGACCTTAGCTGAAGAACCGAAAAGTGAAAGATAAAGAATTCCGATTTATTTGCACAATACTTTAAGCGTTTGCGGGATTAGTATCTATCAAATAGGTCAGGAGAGAAATATGAGTCAGATGGGAGAGTATCTATGTGCCATACAGTAAAAAAACTTCTAGATTTTCTAGGAATGCGATTAAGACCTTATCACTCTGAAATTAAAGTCACACTTCTTGTACATTGCATTACATTTCTGGCCAATGAAAGGTAGAGCAACTGACCTTTACCACAAACTTGACAAAGCTGCAGAATTAAGTCCAGATTGTAGACAGTACAGCTTGGTACGAGTATGAAGATATACGTAAAGCGAGGTGCGTAAAGTGGGGCGCCTTAAACTAGGCTATCACGACATCTGATACCAAAGGAATGTCATACAACGCTAGGGTCGCCACGAGGATTAAAATATCGTCGTATTATTTGACACTTTACGGTCAACTATGCAGGTAGATAAAGATTCCATTAACAGGTTCATTGACTAACCCGTATTTAAAGAAACAAATACGAAAAAAAAAAATATTAACATCAAACCTAACAAATAGTGATTTTATGTTCGAAATAAAAATATCGACAAGGTCTTGTTAGACTAACAAAGAGCAGGTACCATTAATACTGCAGCGAGGCAAACAATGTTACGAAAACATTGGATGGCATGACTAAAAAAACTCTAACACACGCTATCAAAATTCTGTTATTTGAGTGCGTTGTATATTCATAACGTTGTTTACATATTCTGGTGACAGCCCTGGCTGCAAGTATTGCACGGTAGGTATGTATGAACTGTAATGTATGCGTCGCATACCTCACTCGACTTTATTCCACCTTAAGACGAATAATTTGTTCTCAATCCTCGTTTTATGAGAAACTGGCTGTTGCTTGCGAGCTTGCCCGCGCGAATGTTGGTTATAGCTGAAAAAATGTCTCCCCTCTGATGTAGTCAGTTAAAAGTAGCCTATGTGCTAATCTAGGGTTTCAGCTAACTCTAGACCAAATTTCCCGTTTAAATATCCTTTGATAATTCATGCATATTTGCGACATTCGTCTTTTTAATATTAGTAGTAGGATAAATTAGCACTAATAAATCTAGTGATGCATTTATCTTTTTCATTTGTCTGGCACGAGCTCGCTTAACAAATAAACCAGTTATTTCTTAGTTTAATTTATAAAGTTCTGCTACAGACCAATTAACACGTTATCAACTGAGTTTCCTCGCTATTTATTCTTGCAACCCTTTGCTTTCGTTGTGAACGCTTGAGATAATGTCTCGGTTGCAACTCTTTAATATTATTTTTCTTTTAAAATGAACGGTTCAGGCTCTTTGTACACAAGAAAATATCAAGTCTTCAAGTGACTACTAATATACAATATTATGTAGGCTACCATTACGAAGTGTTTTTTCATTAGGAGCAATTAAGGTGACTGTGACACTGTAAGTTTATTTTGCAAGAAATCAGGTTTTAGCATAACAATATAGTCTATGCTAAGCTACCAAACACCTAACGAACAATCTCCAAGGAAACAGACATTCGCATTCCTTTTCTCCATAACAAAACCACTTGAAACCAAATCACGCTCCTTTAGAGATTAGAAATCTCAGTAGCACAGGTTACGAACTCTCGTTACCAGTGCCTTACGACTTCCAACTGCATTCGATTCATATACTTGTAATATTTATCTCCCCTTCTCGCTTACCAAGATTTCATAAAACAAGACTGTTGTCGTTGTGGAAGCGGGACGGCGCAATACACTTCACGTAGCGGCCTCTCGCTTCCACAATACCAACACACCTGTTTTGAAGTTTCATAGTACGGGCACTGCACTCTGTTATCTGCCGCTTGTTAGCTAAGACTAGGTAGATAGCGAGCACCGTAACTAGGTACGTAACCGATCGAGTTTTACGACCGACCAGGGAATGATCTTAGTCTAGTTCATAAAACTAACAAGTAATGAGACTAGCCCTTGCTTTGGTCTGTTGTAAATATTGTTGTGTTGTATTATATGGCCGTCTACTTTGATTGATTGAAATAACATCCAGAGGACTTACCGCTACCTTTTAAAATAATATTATCACAGTGATGGAAGCGTGACAATTCACTACATGACGTAGAGTTACATCCTTCTGCCACAGCTCCAATAATATTACTTTTAATGGTAAAGGTTATTTCATTGATAAAAGTAAAACTGAAAATGACTGTCAGCACTTGATCGTTTTCACACCATCTGTGTCTTTAATAAAAGAAGACTCTTGAAATGCTATTTTAATTCTAACCTTAATATCACTATTTACACATAGATTAAAATTTAAATGCTAACTGTTCCCTACAGACAAACCAAAAACACTGTAGCAGTTTGTCCTCCTTGATATACTATCTGTCAAAATAAGGCACCATCATTTGTTACAGTCAATTGCGCAAAAACCCAAAAAAGAAAAGAAAGTAGCCTAAAAGTTAAAGTAACGTATGAAGGAAGGCGTAAACGTTCATAAATTGTATATCTTTCATAACATTTGTTGATACAACATAATCGCATGTTGGTACAAGATAAGCGATAATTACGTATTATAATTATGTGCAGCAATGATCTAATTAGCGGTGGGTCGGTAACCTGTCGCATTGACAGTCGTGATTACAAAACGTTTAGTAACCACAGAAATTAACGTTAGTTTAGTAATAGGCATGCAAAACCACCATTATTGTATTATTAAGGTTTATATTGACGTTTATGAAGGAAATGTAGGCAGGAAATTGCCTAGTAAGTTATAACTAGTACAGAATAACTTTAAATGGGCAATGTAGTACATAAAGTTTAGTGTTGGAATTTGACCTCTGCCTAGGCGCGTCATAAAATGCATCGCCCTTTCGCATTCAGTTGGAATCATAAAATCTTTTAAAAGCAACAATTATTATTCTGGCTTCTAAGAATGATATAATGATGATGATTTCCAAATAAACCTCTGCATATCTAATGTCATCTGTCATTAACAGCTGTCAGTATTGCCAACATTAAAATAAAAAAGCTGTCACGAGCTTTAGGGCCGCTTCTTTTGTTGTTTGTATTGATTGAAGTTATATGTTTGTAGCTTCCTGAATATCTGGTAAACATGAAATATAACGAGATTCATAACACAGTAAACCATTAATTTCGTAAAATCATAACAGGCCAAACACCAAATGCAATGTGACGGGAAACGCTGTTCGCTAATGAGTTGCTCGCCACGTTAATGTGCTTGTAATATTGGATGCTGCAGTGTTGCCACGCTAATCTACTTTCATAAAGCTCGTGTTAACTTTTTAGCACGTGCTGTTAATAAACTGGTAACACTATTGTTACTGTATGTATGTGTAATTAAATATTTATTACATCGTGATACGTTTTAGATATAAAATTATTTGGTTTGCATTTACTACTAACCTTTATATTTTCTAAATTTTATTTAGTTGTAGTTGAGACAAATTTTGCTCTTTGCTCAAGTTATCAATAACTGAATCCAAAAGGCAAGTTATGTAACTGACGTAAAGTATTAATATTACGATAACTTTGCTCTTTCATTCTACTTTCAGTCCAACGGGTTGGATATAAATTAAAAATATTATTGTTATAAAACAAGGCCCATTTGCAATAACGGTTATTAGGCCACGCGGTGATTTACGGGGACAGTTTTACAATTTTTGAGGTTTTATTTGTGGGTCGCTTTTAAATCATTTCATGTACACGTGTCTCTCATTGTTAATTGAATAAATGTAAATTAGCTTTTCGGTAAAGCCTAATGTTAATTAATGTCACTTCGAAGGACATTGAATACGGGGGCGTTTAGTAATCTTGACCTTGACATAGTTTCTTGTATACCTAATGTGAGTGAAAATTCATAACTTTATATTCGGTAAATCAATACGATTAATATATAACATACCTACACAAAACCATGCCCATCATATTTTCTAAGAACATAACATTCAAGTGTGACGAAGTCATTAGTCAAATGTTTTTCGGTTACAACAGTTTTCATCACTGTATGACTTAGAAATGACTGTTCCATCAGATAACAGCATAAACATTAAAAATATTACAATACATTTTTACGAAGGTCCCACAGAAAAAAATACAGAGATCGGATTTTTACCAGTAAATACGACGGGGAAATGACAACTCCATGTTAATAATTCCGACAGCGGCCATTGTTATTTTTTTCGTGGAACAACACTGTTCACAAAAGTGTCATGGCGTCGCACAGTTATATTAATTAATAAATTATGGATTGCATGTTTTTCTGTGTCGTATCATCCCGGTGAATGTAAAATATTGTTTTAATAACGGATAAAAGCTTGGAATTACTGTTCCCGTATTCAACAAATTGTGTGATGTTTGCATTTGTTTCGAATACACTTGTTTTTCCCACTTTCTGTTACTTTGCTTCCCTTGATGTCTTTGTTATATTGGTATAACTCAAGTTGTTAACCAAAGCTTGTTTCTTCATTATGGTATATTGAGAGGACACACTTCACTTGAAGATTCTGGATGGGATGACAAAGTAAGGCGTAGTATCTTCGTATTGAATGGATTAATTATATTATTTTAAGAGTTATTTCTTAGTTGAGATTGGCAAAGCTATGCAATCCATAAGTTGTGTTAGCGACGACGACACATAAATATACAATTATCAGCAATTAGTTATGAGCAAGATATAAGATGTAAACAATACTAAATTATTTCACTGACTTAATTTGTCCTAAGAATATTAAAATTGTTAAGGAAAATGACGGTATTCAGAATAAATATTTTGTTTTGAGTTCGTTTCATTTGCCGCTAGGGGCGCCACTTGTACCATACTTGTAAAAAGCTTAAGTACGACACAACTTTACCGTGCCGAGACCCGATATTTATTTTTGTTAATTTTAAGTCTAAAATAAGTGTATTTTGATAAGGTTTTTTGTATATAGATAGAGAAAAAGGTTATCTAGATTATAAAATAATTTATAACATTGTAAGGTTTGCCTGATTACCGAAAAACTTGAATATTAAATTCCCATACATTTGGTCGAAGTGTTCTGATTGGTCCGAGTAGTGCCGTGTGCAAAGTTAGGGAAATTTGATTGGTCAGAGTAGTGCCGGGTGCAAAACTTAAGTAAGCTGATTGGTCAGCAGAAACTATAAATACCGCGCAGTTTTCGGTGGTCAGGCAGACCAGTTCCAGCAGTGGTATGAAGAAGAAGTAGCAAAAGGAAGAAATAAAAGGAAGCATTCCTCTGAAGAAATTTTAGTTTGATTCAAGTCGCCGACACCTCTTTTACCCGCCAGCGCATCGCCCGATTCACTTCAGTCAACTACAAGTTGCAACTTGAAGACTTGATAAGATTTTCCTGGAAGTCTATCTGCATGTTGAGATTTTCCTTATTGCATCATATTTACAGGTGTTTAGCGATAATATCCCTATTACATAGTAAATGGTACTTCATGTTAATAGATTTCATCATCCTTAGATATCAATACATTTAGTTATTCATACAATAATTAACTCCCCATTAGGATAAAATCATTTCTACTTATTACTTTACAAGTTCTAGAACTTCTCTCTACGTCTTAGATCTGTCAAAAAAAATCCTTTATCGTTCCACCATGCAGAGACGGAACAAAGCCTTAATAGTCGACGGGTGGGCAACTCAATTAAGTTAAAAAAAGTCTAGATATAAACAGCATGTCGTATCGATTTAACAAGTCAACGAACTTTAACACTGAACGCGCTAGACCGAAAAGTATTAGCATTGAACCTTGACTCAGACTCGAGTTATGAGACAGATTAATTAAAGAACAAGATAATTATAGGTGTCTAAACATTGAGTATCTACTTTACACTGACATTGACAAACTGTATTAGCGTCTGGCAATTGAAGATTAAGAATTGAATTCTTTGATATAGCCGGAGAGTTAGCCTCCCTTTCAATGAGTGCAAAGAAGTGAGCTCACAGACAGGATGATCCGACAGTCAATCTGCCTGGACGAACTGTTTTAATGATGCTTTATGTTTTATCTAAGAGCAACGTGCTCTACACAAAAAAACAAGGATATTGCCACGACAGCCTGAAAAAAAAATGAACTGCTGACAAGTTTTGTTTTATCAGCTACAAATACTCAGCTACAAATACACAGCTACAAATACATCAAATCTCTTCGCGCACAGCACAAAGCACACCGTACACATCTCTGCTTTGGTGGAGTCTCGGCCTTATCATATCTGATCTAAAATCCTGCGGATGATATAATGCTCTTAAATGGTACTAATTTAAAACGTCCAAATTTCTCCTATGACTCAATATACTCCAATAATACATTATATACTCCGTTACCAAGCTGCTGTGATTCCACGTCTGCAACTAGTAACAATAGTTCTGTTGCTGTAGACTGATCGTGTTTCTGTCAAAACTAATCATAGAACAATATCACTTTGACGTCTGACATATAGAGAAACGTCAGTCGATCGATTACAGGCACCGTAATGTTTGCAGTCTGTGGTCAGAATGATAAATCGTTTCGGCGGTTTTTGTGCACGGCATTGCAATGTTATATTGTGATGTTGATGGTGTAATTAAAATTAATTGAGAACAACTAATGGTTTTGGGTTAATTTCTATTAGGTACCTAATAGTTTAATTGTGGACACGCAATTGTAGTTACCTAATTTACTGTAATGGTTAGCGCAAAAATAAATATGGGAAACCAGCATTCGTACAATTATTTTGCAAATCGGTACAATAAGCGACGTTATCACGTTATATTTTTATTGACACAACAGGAAAGCAAGTAGACCAAGTTTAATATTTGGACAACGAATGTAAACACTAAGTCGGAGGTCACAGATGTTACAATGCACGGTTCGTTCAAACACAGACATTATTGCGTCTAGCAATTATAGAATAAACACACGGAAATTGATTTTGCTTTTATAAGATTGAGTTGTCCAGGACAAGAAAAAAAAACAAGAATATGCGTTAAATATTTCTTATTTAAATCATCCTTCAGTCGTTATATACCATTAAATACCTAATGCTCATGTAACTAACATATAAAAGAATAAATCTAACAGTTATTTTACTCATATTTCCTATCAGCGTACGAGAATCAAAATAAATCCATACATTGTTATCATAACAGGAAATCTGTAAAACACACAAGAGCCGAGTACGTTAATAGGTATCTCGAGATAAATGGAGAAATATTCCGAATGCCGGGCGATTCCCGACCGGAGAGCTCTTGCGGTATTTGATCCAATATTCAGGAACATGTTTAAACGTTTTAGATTTTATTAAACTATCCTTACTTTGGATCTAGACATTGTTGTGGTGGAACCTGGTTAGCTATTTGGGTTTGGTATTTTAGAAGCGGAATCTTCTTTAAATAAAGACATTTTTGGTAGCTAGATTTTCTTATCGTGAACACTTCATGCATTTACATCGATACTAAATATTAAATAATCTTTGAGTGCGCTTTTGTTTAAATCGAATTTATTTCCAACTTTTTCATATCTCACAGATCCACGAAAACACCATAACCTCGAAAATACGCGGAATTACGCAAATATTTCACAAATCCCATTCGTTTGGAAAGCTCGCAGCAAACATTAACATTATAATTTCCTACAAAACAAAGGTCCGTTGGCGCCATGTTTTTGACACTTTGTTCGAATCAAATTAGTTTCGTGGAAAATTTAGTGACCTTTTGCGAAGTATGCATCGTTTTTTACCTTTGTTGGTGCCGAGGGTACACTGACGCAGGAAGTGCTGTAACTGATGGGTGTTGTTTACACCACTGAGTTGGGTATCACGCCTGTGTAGGGCGCTTTGAATTATTTAGTTTTAGTTTACAGTCGATCTGTTGAATAGGCACTGTTTCAATTTATTATCGAGTTTGATAACTTTGATGAGTAATTGCGTCAAATTTATGTTACTCAAAGTTTTCAGAAATTATTGATTTCAATCATTATGCTGGTTCAATAAATTTCTAAACGATTGGTAGAAATTTTCTAAATCTATACCTAAATTGAGTTAGCGAAGAAAGCGAGGTAATTAATTTAAATTGAATCACGAAACCAAAATGACTAGAAGTGTACATAAACAGCTAACTCGATAAGGAGGAGTCTTGTAACAAACTTACGAGGGATAAACTGACTAACTGAATAAACGGCACCTGTACGACCCCAGTTAGATGTGAAGTCCTTTTTATTCGGGAAACATTTACTACATTTATTCACGAACCCATGAATAGTGAACGTAAAATAAACAAGCAGGGTCGGCGGGCAAACAAATGAGAAATAAGCTTTAAGAGATGTTATTTGTGGTGATTTGTGTAAGACAAAGGAGCTTTTTTCTCGTTTGCGCAATTCATTTATTTTGACAAATACACCTAATAAATGTGTGAAAGGAAGTACTTAGTACCTAACTAACGTGCATTGAAAACTATTAGCATCTTTACAACTATATGTACTAAATCTCCTACCTAATACAAATAAAAAAAAACCTTTATAAAAATCCATACTGCCACTTAGTTACAAACAATATATGTATTAATATCAAAACACTATATTACCCCCCGGGACTGTTTGTCACTAGTCCCTACTGCGGCACGACAGCCCAAAAGCCCTCAGTTCCAAGGCACGATATTAACAATTCCTTGGTCCAAAACAAACCCCATTCTACTTTCTAACACCTGTAAAAACTCCGAACTCGATTTCGTTATCAGCGCTTCACGGGCGTGAATAGCCTTAACAATTTTCTCCCGAAAATTTAGGCCGTCCGGGCGTTAGACGCAGATGCTTCGCCACTGGTACAGGCGAAATTTGAAAACATTCTGTAGTAACACCAACCGTTATAGGTACCTGTACAATCTCTCAATATTAAAATGTTCTCGGACAAAACGATTAGATCTTTCACTGAGATTCGGCTGATAGAATTTGTGCTTTAGTTTTGGTGATAGAGATTGGAGCTAGGTTCTACCTTAAATCTGGAGTTGAAATCTCTGAAACACTTTCTCCCAAGCTGGTAAAGAGACAAGTACAATGTATTTATATCCTTGTTCCATCGTAATTGTGCGACACTTCACCTACCTGTGGACCTTGTAGGTATACAACAGCCTATCGGGCGTAGATAATGAAAGTATCTGGTCCCTCTTTAATGTGACCCTTACACCGAGAGCCTCTCGTCTCAAGTGTTGGTGCGTGTTTTCGAGACCTTTACCTACCACGTATTGTTGACCGTTTTTGTCTTAAATTCATAAAAAATGAGATGTTTTTATCCTAGTATATTACTAGAGCTTTTTGTGGCTTTCTTAAAATCCGGAACTGAAAATTTAACTTCAAAATATTACACGAAGTGAAATCGTATTCAGTTGATCTCATTAAATAAATATCAAGACGACTTTTATAATTTTACTCTCATTAACAACCTATAAAATTCTTTTGTAATGAAAATATTCTGTAGCCGAAAATGTTTTCCTATGGAATCACGATCCAGGGTATTATTAAGAGGAAATTGACTCCCATGGGAAATTATAACAATTAAGATGTGATAAACGAAATTATTTTCAAAGGTTTCTCAGAAAAATGAAACCTTAAGAAATTTTAGAAGACAACAAAATGTTTAACATTTTGTTTGGTATTGAAATATAAAAATATTGATTGGTATTCTATTTCAGTACTTTCTAAGAAAAAGCAAAATAATCAACAATAACAAGTTCGATCATACACAGCATTTTAGGTTACAATAACAATTAAACGGCATATTCGAATGAAGCTAGGTTCGTAAATACGTGTATCGTCATAAACATAGCGAAGCCTAACAATAATTAATGTAAAGAGCTGACCTAGACAGTTTTATTGTCTACCTAGGTAAGCACTGGATAAAATTGTCGGACGTTTGGTAATTAGAAACGGGGTTTATTTGAGGTCTCACGGGCCGTTATTTAGGGTCAGTTAGTCAGAGAGACCTTTACTTAGTACTCAAACAAGCCACTCAGACCCTTGTAGTTATTGCAAACTTTACTAAAAGTAAAACAAACTAAAGGGTTGTTAAATAAGGATGATACTGTGGAAAGGTAACGTAAATGTTTTGATAATAATGGGCATTGATACCGAATCTCGGTATCAGGCAATTTCGAGTGAGATTAGCCATTTACCCAGTGATACCATAGTTCACAAGTGTTTGCAAACACAGGTGCACTTTGTTCCTTTACTGTGTTTTGATAGGACGGCAGATTGCCGAGTTGCAGAAAACTTACGTTTTGGTGTCATAAACATGTACATTCATTTGGTCGAAATTAATCGCACTAGTACTCTTAACATCTTACACACTCATTTTCTGATCCTTCCAAGATGTTCTCAATCGAATACCTAAATACGACATAAAAAGAAGCATGTATGAGGTAGCTTTATCAAGATATCTACAACTCACATAAATAAGGCAGTTAATAACGTGTGGGATATAAAACGGGAGCTAATAAAATCGCGGTGCCATAACGTGGTTCGCCCGAAACTTAATATCTCGATTCACACACTCATAATACATATTTACCGTTGAGTAGCTGGAACTTTATTGCAGGAGCTATGGATTCACAGTTGTATTAGATGCTTGAGACTTAAGAGAAAGCACCTAATAGTTAGAAACAAATTACGTAGTTTTACCAGAAAATGTAAGGTTTTAGTTATTTTTTACAATTAAACGAGCTCAGTTTATCATTTGAAGAATAGCTGTCTCATTATAAGAGACAACTGAAATACTGACAGTTGTCTTCGAATTTCAACAGAAAATCACAAGTCATTTTAATCAACCATGTTTCCACATTGATGTTTTGCCGAGGGTACTTACACATTATTATTAATTTAACACTTGATGATATCTCATTACAGAAACGTCGCGCAGAAACAACAGTCGCCAAGTATCATTAACCCCTGAGGCAATCCAGTAATAAATGTTAATATTAGACAAACAGGCGCTAATGGAATTCTATGTTATCTGCGAAACATTGCGTTAATATTTATGAGTGCATACCGCATAAATCTGAGATATCTACCAATCTTATGATCATTCTGTAATTTATGCTAGTATCTGCGATTTATATTTTAGGTCGACGAAACATAGTAGCTTGTATTATTAATAGCTAGATAATAAGTATTGATAAAGACAATAAACTTAAGCAAATAGGAAATACTTAAAAAGTTGACCAAAAAAAGTAGAGTACCAGTATCTAGAGATGCAGATAAACGCATCATTACCTAATAATATACTCAATAAAATTGATTACATCGAACTTTTAAGCCCTTTTTGCTGCAATATACTTACATGGTTTAAAGGCTTCAATCATCGCATCCATTAAATCGATAGCAGCATCTAATTTAAAACCGGAGTGACTAATCCAAATAATTTCCCTTTCATCGGCAGATGAGCGTGAAATTACCTCTCCACCTCGTCATAACTCACCAACACGTATAATAACATTACTGACAGTTGTTTATTTTTATTACATAAATATTCATGATACAAACTCGATGCTAATATTAGCTCCTCCATGTTAAAGCTATTTATAAGTACGGGATCCCCGGATGATGTTTTCTCTTCCTTATTTTTGTTCACGGCACACGTATCCAGATGCGACTTTATGGGAATTGCTTTCACGTGTGCAATTTTTTGAATTCGGTATACGGATTTTCGGAAATAATCGTAATTCTTCGCTTTACAGCCAGCAGTTGAGTCTTTTGTACTCACTGTTCGTGACAGCATATAAATACTAAATAAAATCCAGAGCTTAGTATTTTCTTTTCACCAAAAGCATTAAAATAAATTGGACTTTTTCTCAGAACTGATACATCAATCTTGTACCATTCGATTCTAGAGCTAGTACAAAAAATACATTAAGAACTGAACTAACAAAAACGAGCTGATATTAATTAAGAAACCTTAATTGATTTCTTTATCGTTCTCAATGTCTTTTAGTCAGGATATTCTTTAGCTTTTAAACATCGGTTAATAATTATTTTACAATAGCTCTTCTAAATTCATCATTTTTTTAATGACTATATTTAGATAAATAAAAAAAACCATTGAGATTGTCATCAAACATCCTAAACGCGAGGCTGAAACAGACACCTATAGATAAAATTCATAATATTGCACTAAAACGCGCCATAAAAATAAGCGGGAAACGAGTGATTTATCGGCAAGCTCGGCGGCCATTTTGTCGCCGACCTCATCGGCATACTGCCTCCTTGATCAAATATTAAAAGGTATATGAATATGAACAGACGAGGTTTTATTACAAAAAGTATTGGGGTTGTGTATTTATAGGATGGCTTATTCGAATGAAAAGATTGGTATTTAGGTATGTTATCAAAGTCAAAAAATATAAGTATATAATTTACATAATTATTAACAGAGATTATATTTGGCACGGAGAAAGGTAAGCAAAGGTATTAGATATTTAAATGATTGCGTAATACCCCGTTTTGCCGCGTGAACCCTTTAAAAGAGTCTATTAGCACTACGTAACTAGCTTTTTCTTGTAACAAGAAAGATAACGATCAAGTTGTGTATACTTTGGATAATATGATCTGAATATCTAAAGCGATTTTGTCCACTTAATTAAGTTTGCGCAGCTGTTTTCTCTTGGTATTAAGGGAGCCATGACTTTGATACTTTTTTGTCGGACTCGGCAACACCAAGCGATATTTAATGTGTTCGAATTAATTGAAAAGGAAATTGTGGCCGATTTATTAAATTATTAATTTTTAAGCGTAAAATAAACATTTTGAAATTGAAAAATGGAATAATCTTGTCTACTTATTCTATCTTTTAAAGTAATTCCCTGTGGAACTTGTAGGATAAAAAGCATATCAAATAAAGCTAACTCAAGTGAAACAAGATACCGAACTCACTTATTTTAAATAATAAGTCTCACTCGCGATCCTGAGGGACGATTCTGTGGATGTTACGCGCCGTTTGGCAATCGTGGTAAGGTCGTATAACAGAAAAAAAGTTTAATTACACAATAAAACCAGTATTTACTTGAATATTCAACTTTTATCCAGAAACTTCGTGCTACACATCAATGAAACGGATCCTCTCGTTGGAAACTTATTCAAGCAGCTGAGTATACTTGGGTAACAAACGCTCCAAATCACTTTGATATCATAATTGTAACATTCTCAGAGCTCCTGAACCCTGAACGAGCACTCGATCCCAATCAACGTCTATCAAGTTTTCGATAAAATTCATCGTTTGGAGTTGTCACATCGAATAAGGTTATAACGAAAGTCAAGTGTATTAAAGTGCCGAGCGAGAATCTTCACAACCGTTATGAATTGGACTCGTTATGAATATTTTCTTTGGCACTGATGAGATCGACTTTTCGCTTGTTGAGCATGCATTCCGTTGAAAACTTTGTCGGCGTTTGAGCAGTTGGGAAGAATATGTAGACGTGAGACTTTATTGTATTGTATAAGAGAGAACAAATTTAGACGTTAACATAACAAAAACAAGCTGTTGTCATGCTTTCACAAGTGCTCAATCAAGATTTCTGACACTTTAGAACCGCAACATAAATAATACAGTTAACAGCCTAACCACACTCGGATAGTAATTTATATTGAATACATCAAGTCAGGCTAGGTACATTACAACCTGTTGGCTAAGAGTGTCGCAACCCGAGACCTGACCGCGAGTATTCCGGTCCAGACCAAACCACTAGTTGCTCTGACTTACTTAGGTTATCTAAAACGGATTATGCAGTAATATTTGCTAAGTCTAACTCCGTTGTACCATCCGCCTGTTGTCTCGGCTTTATAGCTCGCATTATGTAAGCCTTGCAGAGATGGATTGTATGGCGACATTGCATTTATGGCCTGGCTTATAAGATAAGTGCTATTTCAAGCATCGTCTTGTCGAGTTAATTTTGCATAACGTATTCCGTTGGATATTTGGAATTCGCGGTGCAGGGTGAAGTGTAAGTGCTCATTCATTCGATTAAATCTATATCTACCTTTAGACGGAACCTGGAGTTAGCAATAAAGCATTACTTTGAAATTGAAATAAGTTTCTTTGTGACATCATTAGTGACTAGAAAATTATAAAAGTACTAATATTTCATCCGGCTGTCACTGGCAAATCTAGTAATTATATAACTGACCATAAAGCATCCAGGTCGGATTCAAAGGAAGCGAAGAGCAAATTTCTAAATAATATGATTTGATTCGTTCGTTTACTCGTTCATTCATTCATTCGGACTGGGTTGAATTGGAAATAACCATGTAATTCTATTTCAACGGTCTCAAAGGGAACACGCTTTGAACTGAAATTCGCCCGATTTTATTTTCCCGAAGAGAATTTTCAAGTTTTTGAACTAATTATTGTTGTTGCTGGTCTTTAAGACTTTTCAAATATTTTATGAAGCAAACACAATATTTTATTATGTTTAATACAGCAAGATTAAAATGAGGTTAGTTATTTTAAATTATTTTATCGTTTTAAGTTTTGCGCACCATTGTCAGCATTACTTTTATTACTGAACAAAACTGGCATGAGGTTCCAAAAATATTTGTAATATATCCTTATAAAACAAACTCCAAGCAGTAAAGTTAGTGTTCAAACATAAACAAGCAATTCACCTTTTAGGGTGTATTAAGAGTATTACGGATGAGAAACCTAATAGGGACCACCTATTTGTTCCAACAGACGGATAAAATTAACATATTTCGTGCTAATTTCACGCCATGACCGGGTCAGAGAACTGATTATACAGTCCGCCCACGATTCTGCTATTTTTTACATTTGCACTCATCTCGTAATAAATTATACGTCCTATACCTGAAGAGCTTATTAAGTTGAATTTATAAAGGCCCAGATCAAAGGTAAAATCGTTTTCAAACTCCATTGATGTTGGCGACTGTTCCTAATGACCTGTTTGGGCATAAATTGGGTGATCTACACGCTACCCGGCGTCAAATTTATTCTAACTTCGATTGGATTCTGTCGAAAAATATCAAAGTCACGGTCGAATTATATTTTTTGGTGATTTGTCAGGCAGCTCGTAAATTGTCTGAAAAAGAGTCATTAAGGCACTGTCGAGCCTAGGCTGGCAAGTCATCTGTATTAGTGCTTCAGTCTGAAAACTTATGACTGTTGCGAACAAATGTAATTTTGTTGTATAGAAGTTTTGTTAAACCAACTTAAAGTACAAAGCATTAGCAAAACAATGAGAACCTGCAAATTACAAAGATTAATAATTAGACCTTGGTAGGGCGCTTTTTACATGCAAAATTAAAAGTTCGCCAACCATTAAAAAAGGAATTATTTATCTTTCTTTTTTCTCGGTGCCAAGGAAAAATTAGGTCCTTTTCATTTTTGATTAATGTTCCTATAATTCCACGGTAGAATGGTAGTCGGCAGTTGATGTATTTTATTTATAAATGATAAATGACTTTAGCTTCCATACAAGGCTTCTATTAACGATTGCTTGTCTGAACTCTTCAGAGTATATTCTCTATTTCGTGTGGGGCATCAGGATACTTTTTCAGTTTTTGAACTAACTGTAAGATAAAGAATGTAATTATTATTATACTAAGAATTTTGAAAAACAATCAAGGTAAAATCGTGAGGAATAAAATATTTACAACAACTAGGTGTATTTTACTTTATTACAAGATACATAACGCATAGTAATCAATCATTAACAAAGGCATCAACGTCAGCATGAAATTGTGAATGACACATAAATCCTTTAACGGGTATCGTAAAAAAAAAATCTAGGTATAAATCAAATTCATCTTTATTAGAAAAGTAATCCTCTAAGCTGTCAAATCCAAATACGATAACTGTGGCAACATAATGATAAACATCGCCCACGTCTTCAAGTCTAAAAGTGTTTTAAGTCTAGCGCTTGTTTACTAAAGCTATTACGATGGTCCAATTAAACTAATGAAATACATCGAAGCGTCTCGTCGGGAACAGTTTAAAGCTAAACAGAGTCTGAATACGTAATTATCTCTTGGAAACTTGAAGACAACTAAAAGGTGAGGTCTTCGTCAATTACGAATTCAGAATAATGTCACTGCGCGCTCCTCTAATGAATCTGTTTGAAGTAGTAATAAGGATTTATTTAAACCAAATTACCTTTTACTAATAAATATTATTATTAACACCAAAAATACATGCAGTTCAAGACTATAAAGAACCACAAAAAGAGCCTTCTTTATTAGATTCGTAACTCTGTACAAACGAAATACACTCAACTCCGAAGCAACACAAAAAGGTAAAGCAAACCATTGAACACTAACTATCCTAAATGAATTCACGTCCATTCTTGGCCCCCACATGCCAGAACTCACACAAGCCCTTAATTCCGTTTACAAAACACACAAAACCAAGCAATGACCAGCATTTCGGCACGGAACCTTAATTCCAATCGTGATCACGCAAGAACTTATTCAGTGAACACGAAACACCTCGTTTTGTACCAATATTAGACTATCTACAACAGTTCGGGATAGTGAACCCTGTGGCATTCGGAGCCACATTCTTTCCACTGATAATTAAAGTAAACATTGGACAATGAGAAGTAAAAGGTTCCCTCACATGATACTTTGGATACGCCGTGTAAGCATGACTGTAGCTAAACCTGTTTATAACTATTTGTTGAAAGAATACCGAAAATCTATAATTGGAGTTGGAGTATCAATATTACTATAATTTGAGGATCACTTAAAGCTGTGGGTGGGCAACGGGACTTTCTGAACTACGCCACGTGCCACATGTGACGATAGATAACTATACTAAGCGTCGACAGGAAATATCATATTATTTGCGAATCCAGTTATAATATTATCGAAGAAAAGATCATTAATGATATACGACGCATGTCCCGTTTCCACGAATTGATTAATTCATTAACACGTATATTCGAATACACTTAAATCCAGAATATATTATTCATTATGTAACGACGCTCAATTCACATGAATATGCATAATATCCTGAATAATATTTTTCCTTTTCGATCTCCACTCAGTACACGCAAAAGCGCTCGTTACTGCGATCAAAATTCACGGTACTTTTATAACGAGAATCGAGTGACCCGCAACCGTTCCCAAGCGTTCATTCTTTAAACTATACAACTCGCAGCTATTCAACCAAGCATTTGTTTGATCAATACCTTACTGTTTACGCAGTGTGCATCAACACGTAAAAGTAGCGATCATTTGATTTATTACAACCCAATATCTGTCTCAAAAACTATCAATTAATAAAAAGTAATAATAGTGTTTGTAAAACACAAACACGAACGAGATTCAGCAAATCTTAGAAAATAACTTAAACACAAAAGGCAGAGAGAAAAAAATAACTACGTCAAATAAAAAATAACAGGTTTGGAGACTCGTTAATTCTAGGTCTCGTTTGACGCACGAACGTGACTTATGGAAATTTGAACCGTAGGAAAAGGGCAATAGCGCTCAAAGTCAGGCGCAAGCTAACAAAAAGAATTTAGATTCAAAGGCGACTCTTAGAAAACTTTTACGAATTGTGCCTTTCAGTCAAAGAGCAAAAAAAGACGTCGACGGAAGTCACAGAATCGTTATTAGTTCTAAACAGTAGAACTCAAAGGCATTTATGTAGAACTCAAACGGAAAAATAAAGGGTTATTAACATTTATATTGCTGGACTCCAATTACACGGAATAGACCTTATGTAATAAGGTAACATCGCTTTGTTGTTGTAAAACTTGGCAAGCATTTTAATCCGGCAAATTGCACACAAAAGCACTGCCAGTCCAACAAGCCAGGAACAAGCTACATCCAATAATAACACCTTTCCGGGCAAAATTTGCACACTCACGAAGTAAGTTTAACGGCCTAAAACAACAGCAGATTAAGCAGAAACTTAATTACAAGGTTAATGCATTTTGAAAGCAACCTAAACAAATAGCGATGCAGGCGACGGAATCATTTGAATTCCACGGCTACGCCAATCTGCCAGCGGACGGAGGCAATCAAAGTTGCCAAATGAAAAAGTTGCGCACAACCGATCCCTTTGCACGGTTTGTTTGTTTTCTTATTTTGTCTCGTTCACGTTTCCTCTTTATTATTTTTTATGGGGTTTTGCCTGCCATTTCCATGGGTCTCGACTGTCGTGCACTTCTGAAGAGGGTGAATTTATCACCAAATATGTAACTGGAGCCCATACGTATCCGGAACCGAACTGTTTCATACGACTACCAAGATTTATAACATCGACTCAGATTGCATATCCAAGTGGTTTTCGTTTCGCATTTATCAGTAAATTACATTGGATTCTATTGAAGACAAATGGTTGGCATGTACAGATTGAGAAAAATGTGCTACTATTGACTGCGCGCTTCAAGGAAAGCTTTTAGTAAAACGTACCAATCATGCTGGTAATGAAATGTGGACTGAATGGCTAAACCGTGCGTTCCATCTTAAAGATAATAACCAGTTATGAAAATGCATACGTCTCATTAGAATCAAAGTTATTGATTTTATTTACTTAAAGAGCATTTTTATGTAATCACCATGTTTTCCAACAACCAACGCGTATTATTCCAAAATTAGAGAAAGTCTTAACTTCGAATTTAAGTGCGAGGGCGTGGTCGTTATGGGCCGCCTACAGTAACTCTATATTAAGAAATAGTTTAAGTTTCTAACTTTTCAATATAACAATTTTATAATCTACGTGGAATAAAGCTCTGGCAGATAAATAAAGCCGTAGTATCTACTACATCAGAGTGCAAATCAAAGCAAGTTTAAATGTAAGCAATGTAGCAGTATTTGTCTACTTAACAGATCTAATCGTTGAATCTTGGCATCAGAACAAAACTTACTATCAGTTGCGACGTCTCGTCTAAAACTCGAGCGGGAAAGCTTACCCCATTCCATCCATTGTTATTTATGGGGGCTTGCGTATCGGAGGCACTCCTTGTCTCTGTTTACTCTAGATCTTCAGAGCTATTCCTAACAGCGTTGCAGTTCCGTTTTTCCCTCAATAACTCTTGCTGTTAATAGTGTTCGATTGGACAATAGAGCTGAATCGCCGATAAAATCGGTCGCAAGTAGGACACGGCGCGACCCACGCTTCATTAATCTCCTGATTAATCAATAGCCTATCTGTAAGACTGTGGCAAGTCAAATCTTTTAGAGCCGGTTGTAATTACGACTCCTGCAGTCAATTACGACTTTTCCATTAGGGATTTTTTACAATTTAAAGAAAGGTGGATATTTTCCGATATTCAAAAGATTCGCTTGATTTCCTGGGTATAATAAAAGTCGACGAAAGGAATAATCTTTACCTCTTCTTGACTGCGACGTGGAAATGTTTTATTAGAAATATTTTATGTCAAGGGCCTGATATCGATACGAGTTTAATAAAGTTCTTAATCTATGTTCAACACAAAATAATACATGCATTTTCTGAAAATCTCCTAATAAATAAAGGGCTTGTTTAGTAAAATCCAGTTCTTTTGTCTTTGAGCTTTCTTTACTGAATAGAGCAAATGTTTTCGTAAGGGGAGCACAATTCCACTACGAGTGTAGTTTTCTACTACCCCACCCATTCCTTTACTACGAGGAACGTAGACTACCTACATTTGTAAATTACCACTGCATTTCCCGACTCCTTCAAATGTCCCGGTTTGCTTTGACTGTTGTGTTCATACGGACCACTCGCGAACTTTCCGGAATATTATAATTGCACTGAAACTGCTGTTTTGATCAGTTATCCAACTGAATTAGGAATGAATTTCAGATTAACAGGAGTAGTTCGCTAACTTTGTCTTGCCTCAGCTTAGATACAGGTATCCATTTTACATCCATACAGTAATACAAGCAAAAAATTTTTTCAAATATGGACAAAGAGAGCTACAGTGATTTACAAGAGGTTTCGTAATAAACGTCTCTTTGTTCTTAAAGTATCTAATTACCTCAGATTTATGATTTTGACAGCACAAGACAAAGCTCAGACAAAGAGTTTCGACATTTTGCGTTAAAAACCAAATTGTTATAAAAACAGATGGTTCTTTATTGCCATTTCTGAACACAGTTAAAACTCGTCTGTGTAAAATTATAGAGCTTTTGCTGTGTGCTGGTTTCAATACACGTTTACTTATTATAATATCAGGTGCTGTGCTCACAATTTTTATTGAAATACAGCTATTTTTAATTATACCGCTTCACCTTTCTCATTGTTTAGGTTTCCTTTTTTAATTAAAAGTAAACAAGTCTAATTACTCTCTTGTGCTTACAAAAAAACCTTGGAATCACACAATTCATCGTAAAAATAGAAGTCCTTCGATTGATGTCGTTTCAATCCCCATTAAATTGATGTTTATGGCTTAACGAAGACATCTAAGTACACGGCATTAAAGTATCGGATAGAATTGTATCTGTTTATTAGTTAACAAGAACCCAAACAGTTTCCAGTGAGTCCAATTTACGAGTTATTTTGTAAAGGTAACTCTTAGATGGTAATTACCGACCCTGATAGCCATAATGAAAGGTTTGTCCTACTTTAAGTAGCGATAACATTAACTGGGAACCCGTTGTTTCCACACAGAAAACGGGCTGGATGTTGTTTAGTTTCTCTTTATTATTTACCTGTAGAACAACTGGAATAATCATAATAATTTACTTAAATATTAACTGGGCTTATAATTTACAAAGTTGAAGTCGTCTTAAGTAACGATCATTTGAAAGGATAAAACTCGTCGTTTCTTGTAATCAAAGTAATTATGACAAACGTCTCCGTGGTCGTAAATCAAATGCAAGTCGTCAAGTTTGTTAGGAACAAAGCGTCTCATTTATATCCGATGATATCTTAATGGAACGGAAAGTATTTAAATGAAAGCGGACCCATACACCCACGCCGATTTCGTATTTCTGCTGCCACCTGCCCTCTTGTTATACAAAAAAAATACGCAAACAGTACCAGGGTAGTGTAATTCAATACGAGCAGATGTGGGACGATAAAAAAACACGGCACCTGCTTGTCTGATACTCTACAGTGACGCAAAATCTGGGGCAGGCAAAGGTGCTAAAAGATCGCTCGTGTTACGCCAACAGCTATAGCTTTTAGATAAAACGACGCCGTAGGTACATCGAAGCGAACTGATCGATCCCAAATTGGTTTGCAGATTGATAACAAGAGGGGTCGTCAAACTTTTACTCCAGTACCAAGATACGATTTACGGATTTTATTGAACAAATACGAAATAATATGGGAATAACGTTGTTGTGATGGTAACTATTTGCTCGTTATGCTCGCTTTTTGTTTCTCTCTGAATTTTGCACCTTTTATAATTTCAACCAGTATATCTTAGGTATTGTGTGGAGTTAACAAGCACTCGAATTCAAGTCCTCGACCCAACAATACAATAACAAAACAATGCATGCGATGAAATAACAGAATTTATTGCGCAACGATAGGACTCTTTATGGATTCTGTCCAATTCAACCAACATTTCACTGTGCCAAATATCAAAGCAAAAACGCATGCACTATGATTCCAAAAAACCAAATTAATGCTCTTCCACACAACCGCACGCCCGGGAAAATCAAAAAAATACGTTTGATTCTACATTTTCGATGTTTTTATGCTGCATGCATCGAATTCCATTTCGATTTGTCACAACATGTTGCCATACAGGGTTCCATGAATGGATGGTATCGAATCAGTCAGATTTATGATAAAGTCTTTTAGAAAAATACATTGGAATCCAGCGCACAGAAGCAATCTATGGTGTGATCTATTTGACGCTTGAATATTTCCAATCACTCATGTATTACAACATCAGATATTGCTTTTTTATATTCACTGTGTACTATGCTGATGAGAGAGGCCGATTGAGTTTTTTAATCTGTTGCAATAAATGAGAAGCGGCCTGGATATACAATACAAATGTTCTACAAAACACTTATCGCTGCGAGAGCCCTTCAAATAAATAAAAATGTGTTACGATGGCCGGAGGCTTGTCCTTGCCTCTCCACACTGAATGTATCAGCCGTTTTCTCTCACCTTATCTGATGTTTCTAAAACGGATTTACTTATCAATCGGCTGCCGTAGCAAGATACCCTAGTTCATGTGATCACGTTATGTAAATTACAGTTTTATCGAAGCGATTCCCATGGCGTAAGGCGTCTTCTAATATATGTATCGAAGCGTTTTGTATAATCTTGAACGTGCGAATCCTTACATCTTAGTGTGGATTTCCAGTCAGCAGTTTGTTTTTTAGAAATCCGAGCATTTTTACAATCAAGGCGAGTCTTTTTAATAAATTAGTTCTGTTACCAAGGGACATTGTTTGTCCTAGTAACCTGTATCTGTTTAATACATTAATGTATAGGGCAGATCGATATTGCGGTCTAGGCTACATAGAAATACTACGAATTTACCGCAGTATTTCTACTGAAAGGTTGAGTAAGACTTTGTGTATTAATTAATGTCAACATCCAGTTCTGTAATGTGATATTGCTCTTTGAGATATTCGAAGAAATTGTTAAAATATTTAGTAAATATTTTCTACTGTCAACAAGATTGATTTTCTTTTAATTTATTTGGATTTACCAAGAATAAGATTACACGAACTAGACGATACTCAATAGTTGATAAAGAATCTTCTATTGAACAGACAAACAAAGATAGGATTACAACCGTGTTTGAACATTTAAATCCGGTCTAATATTCAGACCGAAACTAAATACAATCCAGCACATAATCTGAGCTAAAATCTTAGCCTTTTACTTAGTGAAATCGTTGTAGCAATTAGAATAAATTGAACACTAGTAGCCGTTTCAGGCAGAGTTAATTCAACGTCCCAAGTTTATAGCGTAACAATAGAGCCAGGGAAGGAACTTGATACCGAGTATGTAAGTAGGTGTGTATGTATCATCTGCACCATTGTTCGCCCATGTTATGTAACGTGAATGCTAAATAGTCTCCCTATAAATATTATGTATGGTCAGTAAGTTGAACTTTGGTTTGTTTCTTACATGTAGATTAGAAACTAGTTGTAAAATCACGTAGTGTTTAGAGCTTTGAAGAAAACAGGTGTATTACAGGTGAATCTTAATTTATTTTCTTATTAGAATGTTATGACGTATACTACATGTAAGTAATAACACAAAAAAAAACATCAAAATCCATGTGTTTTAATCCTCGAAACCTTTTATATCTTCTATCCAGGTACAAAAGCATTTTAGTACGAGCAAATTTCACTTAGAAGTCATTCATTTAAGATATCTCGAAGACTTCGTTTGAACCGATACAATCTTTACGTCATAAACTCTTATCTGGTACTCTGTCTGCAATTGAGTATCCGTGACGAAGCCACGAGACCGTAAAACAGATGTATTAGATGGTTTTAAGCTGAAAGATTTATATGATAAAATGATATAGTCTTGCACTATATCATTTTATCAGATCATATATTTAATTTGTACAAATTATATTTTGTGAGAAGTTTCTTTAATATCTACAAAGGTGGACACAAATCTCAAACATACACAAAGACGTTATTAGAAAGAGAATTTCAAACATAAAACCAAATTTTTGATAACATTTTTTTCTGTTTCTGGAATATTTCGTTCCAGTAAAGCTTTCTCTGTTGGGTACAGGGAATATCAAGCCTCTAAAGGTATCCAGATTAGTCTCGCAGACTCCCGGACGAAGCTGATTAAATAAGGATTAGGATAACCGTCAGTCAGTTAAGTCCCAATCACTGCGAGCTCTTTAATCGATTTAAACTCTACTGCTCGATCCCTTTTTCCATCCGATTCGTAGTTTAATCTAATTACCTCAATCGAATCAATAACGTTTACCTTTAATTATGGCTTTGTATTCCTCAAAAGCATTCTAAGCAGTCAGTAATTTTGTTCTTCCTTTTCAAATCAATCTTCAATTAAATTAGCTGTTCTGTTTTCGGAAAATAAAGGTGACTTATCGTTTGTAAACAGGAATGGCGTTTCACGTCGATTTCTATTTTAATCAAAGTTCAATCAGATCTTTATCATTTTTATCTTTAAAGATGTGAGCAAATATCACGATAATTTATAAGCTAGGGGTCATTGTCAAATATATCGCATTAGTCACCTAATAATCACCACGTGCAGACATTCAAAATTATGCTAATATCATATTAATTCAGGTTTAATGCTAGCTATTTGTATTTGGTGACCACCTTTTACGCAGAGGAAGTCTAGAATCTGAGTGTTGCCTAAATTATGGGACAATGGCTTCTAAATAATAATATGATTGAATTATTTGCGGTTAGAATATTGAGTTCGTGAATGAAACGTTGATAGTTCTTTGTTTTAAAATCACATGTAGATTGGAAGACACGTCTCGTTTGCTGGTCTTGAGTTTCCTGTTCATTTCTTTATACGGCATTGTTAAGGTTTCTGTACTATACGATTATGGACTATGATTGGAATTAAGATATATCGATCATAATTAAATGGTTGATTAGGTACGTTTATCAACCTTCTAGTTTGAGTTTACCACCAATAGTTTAAAAAGTCCGTAATCTTAAAAAAATCTAATTAGAATTCTTCTACCATGTTAGTAATAACATTAGCGCTCTCTAAAACGTGGTTAGTACGACGGTTTGCTTCGCCGTTTCTTGACCGTACAGTACACTAACAAACTTCACCAACTCTCTCTGTAAAGGTACAAATACAAACAGAAATGGCGTCTAAAGTTTCTAGCGCCTGACCTTTTCATATTAGCTATAGAAACCTCGTAGCTTGTTGGTTTATCGTATTCCATACGAGTCCGATACAAATTCATTTATCTCGAACAACGTTGGTTGTCAATGTTGGTTCAGTTAAGAATAGCTAGCCTAAAAGGTCAGGCGTTCAGCCATACATTGTTTGTTATAACTATGGTTCTCGTATTGTGTGCGGATTAGGCGTAATAAGGGTGTTAGGACAAAGCTTACACGATGACACGACGTAATTATGGGTTCAGGGTTATTGTACCTTAGTAGCAATTGTCAGATCCTTATTAGCAGAGGTCCTTAAACTAGCTTAGTAGTAGCAGCGTACAAAGAGCCTCTTTGATACCTCCGTATAGGTTTAAGTAGCTTCAACATACATTACTATAATATATGCATATTTGACACACTCAAAGTGTGATTTCTGTAGAGTTATTGTTTACTCACAGAAAAGATTACGTAGAAGTACATCCTCATGAATAGTCAATTTATCGATAACTGCAGAGATTACAGCGGTCTTTTTCGGTACTAACGTTTTGTCAAGTTTACTTATCGTAGGCGACTTTCTTGCGCCAAATGACGAAATATTCTATTCCATAATAAGTATTATTGTAGAATAGTGCGTCGTACTTAATACAAAGGTTGTATAATACAAGAATAATATAGTATCTTGATTCCGGTGCTCTGCGCCGAGCACAATGATATCATAACGATATTTACAAGTCTAATCAGGTACAGCCATTGATTCTGAATTATAAGCGTACCTCAGATATTGTGGCTTTAACATAGAACCTTTATTAATATACTGAGTTCGTAATATTGAGTTCTTGGTGTGTTCAATGTTTCGTAACATTGTTCAGTTTAAAATGTACTTTTTAATAAACAGCTAAGTTAGCTTTTTTTAACATATAGTAATATGAGACAAATTTCGATAGGACATAATATGTCTTTTAATTGATTAACACTAGTATTTTGTTTACGAAATATCTGAATACCATGGAATATAGTTATAAAAGAAAAAGCTCTAGGCATTTATATTTAAAAGCCTATATTTACATAAAATATAGTGTGTTATAATTTGACCAGTAATAATGTTATGTCCATAGTTACCATGGCAACTGGCTCAATTCTACCATATTAATGTTCTAGCCTTGAACTCAAAAGTTATAGGCCTTCTAACTATAAGGTCATACCAAAACCTTAACTGGACATCATTATAGTGATTACTTTTTACTTCAAGGAGAAAACAGATTGGAAAAATAATTAGACTTCTAAACATTTAATTTACAAAAGTATTTGGTATAAAAAAAAAGCTTTTCTTCTTCTTATGTTGATAAAAGTCCCTTAGTTAATTGTATTTTAACTTACCAATTTAAGATAAACACAGGATAAGTTTTAGAATCATTGTAACATGACAAGGTATAAAACATAATATCTAAATACAGCTTTCTTTAATACTACACCCAACTTAAAACATAGAGGACAAGAAAATCAATTCCTTACTTACATGCTCACTTCATAAGTCACAAAAATAACAGCACACACAAAGACATTCATCAATACAACTTCAGTGACTTTTATCGGACATTAACTGCACTTTTATTGAAAGTTAGTTACCCGTGTCTTACTAATTACCTCTCTAAACATAGACTTGCATTTACTGTTTGTGATTCATTTGTTTATGTAAGAAAGCTTTTAGTAACTTGTTCTTGTACTAAAAAGTGGTTTTTAGAATGATCTCTACGGTTTCCAACAAACTATATTTTCTATGGCTGGGATTAAAGTTTAAATTTCAATTAACAAAATTTTAAGTATCCCAAAGGTGTCTTCAGCAATGGACCTAAATGTTCTAAATATTCCTGGACCAATGAAATATTTTTTTTGTATTGAGTAATAACTTGAAAGTAAGATCTAATAATTTTAATAGAATCAAGTACCAAGGTATAAATGTTGTATTTTTTATCTTATATTCAGGTCTCAGAGTGCTTTTACAGAGAATGACTAAATTAATTACAACATAGTGACTTCATACAAGATCCCAGGAGCCAGTAATAGAAGTTGTATGTAGCTTCTTGATAAAAACAGTGAGTAACATCAATACAGTGAATGAATCAACTGCAAAAACGAGGCAAGCGCACGCCCACGGGCCTCGGCACGAGAGCGCCGCGCGCCCAGAGCCAGCCTGTTTGTGTGTGTATGCATTGTGCATGGCGAGAAGTCGTCAAGCCGGTCCCACTATCTAACACCCACTCGACACTCCAGCCACACCGCCGATACCTTCCCGTCCAATCCCACTCACGCTTCATACAACATTCTCAACCATATTCCATTTTAAAATAAATTCATAACACGACAAAAAGAAAGAACATAACTTCGACTTCGTATTTAGAACACACCGTTACTTATGTTATTTCTGAATGAAAAGTGACTCAGTTCAACAACAAAAATAAATTCGCCCCAAATTATCCCATTAGGCACACCGGCAAAATTGGCTAAATGATAACAAAATAAATAATGCACACGTAAAAATTACGTACCTTCATTGTCGTTGTTTCCTTCGGCGCTGTACACCGAAGTCGCCAAAACTCCGACGCACAAAATGGTCAGATACCTCACAATCATTTTAACTGATTAAATTCTCGCACTGAGTTCACAGTTTTATCGAAAATAACAATTTATACACTCGACATAATCAAACCGATGACACTCGCGCTGCTGAGCAGCGATCGGCCTTTCGCAAATGGCGGCGTATGACGGATGTGTTCATCGATTGCACTCGAGCCTGCGCGTTTACAAAGCCTCTTATAAAAGAACTTGCAACACCGACCACGTGGGAGATAATCTGGCAACACTGTTCTATAAATTAAAACGAAAAGGTTTAAGCAAAAACTATTTTACTTAAAATTAAAAACATTTAAAGAAACGTATTTATCTCCGTTAGAAAAACAATGGTTTTTTTTCGATTACAATTTTGTATTTGAAGTTTACATTGGCAACATTGAGTCCAATGATGTGCAATGCCAAAAATACGTCAATATTTTGTAAATATTTTGAAAATGTCCACCTTATAAGGCTGGTTCACATTACTTAAAACTAAATGTAAGAATTTTTAATGAAACAAAAACTATTCAAAATATTTATTGAATATGAAAAATAGTTATTGATTTTGTAATCCTCTATTGATATATTTCGCATTCAGTATACCTAACTATGAATTAAAACAAAGAACATTATGAACCAATGATCGTTAAAAGAAATGCCTGCCATAAAACGTATACTTCTGTGGTTTTTTTTCATAACATATTATTATTATTACTATTATAAATTCATAACTTTTGATGTTCGTTTCGGTCCAACCATGGTATAAAAAACTAAAGGGTATATTAAACTTGAGACACATTTGTTATGATATTATAACATTACTAAATATGTTTTTCTTATCTAATCAATGATATTAAACATATACAACATTGTAGAAATGGAGCCATATACATTTTTTGAGTAGTGTGTAATTTTATTACTCCTGTTTTTAATTTGCATTGTCTCTATTATTCCTTAGAAAAAAATAATAGAGAATTTGACATTAATTAATTAATTACGTATTACTATTGTTATCTTAGTAAAGTTATAACTTAAAATCAATATAGTGTCTTTAACACGTTAAAGTTTTGCTTCGTAAATGCACCGATACAGAATGGAGTGCGCAATGATTTTATAATTTTATTTTTCACTATAGCAACATCGCAGTTTCGAAAGTTCAATTTCGCATGGCGGACGTGCAAGTGAACTCTGTTATTTGTTGGTGATAATTTCATTTATTATCTCGTTGTGATTCCCTATGGAAGGACTAATACTAATGCTTCTTTTTCTTTGTGGACGTGCATTATTCATTCCTTAACATTAGATGATGTTAAATTATTATTTATAGTAGCAATTTGTGTGAACTGCATAGTGTTAGTCGAAAATGGGAAAATGTGACGAAGGTAACGTCGAAGTTAGCATGGGGGACTCGGCGTCCCCTATGAAACCGGATAATTTCTCATTTACACCTCCTCCGGAGGCCCCAGTGTTTGAACCAACGCCAGAAGAGTTCCTGGACCCCCTGGCGTACATCAGTAAAATAAGACCAATCGCTGAGAAATCGGGGATTTGCAAGATCAAACCTCCAGCGGTAAGTGAATTTCTTTGTTTCGCCAGTTAGTGTGTCACCAAATAGGCCTCCTGAAGTAGATTTCTATCGTCAAAACTCGAATATTAAGCAGTTTTCTAACCATAAAACTGCTCGCGAATTACGTGTGATGCAACCATATTACCTCGACTTATTATACTCCCCGTTATCTAAATTTATTTTTTACCTTCTAATCCAGTGTTATACGTGTCAAATTGTCGTCTGAACATAACTTGAGGCACAATATTATGTTTATTTGGTCTTAAATGCAGTTGCATATTGTATTGTGGAGGCTGGTTGCCATTTTGTGTCATGCCCTCCTGCCTACGATAGTTTAGATAAAAAAAAACTATTGCGAGTTTTTTATTCGTGACTAACTGTAATGTCCACTGAGGTTTACAAAATGTACACTAAAATTTGAAAGATTCTCATGATATAGCAATATTTGCATTTAAAATGGCTGCAAAGACACTAAAGAGACTTAATATGCAATTGCTATAGATAACCAAGTAAATTATTAGTATGTAAGACCTACTTTCTGTATATTTGCTTCTACAATTGCTTTAAACACACACTGAAATGATTTTGCTTTGTGTTTCAATGGAGTAACAAAAATTAATATAAGGAAATCATTGTCTGTCTTGTTGATGATTTGCAGATAATAATTGTGTATATTTCATTTGTAAATTAAACTTAAAATACTTAAATGTTGCATAATATTGTCATACACTTGGTGATTATAAATGAAGAAAGCTAATCTCATGGCACTTTAGAAGTCTTATATAGGACATATCAATAATTTATTCATATTTTAATTAAATTAGGACATATTAGGCAATTAATTTGCTGAAAAAATGCTTACACAGCATTCATTTCTAATAGGGAGTTTAACCTGTATCTTGTACCCTTGATACTCATAGTATGTAATAAGCTGCAATATTTGTGATTGACATGCATAATATAATCATTATTTATTTACAAGTAATAGATAATATTGCATGTAACACTTTCATGTATACTATTATCTAATAAATGATTAAGAGATATCGAATCATGCTTCATAAGGCAGGCAGAAATTTCACTCCTAACCTATATAAATTATCAAATCATTCTGGATTTTTTGCTCACAATACTAAGACTTTATAACTAATTCAGTGCCAAAAATAACTAAATCTATTTGAATGAGTTTAGTGGCTGACAAATATGACACAAAAAAAATATTATTGTAACATGCAAAACTAATAATATATTGCACAATATCTTTGTAACTGTGAATTTAACCAATGTGTGCTACCCTCGGTTTCTAAAGTCTGATAGATATAAAATGTATGAATCACCTGCCAAAAATAATTTTGAACCCTGTAATTGGTTGCTTAGCTTGTGGTCAACTAATCATTGAAGATTAGGTGGTTCGATAACAGATTTATCAGTCTTTCAGGAAGTAAGAAGGTAGAATTTAAGTTTTAGTCATTAATTATTTGTTACTACTAAAAGTAAGGGTACTATAATAACTATAGGATTAAGTATTAATTAAAAGTCCTTTATCTCCAGTACTATAAAATGTAAAAAAAAAAATTGTAAAAGAAATTGTTTATCATAACATTCTACCCGAAAATGTATGCTTATGTTTAACAGTCAAAATGTGCTTTGTAATTTTATTGTTGTATATTCTATCATGTTAGTATGTTCTATCTGAAAAATAAGATGTTACCCTGCAATAATTCCCTCGGAAGGGATTTTTATTTAGTAAGTAATGTATGCTTTGTTATTTCTCAACCTACTCCCATAGAAAATATTAATATTACATGTAATATGTAACTAAACCTGTCTGTGGTCTTACTGTGCTAATATTGGTTAAGGAAGATGCCTAAACTTAATAGGGAATTCATTTAGGTTATGGTTTAACCTACTGTGACACAGTCTGAACTAATTAGTAATCAGTGTGTATGACTAATGATGTAAAGCTTAACTTTAATGTCAAAATTTAATTTGGAACATGTTGTGACATATCTGACAATTACTTGTATTTATTGAATAATTTAATTTAATGAAGTCTTTGTAGCGAGGAAATTCCTTAAAAAAATGGTGAATAAAAAATTTGGCAAGTAGTTTTTTTTAATTAATATTTTACACCCGGAAACTGTACTTTGTGAGGTCTTAAATTAAAAAACAGTATTAAAAAAGTCTATTTCTAAAAACATTATTGGTTCAGAATAAATAATGCAATGTAAGGCAACTTTTACATTTTCATAGAAATTAAAGTAAACTGTAATGCATTTTTGTATTTTATGTAAATCCCTTTTTCTATACATTTACAGTAACACATATACTATACGTTCTAACATTGTGAGACAGCAAGTTACCAACTCCCTTCATACATAAATGTGTTAAAATCTTACAACAAATATATCTTGAGAGTTTATTGCTCTTTCATCATGTAAATAAATAACACAGTTAAGTATGCTAAGTGTTAATAATGCCAAGTTTTTGTGAATAATATCACAATTTTGTTGATGTATCTCAAAAAATCCATTCTTCACCTAACATGTAAGTAAATAATCAATTGGGGTTTGTATTTAATTAGTGAGGGTGTACTTTTTTTGGTGTTTTTGACATTTCAGTTTTTACTTATGTTATTGTAATTTTTTTTTCACATTATCTATCCTCTTCTACCTCTATAAACATTTACAGTTAAACTATTTTCATGTTTATTACCACAAACTCATTATTTTCCACTCATTTGTATTTTTCTATACACCAACTGCACATTCTTTGATCTCGCATAGTTACACAAAGATCAAATGATAAATGATTCAATAATAATAATGATCACTGTTATGTTGTAGGTCAATAATGTCAATTCATGTTTTGTTTTTGCATCTTGTCACACTTGTAACATAAACTCAAAACTGGTTTTTCGACTTCAACAACTTACAAGTGTATAGGAAGATAGTTATATACTTTGCAATGTTTGGATATATTTAACTTAAAGGGTAAGAGGCTGTCGTTTACTTTTTTTAATTATCTTGAATATAAGTGTTAAATTTTACATTAACTTGAAATTTATCCATTTTACCAGTGACTGTTAACTCCGGTAAATACTACAGTATTACACGATTTTGGGAATTAAATTGTATTACTAGAACTTCTACTTTCAAGTGGCATGGAATAAACAAACAGATTGCAATGAGTTTCATATACAATACCTAATACTCACCAAAGTCATATTTAGTGTCATTTTCTAATAGCATAGTAGAAACTATAATCGGCTCTTAGAATTACAATTCCCAATCAAACCACAAACATTCAGTACTTTGTTATTAAAACTATAGACTTATCTAGTGTTGTCACTTACCGGTCACTAAAGTGTCACATATCTCAGTCAGCTGTAATGTACTGCACAGATGCAGTGTGTTAATGTACACGTCTTTGTTCAAATGGACTCAATTTGATAAACATGTATGTACACAATTTTGAAGGTTACCTACTTCACTTCTTATTCAAGGCTGTAAAACTACAACACTAAAACTTAAAATATCCTTGTTTATATTTCTTTAAAGTAAAAAAAACCATCAAAAGTTTTGTGTACTGTAATACTTTATTTTTATTTTATAAAGTAAAAGTAATTGTCCAGAATGCATCCAGGTGTAAAGACCTTTTCTTGGCAGACAAAGAAATATAAAACGCATTATAACTTTTACGACAATATGTGAACTAATAAAATAAAAATGATAGGAAACTTAAGCGTATTACAGTGCACACTTTCTAACAATAACTTACTTTATACTTCGGACTGTATTACTCTACAATCTGTACACATATTTGTATAGATGTATGTATGAGAGCTTACAAAGTTATTCATATGTGATAACAAAGTGTTGATGTTTATGCTTATACAATCTTATAAGAAACTTGACCAAGTTGGTAAATGTTGGTCCTTTCATACTAGTGTATTTAAAATATATTAATGCATTACCAGAAACAATTAAAAGATTACTACTAGAGCTTACAAGAAATTTCTATTTAATATCAAATGGACATTTTTGTATGTGTATATGTTTTGTATTTGCATATTTTTATTTAAGGAAATTTCATGTTTGTGTATAAATTTTAATACCTATTAAGACTTTCCACCTGAAAAGCTTTATGGATCAAACAAAACGTGTCTGTGATGTATTTGAAAAAAAAAGATAAGGCAGTTTAAACAAATTGTTTACATTATTTCTTTTACTATTGTTTACTTTGTATTATGTTATTGTTGTGTGTAAAAAATATTTTATCCTCACTAATTTAATTTATCTTCATAAGAGAGATAACCTTGATAAGTTCCTTTGATACTATTGTAGTATTCAGATTGGCAGGTACAAATAAACTTCATTAATAATATTGTCTGCAAACCTCAATTTTAAGTATTGGTATCTGCAGTCGCCAACATGTAACCGAGTGCGGAACTCTGTGTTCTTTTCTGTATAGGAACAAGCCTTTGCCCAGCAGAGTTATAATTATAAAGGTATTTTATAACTATCAGCAGAAAGGATAATAATATGTGTTACCATAGCAACACTACAATTGTTGTAATCCACTCCGCAGGATTAAAACATGACAAATCAGATTTTGCCTTTTCTATATTTCAACATCTCGGGCTCAGTACTAAAGAATTTTGTCCTTGTGTCGCTGGTAGTTTCATAGGCATTTAACTCAGATATAGAGAATTATACACCCAGATAATTAGATTAGCTACTTTGGGTAAATAAGTCAAATCCAAGTAAAAGACTTTTTTTAAAGGTGCTAGTACATTCTGAATTACAAGAACTTAACGACACTACAAATTAGACAAGATAGGGAAAAATGTCATGAGGGAACCTTAATTCCAAAAATTGAATAATTGCTGCATTTATCAAGCAATATCAATGTTTTCAAGAGAAGAGGTTCTTGCCCAGCAGTGGGTTACTTATAGGTGATTTTTTCAGGGTCATGTAATATTGAAGTAATATATTAATATTCTTTATTTGTTTCTAGCACTGGCAACCGCCGTTCGCTGTCGATGTCGACCGATTAAGGTTCACACCCAGAATACAGAGACTTAATGAGTTAGAGGTAAGACTATTATTTATATTATCCTTATTAGAAATTAAACTGCGATCTTTGAGCTTTTAGAATTAACAAAGATCATGTTTGAGCGTCAAAATCGAGTACAAGAGAAACAACTTGCCCATATTATGAGACGTTTAGGGGAAATTGGGATAATATCCTCTTAATTCTTAACGAAACGCGTTCGAAACGCCTACGCAGAAATTGTAGTGTGTAGGACTTAAATTATACCATGTTACGAATTTCGTTCTATATTTCTGTTTGTTTAATGTAATGCTCATGAAACAAGTAATGCAAAGAAAGAAAGGTGCGTTTTTTTTTAAATTTCAGTCTAGCTATTTAAATAACCAATCGTTTTTTCAGATCAACGAGTTCCTAGTCTATTCAATTTAGTTCCGAATTGTCATTCAAAAAGTATAAAATAGGTTACGTATGTACTAATATGTAACTGAAGTCGAATAGATATTGACTTTCCATACATTTCCCTTCGTAACTGACCTACCTTTACGATACAGTTAACGATTTCCTTTTTAAGTAATAGGGACATAAACTTTTATATATCATTGGCTAGGAAATAATCTATACTTTATGATGACGTTTACGATTTATGGCAGTTATTACAAACTGCAATATATAATAGAAAAGTCTGTCATGGACTAAATCAATAAGAATTATGTTCAGATTTGACGCTATTTAAAAATATTGCATTTGATGCAACGATATACATTTTTAATTCCCTGAAATTATTCAAAGGGAAATGTATTTATTACTGCGTAATAAAAACAAGAAACTGTTGTTTATGCTCCATGTCGATTCTTATTTCAATAAGACAACACAGCAACAGACTTATAGCAGCATTAGCCCGGGTAATACTCATAAACTTAATAAAAAACAATATAGTTCCAATAGGTTTCCAACTATAGAGAAAAAAAACCTTTACGCACTAGAATTTCATCAACAAGTTTTGATTAATATTGTTTAGTCAGACTTGCACAAGTTAAATTACGCTGCGCAAACTTATCAGTCACTAGCTTTCAAACAAACTTTATTATAGTGACCGCACAATTAACTTTGTTCGATGTTTTATTCATAACCTTTTTCATATTTTGTCCTTTTGTGTTTTAATAATGAGAGCGATTTGAACGGATGCACTGAATATCCGGGACTTGGCTTTAGTTTTCTGAAATTTAGATTGAAAAGATTTTTTTTTGTGATACTGAAAACACTAGGTATTAAAATCTGTAGCAGTCAAAACATATTTTGTTAAGTGTCATTTCGAGCTCTAAATGTTTAGACAAAGTTTTTGAAACCGTTACAATAACGAAGACCTTAATATTTTATTGCCACTATTAATCATCCACAACTAAAAAGACGAACTTACTAATTGTATATGTTTAATGTTGACAGCAGATGTCACAACATTTGAACAAAATAATGAAGTAATTAAATATTTGTTAATACTTAATACACCTGCCCAATTTACATCAGCTGTCATGAGTTATCCATTGCTACTGATCATTAAGGAATACATTACATTTTATGTTATTGCTGCATTGTATTCTGTACATATACTTGTATCTATGTATCTTTACTTTAGTTTATATATCCTTCTGACAACCAAATGCGATAGTGCAGCTATCAATTAATTTACGTATCTTATACAAATTAATTCTAACAAAACAAAATGTTCCTAAACTTTTAATAACAGGTACCTTTGCTAATCCTATTAAAATAGTGAAAATCAAACATATTTCTTATTGTCTTATATGTAACTATATGTAATTAAAAATAGTTGACCTGCCCATTATAAAGAGGTAATATTTGTGAAGTAGGGGATAGTTCCAAGGTTTACTAGACCGATTTTGGTTATAATAAAAAGCCATATCATTTTTTAATGTCACGGACTCAACAACAACAACAAACAGTTCCTTTTTTCATAACAGAGTAATAAATAAATTTTCCTTAATTGAATAATTTCAAGGAATGAAAAACGTTTATCGTTTTTGGTATAATAATTTTAACTATCCCGCAATATATTACCCTGCGAATTAGATACATGTCGGCTAGTCCTCTATAAAGTACGTCACTGTCTCGCTCCATTGCCAGGACTTATGAGCTCATATCTGCATCCTTATAACAGCGAGCTTATGTAGTGTCACTGACACATCTGAATAGGGCCACTAAATTTCACAGCGTATAAGATAGCCTGGTATACGTAGGTATAGCTATGCATTCATAACAACGGTACTTGAATGCAGTTTGCTTTTGTGCGGTTTTTGTTGAAGTAAGAGTTTATTGTGAAGTTGTTGATGTCATTGGGGGCATCGGGTTGGAATTCATGGTCTGACTATCTTCAAATGTCGACCATACCAATGCAACGCTTTCGTTAAATCCAAAAGCGATTAGTAAATCAATCATCAGCTGCCGGAGACAAATTATGGTATCTCTGGGATCGTGTACCTGCTAATTTTAATCGTGTTGGTTTGTGCTTTAACTATCACAATATACAAACAATAGAATCCACAACCTGACACCACTTTGATCAATATCCCCAGTAATTGGGCCGATAGATGTCTGAAAGCAATCGATCCGAAAATACAGATTTAACCGCAACTTGTTAGTGGAGAATTTGATCCGGAATAGTAGAGTAGTATGCTCGGAAATGCTTTACATCAATTATTTGGAGACCAAGCGAAATAGTAACAATTCGATCACAAACGTTTCCACAAAGGTACTAATTTCTGATACTCAAAGAACAATAGTTTTAGCAGGATTAGAAAGTCAGGCAAAAAAAAAGCAACAAAAAATATACTTATTATGGCAGTTATATCAATCAATACATTAAACAGCAAGCTACGTTGGTCTAGATACCATTACCCATCGATTTCCTTAAGAATTAATGTGCCTACATCAAAGTTCACCTGATCGTATTCGTGCAACAAAATCATTTTCAGTCTATATTTAGTACGGGACCACACGGCTACTGAAACTACGCCACTTATATTTGGAACATTTATAGTTACTTCTCTATTTAGAACCGCGATTTGTTTATTTTAGAATGTCGTTTAATGACCTGCTTGATGTATTAGCTCAGCGTTGTTCTGGTCAAAGGGAAATTAATTTTATCTTAAGCTTACTGGTAAAAGGAATGTCTATGTGCGATGGATTATCTTCGTTCCCGGTCACAATGGATTCCGATCCAGCTATACTGCTGTAGACTTCGGTTTCGTAAAGTTCAATACGGGAATTCAATTATGGACCTATACAAAGCCAGTAGACAAGTTGCATTTCTCTGAACGCACCAATGTGTTGTACTGACAGGTCAGAAGCACATCACTTGTCCAAACGGAATGTCATTCCGATACATTTGAAGATTTTTTTCGTCTTGTTCTAATGCGATATATCTTTATCTTGGGACTACATAAAGTATTTTTTTTTATTCTATTGTTTAATGTAAGTGCTATTATTTTTCGCAGGCGATAACGCGAGTAAAACTCAACTTCCTGGACCAGATCATAAAGTTCTGGGAACTCCAGGGCTCAGTGCTAAAGATACCCACAGTGGAAAGGAAGCCACTGGATCTTTATGCACTACACAAGATTGTCAAAGAAGCAGGTATGTGTATAACAGACTTATATTACTCTGTGGGGTTTCTAGGGGAGTATTCTTAGCCCCTTACCAAATAATACAAAAATCACAGACAAAATAAATCGTTTCAGTAGTAAAACTCAGTCTTTTCTTTGAATCCAAATATTTGGTTTGCAGTTTAAGATTTTTTATGCAAGTATGAATCAGCAAGTTCATAATAAGGTTGACTGCACAAGAAGCGCAGATGGATATAACTGGAAACAAGAAACGTTTTTTGTTGTAATAAAAAATGCAATATCAATTGCTGAGAAAATATATTATTCGCGATCTCTTTTCTGCGTAATATTTGTGTTCTAACATCTTATTTAAGACAGATGTAATTCCTTATAAGATTATTAAGAAAGTATTCAATACAATTTCCTATCGCGAGTAATGTTCTGGTCAGAGAAAAGATAAATTACGTCTTTTTGCGACATTCACTCGTGGAACATAAAAGTCAAAACCGTTACGGACCAACAACGCAATATTAGATATATTAGCCTAGTTTGATGAAGGTTTTTTTTAAATAACCTTGATACGTTATAATTCAGGCGGCTTCGAGGTATGTTCGGCGGAGCGCAAATGGTCGAAGGTGGCGCGGCGGATGGGCTTCCCCCAAGGCAAGGGGATCGGCTCCATCCTCAAGAACCATTACGAGAAGATATTGTACAGATATGACGTCTTCAAGAATAATGGCGCTGATAGTAAGGACACTGTAAGTATACTTGCATTTTACAACTTTCTCTCTTTTTATTGTTTTTTTTTCTTTCTGGTGTTTAGGGAGATTTTAAAACTTAATAGAAAGAGATTTTTGTCCTTAACTGGGAAATTTATAGACTTTTATTATTATATCATGAGCGTAGAATATTATTGGCTTATGATAGTATCTTAAAGTAAGTTCTATAATTCAGTTATGTTTATGAATTTAGGAAGTGTGTAATCCCACTCTGTTCCTTTAAGTTAGAGTAAATGAAATACATGTGAACTCTTACTATTTCAACTCTAAAACGTGGAAAGTGTTACATATTACCATTTAAGAAATTAACCTAACTCTCCTGAAGATATCCGATATCTACTTCTAATTTCAAGATCAAACGAACCCTTTAATCAAGATATCGACAAGCGAAAGCATACGTAATATTACACGTGCCTGTAACGTATAAACTTCACACGGCTCGATTGCTGAAATGAATTTATATGCTACGTATAAATCGATACGAACTTTAACATTTGAGCTGGAATTATATTGCATATACGGATGAACTCTGACCTATTCAATGTAAACTGTATTTCTAGTAATTTCTACCGTTTAGAACCTTCATCTCGTAGTGATAACAGGAAAATGTATATTGAATGTACTTTGTACCATCAGCTACAAATGCCGATAAATGTAATCGGATTTTCAAAATAACTCTTCACAATTAAAGAAGTTCTTGTTGTGCTATTAGGTAACAAAATAGGTTTAAAACCTAAAATTTGTTCTAACTTCAGTTTTAGATGTTACTTGTTTCGGAAATACTGGTAATCATTGAGTATCGTCATTTTAGCTGACTACCACGTCACGTCAAATTATTAATTCATATACCTACGAACCTATAATTATTCCTTCAAAGCTCGATCGTATATTCAGTAGAATATTCCTTTGAAAGAAGCCTTGCACGCTAAACTAGGGCACCCAATAATAGCGAAGTTTGAAGGCTTTAAATCAGGAGTGCTATTTTAGAGCAAGTTCCGAGATGTATTGATCGGGAGAGCGGGCGCTGGTGGGCGAATGCAGCGTTATAGTTAATGCTGCTTGTTATTTTTAATGAAGCCACTTCATTAGGTTGATGGGAAATATTGGTCGATTTATTTATGACTTGCAGGGGTGGTTATGTACTTTGTACAGTAACTATAACAAAGCTATTGGTTTAAAAGTTAGGTTTTTTACAGAAATTGTGACATTAATATTTATCCAATACATTTCTTTTCAAGCCTTTCTATATCGATACTAAAGGAAAATAATAATTTATTTATATCCAACTAAAATTAAGACTTAACATTTTACCTTATCCTTATAGAAAATAGACGTAAAAGGCGAAATAACGCCAGAAAAGGCGAGCGGTACCCGCAGCAGATCGACGAGCAAATGCACAGCGGCCGCCACGCCACCGCCGGCGCGCCGGTTCAAACCGGATCCGGACGGGCCGGTGGAGACCGTGCCGGCCGACAAGAGCCCGCAGCAACTGCAAGAGGACGCCATGAAGACCCCCGTCAAGGAGGAGAGCCCGGAGACCAGGCGGAGTAAGTGTAGCGAAGATGAAGAAACCTTGCAATGTAGTGTATCATTATATTATTGTTTTTTGGTTTGAGCTTTTTCGAGAAACTTTCTTAGTTTTAATTTAACAGTTGTAATCAAGAACGATAGTAAAATATCACTTTAAGATGCCTTATTGCCATTGTCAGGTAGAATGTTGGGACAAAAATACATTTTATAATGTCACTTAACCAAGTGTCGTTCTTGAATACGGCTGTTAGTGTTTAAGCGTGGGATATACCAACTTTAGTTATTCCTGGTACTACAAAACTATTGGTGCTGGACACCATGCATTATTGGCTGTGTAACCGACATCAAATCGGTTTAAATTGGCATATGGAATTTCAATCAAAATTCAGTTGGATAAACTATCAACACAAAAAGCTTTTAAATTTGTCTATCATTGGCATATATCCCCGCTTCTTAATTTTAATCACACGCAAAAAAGGGAGCATTCAATTATTCTACCTACAAATACTCAATACATATGCTCTATAGGTCCTCGAGAAAACAAATGGATGTCAGCGGCGGGTAGTTGCGGGGCGCGCTCTCGCGTCACACGATCAACACGACTTCGAGAACATCGCATGTCCAACATGACGGTGTCGGTGACGCCAGCGCCCCCTACCAGCCACGCGCTACACCCGGACGATCCCGTAAGCTTACACCACCATCGATACCAATACAACCGTCAAACGTCATACAATCCATAGACACCTCATATCAGACCAGGTCGGTGCAACTCGATCGAAACGCCGGGAGAAAAGAAATATCGTATCATATCGCGAATAAGTCCCGTTTGTCGTCTAAAATACATATATTAACATCTGTCAACTGATTAGAATACACAGAGTCACTTATACAGAGTGACTGGTGAAATAGAAAGTTTTATATGGTTTCTATTTTATCAATCACCCTGTATAGGTCGAGGTAATTCGTTACGAACAAATTCGAATTAGTTTTGACCAATATTGTGAGCCCAAAACACTAATGGGTGGTCCTTAATATGGCCAATCAAAGAGCAGTGCTATTTCGTGCTACTTCGGCTAGTTGACAGAATTGTTTTAAACTATTTTAAAGCTTCAAACGGATATACTAAGGAATCAATTATTTTCTGAATATTAGGCATCTATGGGTTGTATGATCGTTGCTATCACTTATAATACCACTTTATCATTATTATTATTACTGGTACGAACATAGTCATTATTAGCACTCACTACTGACAATGGTTGTAACAAAATTTAACGGGTATGGTCAACAAAACATACATACATTGAGTCATTACTGCCATTAAATATTTGCATTGGAATTCAAGCAAAATTAACTTGTATCTAACTTAAGTTACCGAAACTAATCAATAAAGAAGGATTTTTTATGTTAACGGTATTTGAGTATTATTTAACAATAATTAGTGTTATTGTTGTTAAGTTAAAACTCGCTATTATTGTAAAAAACAACAAAATTGGACAAAATATTTTAAGTATTTGCCAGTCGTGGGTGCTATCCTTATTTCTATGTTTAAAACTTTCAAATTAGAATGTTCTAGATGTTTCTGTCCACACGTTTTTTGATGTTATTTATCTCTAGTGGTATACACGACGAAAATCACAGTCGCTTCATGTCCGCATGCACAGCGATATGTGTCTTACGTAGATATGAGAATATTCATGTTATTATTGAAAATGTGACTGTATGGATGACGTCACTACCTGAGATTGATAGAGACTATCCATGCTGTCACGGTATTATTACTTTCTATGAATGTTGTGATAAGATGTATTGCAGGGTGCGAGAAGCCACCTTACTATCCCTAATATCCCGTAGTTGCTTTTATCCTACGTCCAATACGTCCAACGGTAAGAGTTGTCCAGTAAGAAGTGGAATTGAATTCAAAAATGAAGACACCAAGAAGATGAGATAAAATGATAAATAAACGTAGCACATCGGAAAATAAACAATTGCCAAAAATGTAGAGACCTAATGAAACGTCACTAGTCAAAAGATATATAAAAAAATAATTAAAAACGTATAGGGAAATAAAGACAAGTGTGACCAACAAAAACTTAACAAAACTTAGCCCGGCTTCCTAATAGTCTTTATAAATACTAAATGGATCGGTATTTAAAAGTGTAATAAGATTTCAGTCAGTTTTCATATACCATCGGCTAATTTCGCGTTTTAGTAAAAGTATTTAGCCGTAAACAAGAAATCTAAAGTATATTATGTTGCTCTAAAATTTAAAATTAAATTTCTAAACAAATCGTACTGCAAAAAGGACAAATATTATAGGAAAACAAAATATAAATTAGAATTAAAATAAAATTGGAAGAAACTTTATGTAATAGATACCATAAATTAACCAAAAATACAACATGAATAAAGAATTAATACAAAACTATGGGTATTCTGTAACTCAGAATCTAAATATGATTCAAAAGTTAACAACGAGCGAAAAGCGATCGTCGAATAACAACCAATGACAAATAAAAAAAACAATGACAAAAAATATATACGGTACTTGGAAAACTCACTACTCTCATAACCAGACTACGACTTGAACAACGATAAAAGAAATACGGAACGACAAGACGAGTAGTCACTAATCAGCAACGTTCTCACAATTACGTAAAAATAAAAACGCTGCTATAGTCAACAAAGAACCATTTCCAAAATAATGTAATACAACAAAACTGGGATAACCACCCATCACGTGCCGTGTAGTGTCGCCGTACTGACGCCTAACATTTCCTGCAGTTAGCCAAGTACATGTGCCACGTTTGCGGGCGCGGCGACGTCGAGGAGCAGATGTTGCTCTGCGACGGCTGCGACGACTCTTACCATACCTTCTGCCTGCTCCCCCCGCTCGCCGACGTGCCCAAGGGCGACTGGCGCTGCCCCGTGTGTCTGGCCGAAGAGGTACGCCGCTTATACACTAGCTAGCTGTCTGTGTGTCTGTGTAGATGTCGGTGGTTGTTAGACTTAGGCTGACCGCACATTGGAGTCACGACAGTTTTAAGACAGGCAGTCTGCCTTATACCTGCGTTGACTAGACTGTTTTGTCGTTGATGTGCGCGCCCGCATAAATAAAAAAGGGTAGCCGACAAACGTTAGACAGACGTCTGGTGCGATTTGGACAATTTTGTCTATGAGACGTTTTGTTTGAAGTGTGCGCACCTTCATATGTTTTGTATAGCAATAGTCTGTCTTAAAACAATCTTGACTCCAATGTGCGGTCAGCCTTAGATGTTTACTTAGATAATTAAACGATATAACGGTTTACTCACGCGTATTTATCGGGATAGCCCGACTAGTTTCGGACCCAACCGGAGTCCTTAGTCATGAGCTTACGCGGCGGGCGAGCGAGCCGTTATATCGTTTAAGTATGAATCATCTTCACGAAAGTTATTGTACAAAATTACTTAGATATTGTATTTTTCTTTATGTTTCGTTCTAGTTGATGGCTATATATTCGAACGTAATTAAGGTTAATGGTTTTGTGGACTGCAAAATAAAAATTCGAATTAGACTCCAATTTTGTATGTTTTGAATTTCAATACAATATAATTGTTGACAGCACCCAATCGCCTAAAATGAAACCTTTCTCCACTTACGTTTGAATATGAGGTCATAAGTGACTCAAAAATATATCTTTTGGACAAAAAATATCTAACCCTATATTGCTGTTTCTCAAGTTCTAAAATCATAAGGGATTGGATTGAAGTGGCACGAAACAGAACAGTTTTAAAGCTACCATAAATTTTATATGACTGTCAATATAATATAGACTGCACTATGCAGTCAAACTCAGCAATACATTAAGTATTAAAGTCTGTAAACCCTATGAACAAAATTAACAATGGTATAAGTTGATTCCATTGTTAATTGTTAATGCCTTCTACGTATAAAACATATCTTTTTGAGTTACTAGTAATTTGATGTCATTAGGATATATTATATGTTTATTATATTTAGAAACTCGTACATCACGCACCGCAAGTCTTGTATACCTGTCAATTTTAGTATCTAATAGAATTCATCACTTGCGTTGCCTTTTGTACGAGGGACCTTATTTAAACTGTAGTGTGTTATCTATTTAATATTGAAAGTTTAGCTTAATTACCTTTAGATGTTATATTTAGTGCATGTTTAGAACTACACTTACTAGCATGTTTCTAGAAAACTGATCAATCTGCCGTCAATTCAACTGATCATGTCTACGATTGGTTGAACATAAAACTTACAACTAATCACAGAGCTAAACAGGAGATTTGGCTGACTAATTAATAAAACTTGGATGTTGATCAGCGTTTGAGAAACCCATTAACGTTACCATTCTTTTATATCCCTGGGACAAAAAGGTGTTCTGTTCCTCACAATTGTATTATCTAGACGACTGTAAAAGGTCAAATTATACCAGTTCAAATCAACCACCTAACATATTTTTCGATACATGAGCTGTAAATCAATCATTATAATTTGCCTAAACAGAAGCACTAATCAAATACTAACATAAATATGTAATCGCTACAATAACAAACTAATCAATATTATAACCTAACCAGCTTTTAGGCAATGCCTTCAAGATCCAAGCTTAGTAATAACTAACATTCGCCTGACAGTCACACTGCAGGGCAATAGCAGACATACGGAGAAAGTAACCCATGTTTTATAATAATAATTCTAGGTCTTAGCTTCCTCATAACATTCCCGTGTATAATAGTCGTGTGATATAGTTTAGTCGGCTATCAAACATCTAATATGAAGAATATTTAAAACTCAACTTAATTGTACGACACCTTTAAATCATATCGGGCATTGTCTTGCTGTCATTTTAAGCATCATATTTTTGCCACAATGTGAGTCATAAAGGCGTTTCTCGCGTGCATTTGCAACTCTTTCAACCGACTTGTTACACGCACCTTTTGGTAATTTACAGAAAAGTGTCAATGAGTAACTCATTGTCACATTACAAATATTATAGCCGATATATCTAGTCCCCCCCCCCAATTAGGTAAATAGACAGCCTCTTACAATTGAGTTGAGTTCAAGTATTCATCACACATTATTAAAATCAAATAATAATAATATTACCTTTGCCCACAGGTCTCAAAACCGACAGAGGCGTTCGGTTTCGAGCAGGCGACGCGAGAGTACACGCTGCAGCAGTTCGGAGAGATGGCCGACCAGTTCAAGTCCGACTACTTCAATATGCCTGTACACGTGAGTTTGATTAACCTAGGTATACGTGTAAAAAGAACTCCGGGTAGTTATGATACTGACGGCCTATCACCACATCTTAAATATTGTTGTAGTTATGGAAGTCAGAATACTACGCGGAGTAGAAAGATGTAGTCACAAGGATTGAGAAAGGGATGCTTAAATGGTTTGGGCATGTTGAGAGGATGAACGAAAGAAGACTAACGAAACAGATATATGAGTGTAGTTTGAATGGAGTTGTTGGGAGGGGAAGACCACGACAGACGTTCCAGGACCAAATAGGGAAAATCCTAAAAAAGGGTCAGGTCAGGAGTACCCTAAACCGAAGGGCGTGTATGAAGCGATTGATGAGTGTGGATGAAGCTAAAGTGGTATGCCAGGATCGTAGCAAATGGAAAGATGTGAGCTCTGCCTACCCCCAAGGGAAAGAGGCGTGTCGTGTATGTATGTATGTAGAAAGGCGTCTGTCTTCCACAGCTGGAGTAATATTACTTGTAATAGATGGTGGTAGGTCCTCAGGAGTTTTAAGACAAAATTCATGTAATGCCATTGGCGGCCTTTGATTTGTTTTGGTTCCGTCAGATGTCGTCACTGTATATCGTGTGTGTTTTTACACGTCACTGGCACCTCAGAGCTCTTTTTACTTGAGTCCAATCTCAGTCAGGCGATAGGCCGGACTTTGTAGTGGATTGGCGGTAGTTCAAAATACATATTATTTTGTATGTCATCAAATTACCAATTGTATTTGTTCACTTGGTTAAGTTGATTGTCAATTCTAAGGCTTTATACACAAGTACCACGACTACGCCACAACCGCAATAATAGGGCGTTAATGAAAATCACGCTTGGGAAATTAATAGTCAACACACGGGCTACAGTATGATACCGACTACAGTATTGTAACCGCAACGCAATGACAGATACCTCAAACTTGCGGCCGGGCATTGTAAATACATCACAACCACTGCGGCCATGTAACCACGTTTGTATGTCGTAGATATGCACGTTATTGTAAAAGGCAGAAGGCAGTTCACGTATGACCACAGCTTGACCACATTTTGTTGCAAAGGTGTCGCGTAGTTGTGGTACCATCAGCAACAAAAATCCATGAACACTGCACGGTTTAAAATATCATAGGAAAATAGATTATTTCGTGAATCAGTTGAATAAAAAAATCAATGTAGAGATCGCTGACAAATTACAAACTGCCATACGTGATGGCAGTTTGTAATTCTGACTTTGTTCACCGCCTTTCGTTGCTGACCCTACGTGTATCAAGTCTTGTCTAAACATAAGAGCATCGTGATCTATATATTGCTAATTCATGATTGTTTTGTATGCTATACGCTTGCCTTGCGATTGCGATGCGATTGCGATGTCTTGGTGGAATCGTACGCACGTAGCGGCACGTACGGGGTGAACCCCAGGCAAGTACCAATGTGACTTTTTTAAAGTTATATGTACTTTCCTATTTATTTTAAGACAACAAATTGTTAGAAAATAAACTGCATTCCGAACATTGGAGTTACAAATTGGCAAGAGTGGTGATCAATGCTCGAATTAAAATAAAAAACAAAAAGTAAATTTTGAACATTAAACAAAAAAGCAGCACCCCGTATCACCCACCATTCACCCAAGTGCTTTAGTGTGGATCGTGTGCAGTACAACAAACTCCACAGCACAGCATAGTATCACTCATTATCGCTCATTCTTTATGATATGGGGAAAGGTCTTTGCCCAGTGGGATACTATGTACAGCCTGGTACTGTGATATACTTAGCCCAGCAGTGGGATATTAAAATACCAACACAGTTTACACTTACGGCCGTATTCAAGAACGATCCGTTGCCAAGTGGCATTCTAAAACGTAATTTGCCTTTAAATTTCTCATAATCATAACAACCATATGACCAAACATATGACCGTTTGAGCGTTAAGGCGACATTTCTCTCAGTGTCGTTCTCTCCATACGACCCATAGTTTACATAATCTAACAAAAAAATATACTAACACCCAACCAATCTCAGATGGTGCCAACATCGACCGTCGAAAAAGAATTCTGGCGCGTTGTCTCGTCCATCGACGAAGACGTGACAGTGGAATACGGCGCGGACCTCCACTCAATGGACCACGGCTCTGGCTTCCCAACCAAGACTCACGCACACTTATACCCCGGTGAACAACAGTACGCGGAATCCAGCTGGAACCTAAACAACTTGCCGGTTCTAGAAGGTTCCGTGCTAGGACATATCAACGCGGACATATCTGGCATGAAGATCCCTTGGTTGTACGTCGGCATGTGTTTCGCGACCTTCTGCTGGCATAATGAGGACCATTGGAGTTATTCTATTAATTATCTGCATTGGGGAGAGCCTAAGACTTGGTGAGTTGGTTTTACTTTGATGTTTTTGGCTTGTGAACAACCCTGTCGTTTCTGTAATAACGATTGATTTCCTACAATTTTTAATAGAATTTGTTGTCTAGAATACATAAATACTAGAAACATGTGTAACTTCGTGCACTTTTGTGCATTTTTTTTCTCGAATATAGACTGGATTTAATGCCAGAAATTTCTACATCTCTTCCCTTAAATTCTCAAAACAAAAAGACATTTTTAGGGTTCCATACCCAAAGGGTAAGCCTCCGCTGTCTGTCTGTCTGGTTTTTTGTGTATAACTAGCATACAAATTAGTAATAATTTTAGCTTCATATCCACACAAATATTCCTCATCACTCCACTCCCCTAGGTACGGCGTCCCCAGTTCCAAAGCGGAGCAGTTCGAGGCGGCCATGAAGGCGGAAGCCCCCGAGCTGTTCCAGCTGCAGCCCGACCTGCTGCACCAGCTGGTCACCATCATGAACCCCAACGTGCTCATGAAGGCTGGCGTGCCTGTATATAGGTAAGGCTGGCAAAGATTTAAACCCCTATAATCAATATTAAAAGGTTTTTATTTCGAGTAGACCTTCTCGAGATTTTATTTGCGTTGAGTTTGTTAAATCTCTGAAGCTTTATAAACTCAAGAATCATAAATAATTCACCCTTGGTTTCTTTTGTTGTAATATTTTGACTTTTAAACTTTGTGTTAATTTTACGGTCCCAATCTAGCCTCAAGTACTTGTTAAAAATTGAATAACATAATTAAGACTACTTTTGTTGAGACGCATAATAATTTGACTCCTATAAAATACTTTAATACGACGCCAAAACTCAAGAAGTTAGACCTTGTATTTACTATGAAACAATTATAGGATGGATCAGCACGCCGGAGAGTTCGTGATCACATTCCCGCGCGCGTACCACGCGGGCTTCAACCAAGGATACAACTTTGCTGAAGCGGTCAACTTCACGCCCGCTGATTGGGTAAGGCCCCTTATTTAACAGAGATTTTGTATTATGTGTGAGTAATAATAATGTGTCCGGTGCAAACACAGGTGCACTCTCTGTTCCTTTACTCTCATAGCCCGTTGGGACGGTAATCCGACACGACCGGAGAGAGATTAGACGTAGGACCCACATTTATATGTGCCTTCCAAAACACGAAAGCTGTAATATTTATTTCTAAAACGCACACAACATTCGAAAAGTTTGTGCGCGCCGTGGGGATTGAACTCGAGACCTTTGACTTAGCAGTCCTACGGTCTTACCACTAGGCTATCACAGCAGCTTATGCGTGAGTATTTAAGGTATAAAACTAAATTACTTTTCGTTTTAGCTAAAAATGGGCCGTGAATGCATAGCTCACTATTCAACACTTCGTCGGAACTGCGTGTTCTCCCACGACGAGCTGGTCTGCAAGATGGCGTTAGAAGCGGACTCCCTCAGCCTGACGGTCGCGCTGGCGGCCTACCGGGATATGAGGACCATGCTGCATGATGAGAGGAAACTCAGGAAGGGCCTGCTGGACTGGGTGAGTAAAGACAACTGATTATTGATTTATTAAGGACTTAAAAGAAATACGGCTTTAGATAGAATATTCTTTGTTGCACACCACATGCCAAATAGATTTGATAAACATAAAAGTTACATGGTGCCGCAAGTTTTAGCCACGTCCGTCAAGTCTTAGTTATTCGGTCAGCAGAATATAGTGATCGACGACACCAAACCGTCGCCGCGCCTTTACATCATCTCAGCTATTTTGGAAGCTATGTATAATCAATACATGTTCGCGACTGAACCGCTCCATGTTGGTGTCATACCGGCACAGCGCCGGTATTTACAAGTGGTCTTTTATATCAAAGTTTGGCAGTGTGGCGGCAGTATCGTGATCAGGACTAATCAGGAGCCGTGAAATGTAGTTAAAAGATCAGTCAAATCAATCTTTGGTTTTAAAATAAAGTAATTTCTTTGTCTTGTATATGACTATTGTAAGTGCTAGCTTTAATTTTACCACAAATAAAAGCCCTTATTTACTCACACTATCTACCTTATCTTCAACTTAACATTACTAACATCCACATACAGGGTGTAACAGAAGCGGAGCGCGAAGCTTTCGAGTTGCTCCCGGACGACGAGCGGCAGTGCCAGCTGTGCAAGACGACGTGCTTCCTGTCGTGCGTGACGTGCGCCTGCACGCCGCACGTGGCCTGTCTGCGACACTACACGCAGCTGTGCGCCTGCCCGCCGCACACGCATCGGCTCAGGTAACTTGATATACACTTGTTTTTGATGATAAACGGGTCTTGTTCGTGATATAAGTCGATTTTTCGGCCGAATGGCACTGACCGTGGTCATGGTCGGTGCAACTTGGCCGAAACGTCGAGAGAAAAGGAATATTGAGTTATATCGCGAATAAAACCCGTTTGTCGTCTAAAATATGTGTACAAGTATATTTGCTTTACCTTTGTCTCACTCTAAGAGTGACTCAGGTTAGTCTTGGATATCTCCTAACTATAAAGTTCTTGCAATTGCCTGCAATTTCGCCTGCTTGTATTTCGATTGTAGCTACAAAAACTATAGCATCTGATGCAGATGGCTAAAAAGAAGTCTGCGTGTTAATCCAGAGCATTATTCCATCCATTGCAAATCAAAATTCGCATCAATTCCAACGGTCATGCCACTAGACTATTAATATCCTTTTAATTCAGTGCAGCAAAACAAATCTTCCCCAAACCCTACACTATTCACAATCCACATTCCTCTTACAGATATCGCTACACACTAGACGAGCTGCCAGCCATGCTGGAGAAGTTAAAGAAGAAATCCGAGCAGTTCCGCGAGTGGGCGGAGGCCGTGCAGAACGCGCTCGACCCCGACACGCCCAAGACCTGCGATCTGGACGGGCTAAGGGCGCATCTTAAACGCGCGCATGATCTCAAGGTGGGTCTGAATTACACACAGATATCGTTAAACTGCACGAGTAGCCAACCGGTACAGGTCATCACGCCAATTTCCATTGTGCGCGACATGTCGCGGGTTCGTTCACCGCGTAGGAAAAGAATTTGTGCGATCCACAACTTTTTGTTCTATCTGGGTGTCTTTGTGTACGTGACTAAATGTCTGTGAAACACCCCGCGACACAAGGGCAAAATTTTTAAGTGCCGGCATCGTAAAAAAGAAACAGATGTCGCACACACGACGAGCAGTTTGCTTTAAGCTGCAGCGTTTTTCTCAAAACCTTCTAAGCCTTGGAGACTTTTCTAAAACATTAATTATAATTTGTATTTTCCTATAACAGATGCACAAAACAGAACTCGTCCGGGCTCTTGAAACAGCAATAGAAGACGCCGAGAAGTGCGCGTCAGTGATCCAGCAGCTGGACCTCAACAAGATGCGCACGCGCACGCGGCACCACGACCCCAAGTACCGGCTCACGATACACGAGCTCACGCTGTTTGCCGCTGAAATCGATGGCCTAGCGTGTGTGCTGCCTGAAGGTGAGTTGTGGATGTCCACTGCTGGGCATAAGTCACCTAGGTGGAAGTGTGATTAGTTAACTTATAGTGGTGTCACGTGTTTTGCTTGATGTACTTAGAAAATGTCATTTAACTTTGTTAACTTAGGTATTTTTAGCTGAGACCGCGAAACTAGTTGAGATTCCTACCATATAATATTAGTAAGAATTAGTTTTGATCTGCTGTTTTCTTTGTTAACATTAGGTTCAGCAGTAAAAGAAGTGCTACGACAGACATCAGAGTTCGAGACCCGCGCGACGGAACTGCTCAGCAATGACCTCGAGAAGACTGACGCTGCATATGTCAGGGAACTAGAAGAGGTGAGCAAGACTATTACATGTTGATGTTGTATACCATTACTTTTGTTTTTTAGACATAGAACACGATTTCAACGTCTTATCCACGTTCGTTTATACAATTTAGTTTCCATTGTAAAGAACACTGTGTAAAAATGTGGCATTGTTATTTTACCAGCGATTTTTGGCCAGGTGTGCGTTGAAATTTCGCCCTACTTGCACTTGCATATATGTGCCTGCCAGCATAACACCCAGATGCTTTGCTGAACTGTGTCGTAATAAATAAAGCTCTGTGTTAAATTCTTCCGAAGATTGAGCTTGTTATGTATCTCTAAACTGCTTGTGGATACCGCACAATACTTCAATAACTACTTACTATCATGTACCGTGAGGTTATCACCTTATTAACTGTACCTCTCTCTCACAGACGTCAGAGCTAGGCTCCCGCCTCTGCATAGTACTACCACAACTGCCACCTTTACAAGCGCGGCTCCAGCAAGTGAAGTTCATAGAGGAGGTGCGCGGCTACCGCGAGGACTACTCCACGCTCACGCCGGAGGTCATCGAGCGCCTGTTACATGACGCGGAGGCGGTACTGCCGCATCACAAGGTCGAGCTGGAGAGGTCGCTGCTGTATAAGCTTAAAGGTAGGCTGCCTGATACATCCAGGGAACCACTCAATATTATTACTATTTTAGCTGATTTTCCAGATATATGTACTTCTTTTTTCGAGCATACAGACCATATAGTTTAACACGAGCGAAATAAAAGGCAGAAAGAAAGAATGTTGAGCCTAACTGGCATATATTTTAAATGAAATCATCTAGGATCATAGACCATCAGAAAACCATCAGTCATTGCCATGGGTGTCTACCACATAATTTACACATGCAAAGATGTGGAATAATGTAGTTTTATTTTAATCTCTACTCGACATCCCTCGAGTTGATTCTCTCCCTTTTAACCCTTTATTTCCATTACGTATATTTTCAGATTTTTCATTCAATCTGATCTAAAATTTAGGAACGTTATTACAAAATACATTAATGTAAATCCAATTCACAGCTCACGTAGAAGAATGGGAGACACGTGCCAAGGCCGTGTTACAAGACACATCAAAGACTCCCCAAACGGAAGTGGAACCCCAGTACATAACGTTGTCAGAGCTGGACTTGTTACTCGCTGACGGCGAAGAGATCGAGGCGGCGTTACCCTCGTACCACGCGCTGCAGACCGCCGTGTCGCATGCTAGGGATTGGCTCAATAAGGTAACCTAGTGTGATATATTTATGTCTTACTGTAATAGTCTGTCGTTATAAGATAATTAAAAGTCGTGGTTGTACGCAAGCCTCGTACTCACTAGCGACTAGCCAATTCTTATATACAATAGTCAGTTGCTGGGGTATCTGTGCAGTCTGATGGATCAGGCTGTTAATATACAACGTTGATAAAAGCGAGAGGCATTAAATGAAACCACATATTCTGTATATCATTATAAGGCTACACAACAAAAATCAAATCAATGTAAGCAATAGTTTAGTCACAGGATATTTTTTTAGTTTTTTTTTAGTTTGAACATGCTGTATCTTCCTGATTAGGTGACTAAGTTTTATAGGCATAGTTATCTAGTTGGCTCCGGTTGGGTCCGAAACTAGTCGGGCTATCCCGATAAATACGCGTGAGTAAACCGTTATAACGTTTTAAGTATGAATCATCCTCACGAAAGTTATTATAAAAATATTGCTTACATTGATTTGATTTTTGTTGTGTAGCCTTATAATGATATACAGAATATGTGGTTTCATTTAATGCCTCTCGCTTTTATCAACGTTGTATATAACGGTCCATAACAGACCAAGTGATAAATTTAGCAGTATACATAATGCCCGGGCACTATGAAAAATGCCCAATATGAGAGTGCACTTTTATAATAATTATTCAAACAATCAAATTGACCGGGCACTATACATATGGCCTATCACCTTTTGGGCAAAGTAATACAAATGTTACAGCCATAGTGATCAATCTGGATATTATAGATACTGTTTAGCTATTATACAGTATGTATATTTAAACGACGGACTTATTCAAACCACCAATAGTTTATGCATAGACTTCACCAATAAACGTATAAACAATAAAAAAACCCTGATTAATGACGAACAAAATCGTTCCAAAAAAGTCCTAAAAACTTCGGAACGTTTTAACACCCTCGCGCTTATCGCAGAACATATGCGCGGTCAATGACCGACGCCGACGTAGGTATGAATACATGTTCTCTTTATACTTTAAATCTGGCTTAAGAAAGGCAAAAATATCTAGGTACATCAAACTATAAAAATTCTGCAATGTAAAATTTCATAAGACGTGTCGCACCATCATATTTTTGGTGTATTTAAAAAATGGAATCACACCTATTTACAACGGTTAATAATTTGAGTATTTACGACGATTAATTTGACGGAGTGAGATCTGGCGAGCGTGCGGGCCATAGCACGGGCCCGCCACGACCTATCCACTTGTCACCAAAATGTATGTAATGTTAGGTACTCACGTACGCGCACCTGATAGTGCGCGGGCGCTCCGTCATGTTGGTAGTACAAGTCCCGGTAGATGTTTAATGGCACTTCTTCCAGCATCTCACTAACTCCATTATTTAAAATGTTTAAATATGATACACTGTCAAATCGTCCATCAATAAAATAAGGGCCTATTAAATTGTTATTTAAAATATCTGCCCACACATTTACACTGAAGCGATGTTGATAAGCGTCCTGTCGCGTTACGTAGGCATTTTCGTTGCTCCACCAATGCTCATTATGCACATTAAAAAACCCCATTCTTGTGAATGTGGCTTCGTCGGTAAATAAAATGTTTTTGTCTAAATTAGACAAATACTACCGACAAAAATTCACTCTAGGTTCGTGGTCGTTAACGCCATATTCCTCATGCACGGGTCTAAAATGGTAAGGGTGCATCCCATCGTCGTGCAGCAGCTTCCACAGTCATGAGTGAAACATCAAAACGCCTTGCAGCATTTCGAGTATTTTCTTGTGGGTTTTCTTCGAAGTACTCGAGGATGGCATGTTGTAGGTACTACTGGGTGTGGTGCCGCTCCTCGTCCTTGAGCATGCGTCGGCACGGTAAACTGTCCATGATATGTACGTAGACGCTGGTTAACACCTAGCATCAAACTGTATGATGGTATTTGCCTGTTGGGGTACATTTCTCTGTACAAATTGACTGCAGCTCGCACACGATCATTTGATAGCGCGTAAGCACGAACCATATCCCAACATTCTTTATTAGAATACTGCGACGACATTATTACACTACACACTAGATAGGTACCGAACACTAGGAAATGCACTTTACGTGAATTTGGTAAACGGGAATGATTACGCAATGTAAAAGCAGCGGCGCGTACGCATAGACTGGCGGTTACTCGGTCAGCAGAGCGGGGAGCGCGGGGGCGACGTCACAAAGGAAAGGGGCAGGGCTTGCGCGCTCGCTGCCTTAGCGACAGGAGAGGCACGTGTTTGGCGTGTGATATTAGGCATTTTGCGCTCTGTGTTCATAAATACTGTATTTTATCGGTGTTGAGGAGGTTTGTAGTGAAACTAACCGTTGTTAATAACAGTAAGTAATTTATTAACTCTAGAACAAGATTAACAAGAGGAAGAACAGAATTTCGTTCCGTCGTGACTCGTCGCCATTTTGTTAGTAGAGAGTGCGCAAGAGTGACGCCGGCAGCGTTCCATACCGGCGCAGCGCTTACCAGTGTTGCCCGCGTTCCGCCGTCCGACATCGTTATATTTTTAGTATGTAGTGTAGTAGTTTTTAGTAGTTTAGTGAACATCCTCCCCCCCCTTGGGGACATGTTCCCCAAGGAGCTCTTGGGAATATCTAAGGGCTGCAAGCCTGGAAACGGGCCTATGAATGACGCCGCTCCTAGTTTTAACGTCGACTACCCTGCAGACGCCATCCGCTCCTGGATATGTCTTGACAATGCGGCCCAGAAGCCAGTTCATAGGTGGTAGTTGCTCATCCAGTACTAGAACTAGATCGCCGACTTGAACAGAGTTTTCTTTATGCTGCCACTTCACTCGTTGCTGCAAGGATGATAAGTAATCCTTGTTCCATCTGGCCCAGAAGTGTTGCCTCAAGCGTTCAACTAGCTGGTATCGATTGAGGCTAGCTCGCTCAGTGGCAGGTGAAGGAAGTGAAGTTAAAGGCCTACCCACTAGGAAGTGCCCCGGTGTAATGGCTGACAAATCAGATGGGTCAGCAGACATAGAAGTAATGGGTCGAGAGTTCATGATAGCCTCAATTTGGGCAAAAAGAGTGTATATCTCTTCAAAGGTCAAGCTACAGTTACCCGCTATCCGTTTTAAATGATATTTAGCCGTCTTGACCCCCGCCTCCCAGATACCGCCGAAGTGCGGTGCATATGCTGGTGAAAATTTAAAAGTGATGCCCTCTTTGCAACCGTAATCGCTGATTGATAATTCACTTCGCTTAAGCAGTCTGTTCAGTTCGTTGTTAGCCCCGACAAAATTTTTACCGTTATCACAATAAATTGTGTGGGGTTTACCGCGTCGTGAAATAAACCTACGTAGACATAGAATGAAGGCATCGGTACTCAAGTCACTAACGACTTCCAAGTGCACAGCTTTAGTACTAAAACATACAAATATGCATAAGTAACACTTGGAAGTCTTAGCACCCCGACCTTTCCGATTTAAGATTAAAAAAGGTCCAGCGAAATCTGTACCACAAGTTTCAAATGGCGGAGCAGGAGTTACACGAGACTGAGGTAAATTTCCCATTATGGGATTCAAAGGCTTAGCTCGGAATCTAAAGCAACGAATACACTTTCTCACGGTAGTCGCAGCCAATACCTTGCCCCCTATGGGCCAGAATTGCTCACGAATAGAATTTAAAAGTTGCTGCGGGCCACAGTGCAAGAGACGAAGGTGTTCTTGTTCAAATAAAAGTTTAGTGAAAGTGTGTTTGGGGTCTAGTAGAATAGGATGTTTTTTCCCATAAGGACAATGAGAAGCATTGTCAATGCGTCCACCGACACGTAATATGCCCCTTTCATCTAAGAAAGGATTTAAAGAGAGAACACGTGACTTAGTATTTATTTTATTAAAAGTTTCAAGTGAGTGAATTTCTTTATAAAAGGTTTCCTTTTGTGAGGCCTTAGCTAAAAACAGCAGTGAATTATGTAATTCCAAGCAAGTAAGTTGACCACTTAATTTACCACTAGTATTATTTTTTCTAATATTATTTATAAACCGTAGTATGTAGGCAAATATTCTTTGTAATTTATACAGTTTAGAATACTTATCAAAATGTATAATATCATTAGGTATAGTTTTAATATTTAAACTTATTTTAGTTTCAGGTAAAACTAAGGACGTACATTTAGATTGAGGCCATTCATTTTCGGACTGCATTAGAAAGGATGGACCGTGCCACCAAAATGTATTTCCACAGAGAAGATGTGGTTGAATACCCCTGGACGCCAAATCAGCAGGATTATATTCGGTAGGTACATGGCGCCAAGTAGTTTTATCGGTTAATTCCCGAATCTGTTCTATACGGTTACATACGTACGTTTTTAAAGTTTTAGGTGGAGTGTGTAACCATCCCAAAACGATTGTTGAATCGGTCCAAAAGACAGAGCGTGAAAGATTAATTCTCAAAGAGTCAATGACCTTTACAAATAACTTTGCACCCAGTAGGGCACCTAATAATTCTAATCGAGGAATTGTTTCAGACTTTAAAGGGGAAACTTTAGTTTTAGCACATAGTAAATTACAACTTATTTTACCTAAGTTATTAATCGATTTTATGTAAATACAAGCTCCATAGGCATCTTGCGACGCATCAGTAAAACAATGAGCTTCTATATAAGTAGGTGAATCGCAGAGAACATATCTAGGTACTTGAATCTTCGCAAAATATTTGGTATTTTCATAGAATTCAATCCAAGATTTTTCTATTTCGTCTGGGATTTTATCATCCCAGTCTATTTTAAGTAGCCAGAGCTTTTGTAGAATGATTTTATGAAAAATAGTACAAGCAGATAATAAACCTAATGGATCGAAAATTCGACACGAGTTAGACAATATGGAACGTTTGGTAATTTTAGGAATAATTTGATTTTCAACTGAAAAGTGTAAAGTGTCAGAGCTAGGTGTCCATTTTAACCCAAGCACAGAGGATTGTTTACTAAAGTCTTGAGATTGATTAGTAGTATGGATGTCATCAAAAATATCAGGAGAATTAGTTCGAAATTTACGCAAAGGAAAACAACCCTCAGAAAGTTTTTTAATCACACCTGCAATAGTAGCCTTTAACATAGATTTTGAGTCAGAGCCAGTATTGAGATCATCAACGTAAAAGTCATGTCTTAAAGTATTAGCAACAGTTTCATCAGTACACTCAGCTGCAAGTTGAACAAGACATCTAGTACTTAGATATGGGGCAGAGGCTGTCCCATACGTGACAGTATTGAGTTGCAGGGTTTTGAGTGATTGGTTTTCATCTTCCCGCCATAGTATGAGTTGTAGGTGACGTTGAGATTTATCTATCATGACCTGTCTATACATTTTTTCTACGTCACCTGTCACAACATAAGTATACTGACGAAACCTTAACAAGATTGCCATTAAATCATCCTGAACTACTGGTCCAACAAATTGAATATCATTCAGTGATTTATTTGTAGAACTTTTACAAGAGGCATCGAAAACCACTCTTAAACGAGTAGTTTCACTGCTGTCGCGAATCACAGCATGGTGAGGAATATAATAACCAAAACTCGGAGGGTTAACTTCTGTGAGATGCCCTAACCTTTGATATTCGTTTATAAAGTCAATATAGTCGCTTTTTATTTTTGATTTATTTAATTTTCTTTCTAAGTTGAGAAAACGCCTTTTAGCAATAGTATAAGAGTCGCCTAAGGCATCCTCAGGGACCTCACGCAGTGGTAGCTTTACAGAGAACCTGCCGTCGCTGAGGCGGACAGTATTCTGAATAAAATGATCTTCACAGTATTGTTCATCTTTAGAAAGTACATTATTTTTTGTAGACAAAGTGGGAATATCCTCAACTTCCCAGAATTTAGTTAAAGAATCCTTAATCTCTTGAGAAAAGTTAGAATAAGTAGTTGCAGTAGTAGTAAAGTCCATTCCAGTTGGGCCTGACACAAGCCAACCTAAACTGGATTTTAAAAGAGTAGGTTTATTTTTTCCTAACTTAATTTGTCTAGACTGTACAATTTCCCAGTAAACATCTGCCCCTAGTAAAACATCAATCTCAGAGGGATGATAGAAGCTTGGATCGGCTAGCCTAATAGACTCAGGAAGATTCCACTGAGAGGGATCAACTTTAGTACTAGGTAACAAACCAGTTATCTCCGGCACCACAAGACAAGAAACATTTGTGTGGAATGAATTGATGCGCGATTTTATCTGCACTTTACACCCTTTAGTTGTATGGGTTAGTCTATTGTTAATGCCAGAAATTGAAATATTAGTGTCAGAACAAGAAATATTAAGTTTCCTTTGTATTCTTTCAGTTATGAAGGATGACTGACTTCCATTATCCAGAAGAGCCTTTACAATATGTGTCTGATTAGTTTCACTATCAACTAATTCCACCTCAGCTGTGCTCAAAAGAATCTGCCCAGGCATAGACACAGAGAGGGATATAGGATTGAACATAGTAACAGTAGAAGAAGTTATTTGTGGTGCCACAGAAGTGTCAGCAGGTGAGTTTTTAGAATTACTGTTAGTTTGTGATTTATGAAGTAATACATTATGCCTTTTTTTGCAGATTACACACGGATTATGCTTGCATTGAGAAGAGTAATGATTGGGACGCAAACAATTGTGACAGAGTTTGTGTTTTGAAACTACATCATATCGGGCATCCAATAACATATCCTTAAATTTATCACATTTGTAAAGTAAATGATCTTGTGAACATACAACACAGTTTTTCTTATTTACATCAACAGAAGAAACAAAAGACTTAGTATGTTTTTCAGCTTTGGTTACATCAGTCTTACTGTATTGCAATGTTTCTAAGACATCAGCACGATTACGCAAGAAAGTGTAAAACTCTTCAATAGTAGGAGAATAATTAAAAGAACTCCTGTGTTCCTCCCATTTGCGACCCGTGGCACCATCCAGCTTGGATACCATGATAAAAATTATTAAAGTGTCCCAGTGAGAAGTTGGCTCATTCAATGTGGTGAGAGCACGGATATTTTTTGAATAATAATCAATCATATAACGGAGTGACTTGTAGTTTTCTTTATTTATTATTTCAAAGTTAAAGAGAGCTTTCAAGTGATTGTTTACTAGAATTCTATTATTATCGAATCGCTCAGTGAGTAAGTTCCATGCCAACTTGTAGTTGCTAGCTGTAAATTCAATGGATTTGATTATATTAGATGCTCCGGCTTCTAGGGATGAACGTAAGTAATGGAACTTATTTATGTCTGGAATTGTGTCGTTTTTATTAATTAGTGAATCAAATGTGTCTCGAAATTCCATCCATTTTATGTAATTACCATCAAAGGAAGGAAGCTTAATAGTTGGTAGCTTAATGTTAGAGTTCCGGCTTCCTTGTGCATCATGTTGACCGCCAGACGTTGAACCAGAATTTGAATTTACAGGTAGCACACGGCTAGTATGAGTATCAATTAAAATTTGAGCTGTAGCAATATTCGAGCAAAAGTCACTTTCAATTATTTCATTTTCTTCTAATTGTTCCGGAGCCAAACTTTCAATTTTAATTTTTAAATCATCAAACTGATGGAATAACTCTCTAAACCTAGATAATTTCAACTCAGTTTCAACAAGTATTTGTTTAGGCAGACATTCAGTATCTATTAGCTTGACAGTATTTAAATATTTAGAAAAAATAGTTATTCTAGACTTAATAGTACCCCGCTGCTGAATGAGAGATTTTAACTCCGCAGCCATAGTAAACACAAAACACAAGTAACTGAACAGACCGGTCAAGAATAAGTATGAAGCAGTATCAAACCAGGTATTAGGTTAATAATAAAAAGCCAAACCGTGCAAGTCGCGCAGTAGCTACGACAATAAACTTAGTCTTAGTCAGCAGATCACGAGCAAAGCAGGGCACACAGCACAGGTAGCAGGTCGTGCAGAGTAGATAATCTTTCTTAGCAGTTAGCAGCGCACCTCGACGGCAACCAAGAAGCAGTGTATGTCTCGACGGCTCTGAAAAATGCCAGGGTGGTCCCGTAAGCGAGGTGCATAGAAAGCAGTGCAGTATTTCTAGTGGATAGCTAAGCACTTAAAGGAGAGAGTAATATAGAAGGTTACAGGAATTTCTTTTGAGTGTGCAAAAACGTTATTAACTGGCTTAGTATTAGTTTATGGGAAAAGTAAGTTATGAAGTAATTTTATCTGACTCCAATATAGTTATATGAAAGACGGTAGCGGGCTGTGAAAGTAGAAAGTATATAAGTATACTAAAACTGGGCGTACTTCCCTGTGAGCAGAAACCACAAACCACACAAGCCTTTTTTCACCTTACGCCACGCGGTTTCGTCGGTTATGTCGTTCGTGTTAGCGCCGCTGTTGTCTTCAGTTTCTTATATCACGTCGAGGTCTCCAAATGTTGAGGAGGTTTGTAGTGAAACTAACCGTTGTTAATAACAGTAAGTAATTTATTAACTCTAGAACAAGATTAACAAGAGGAAGAACAGAATTTCGTTCCGTCGTGACTCGTCGCCATTTTGTTAGTAGAGAGTGCGCAAGAGTGACGCCGGCAGCGTTCCATACCGGCGCAGCGCTTACCAGTGTTGCCCGCGTTCCGCCGTCCGACATCGTTATATTTTTAGTATGTAGTGTAGTAGTTTTTAGTAGTTTAGTGAACAATCGGATAATTATATGAAAAATTAAGGTCAAAGTTTTTTTTACATATTTGGGACGAGAATCGTATACTGACCACCCTCCTTCAATAAGTCCGTCGTTCAAATATACATACTGTATACATTGAGTTCTAGAGAGCTGTAGGTAAAGTACTAACAGCAAATTATTCAAAAGATTGACTTAAAAAGCACTTTTTGAGTGGCTCAGTAAAACCATATGAAATGCCACAATTTGTGAATCTTCTAAACGATAAACAATAAAAGAAGAAGACGAGAGAGAAGAGAAGACTCCTTTAAGCATTTAGGTACTGCAAGCAACCGCACACTTCTCACTAGTAGTATGCGGTGGCTTGCACTACTTGTGGTTAACACTAGCTTTTTCATATTTTAGTAACAGAGCAATAAAATACGTTTTGTGCGTGTCAGGTGGAAGAGATGCAGTCCAAAGAGCTGTACCCGTACATGCACAGCGTGGAGGCGGTGGTGCGGCGCGGCGCGGGCATCCCGCTGGCGCTGTTCGAGAAGGACCAGCTGGCGCAGGCGCTCGCCTCCGCCAGGAACTGGAAGCGGGGGGCCGCCGACATGTTCCTGAAGAAGGTAAGGCTTTGCAAAGAGCTGTACCCGTACATGCACAGCGTGGAGGCGGTGGTGCGGCGCGGCGCGGGCATCCCGCTGGCGCTGTTCGAGAAGGACCAGCTGGCGCAGGCGCTCGCCTCCGCCAGGAACTGGAAGCGGGGGGCCGCCGACATGTTCCTGAAGAAGGTAAGGCTTTGCAAAGAGCTGTACCCGTACATGCACAGCGTGGAGGCGGTGGTGCGGCGCGGCGCGGGCATCCCGCTGGCGCTGTTCGAGAAGGACCAGCTGGCGCAGGCGCTCGCCTCCGCCAGGAACTGGAAGCGGGGGGCCGCCGACATGTTCCTGAAGAAGGTAAGGCTTTGCAAAGAGCTGTACCCGTACATGCACAGCGTGGAGGCGGTGGTGCGGCGCGGCGCGGGCATCCCGCTGGCGCTGTTCGAGAAGGACCAGCTGGCGCAGGCGCTCGCCTCCGCCAGGAACTGGAAGCGGGGGGCCGCCGACATGTTCCTGAAGAAGGTAAGGCTTTGCAAAGAGCTGTACCCGTACATGCACAGCGTGGAGGCGGTGGTGCGGCGCGGCGCGGGCATCCCGCTGGCGCTGTTCGAGAAGGACCAGCTGGCGCAGGCGCTCGCCTCCGCCAGGAACTGGAAGCGGGGGGCCGCCGACATGTTCCTGAAGAAGGTAAGGCTTTGCAAAGAGCTGTACCCGTACATGCACAGCGTGGAGGCGGTGGTGCGGCGCGGCGCGGGCATCCCGCTGGCGCTGTTCGAGAAGGACCAGCTGGCGCAGGCGCTCGCCTCCGCCAGGAACTGGAAGCGGGGGGCCGCCGACATGTTCCTGAAGAAGGTAAGGCTTTGCAAAGAGCTGTACCCGTACATGCACAGCGTGGAGGCGGTGGTGCGGCGCGGCGCGGGCATCCCGCTGGCGCTGTTCGAGAAGGACCAGCTGGCGCAGGCGCTCGCCTCCGCCAGGAACTGGAAGCGGGGGGCCGCCGACATGTTCCTGAAGAAGGTAAGGCTTTGCAAAGAGCTGTACCCGTACATGCACAGCGTGGAGGCGGTGGTGCGGCGCGGCGCGGGCATCCCGCTGGCGCTGTTCGAGAAGGACCAGCTGGCGCAGGCGCTCGCCTCCGCCAGGAACTGGAAGCGGGGGGCCGCCGACATGTTCCTGAAGAAGGTAAGGCTTTGCAAAGAGCTGTACCCGTACATGCACAGCGTGGAGGCGGTGGTGCGGCGCGGCGCGGGCATCCCGCTGGCGCTGTTCGAGAAGGACCAGCTGGCGCAGGCGCTCGCCTCCGCCAGGAACTGGAAGCGGGGGGCCGCCGACATGTTCCTGAAGAAGGTAAGGCTTTGCAAAGAGCTGTACCCGTACATGCACAGCGTGGAGGCGGTGGTGCGGCGCGGCGCGGGCATCCCGCTGGCGCTGTTCGAGAAGGACCAGCTGGCGCAGGCGCTCGCCTCCGCCAGGAACTGGAAGCGGGGGGCCGCCGACATGTTCCTGAAGAAGGTAAGGCTTTGCAAAGAGCTGTACCCGTACATGCACAGCGTGGAGGCGGTGGTGCGGCGCGGCGCGGGCATCCCGCTGGCGCTGTTCGAGAAGGACCAGCTGGCGCAGGCGCTCGCCTCCGCCAGGAACTGGAAGCGGGGGGCCGCCGACATGTTCCTGAAGAAGGTAAGGCTGGGGCAGTGCAGGGGCAGGCTTCTGTCTGCTCAACATTCATAGATTACAATGGGAATTTTACTATAGCAAATATTTTGAATTCACAATTTGAATCTTTTCACTGAACGACTATTGTGATAACTTCTTATTTTTATTTTTTTAATAAACACACATTATTAACACAAACCTCACAATCAAATAACATTTAAAAAAATCAACACAAACTGATAATTTCCGATGATTTCCGATTACGTCCGACAATATCCGAAGCTCCGAAGCTCAAAGAAAGTCCGCCTGAGTTGCAACGCTAGCGCCTTTAGATATTCATGGATGTGTGCGTGAGCGAACTGTGTACGGACGGTACGCACACACGAACCTAGCTAATGCGGCGAGCGACCGTCTTGGTTGTTTAGATACATTATTTTGCAGTGCCGCGGCCGCTTGATGAACACTCGTGTGTAATTCCTGTCTAAAAATTAGGCGTTTCTAAGTTATTACATTTTGTTTATTCATTTATTTACTATTAACGACTATTATTATTATTTACTGTTACGAACGTTTTACATGTCTTTAAGTCATCTAAAACGTTCGAAAGTTTTAAAATATGTGTGAGTGGCTAGTTATGCACTGCTTTTGTGCCTATACGGAACGCACGCCCCTGGTTATAGCTATACTATGAGAAACTCTGTTTTGTGTTTATGATAAAAGTGTAAAGGCCGTGTATTAACACTTAGTCTCCACCCCAGAGCTGGCCGTACTCCCTCCTGGAGGCCCTGTCCCCGCGCGTGGAGGCGGGCACAGCGGGCGCGGGGGGGCGGCGCCGCGCGCGGGAGGCGGGGGCGGAGGCGGGGTTCCTGCGGCACTTCAGCGAGGACTCCACGCCCACAGACATCGTGGCCGCCTTCAAGCACGCCGAGCTGCAGGAACTGCACGCCATCAAGGAACTACGGTACATATCCTACTCACTCTATACACCTTCCCATGATCTAAGTTGCCGTGGATGTATCCCGATCGCCATACACTAGATACAGTTACGAACGCGTTACCACTGTGTCTGAAGAGAACGACTGCGTTACCACTGTCTGAAGAGAACGATTGCTTTATAGTGGGACGAACTATGTCCGATGGTGTTCGATGCTCGTGTATCACCGGCAGCGATGCAAGCTAAAAGTCCACAATTTTGCAATTTATAAAAGGCATAAGGACTGTCTATTGACTGAATCTGTATAACAATACTAATCCAAAATCAAAAGATTTTTATTTCGAGTAGGCGTTCTCAGACACTTACAAAACGTTATTAATTCTCGTTGCGCGGTTCCAAAATTTCATTCTTACGGAAAAGAAACTAATCAGATTTGTATTAGGCCATAATTCGTGTAATTCTTCATAAACAGATCTCAAAACTAAAAATAATTTCCACAAATATAATCTACAACGTTATTTGTTTCCAATAGAACCAGAAACATGCGCAAAGAAGTCCGCGCGCCGGTATCAGCGGGCGTCACGTTCTGCGTGTGCCAGAAGCGACAGTACGGCGTGATGACGCAGTGCGAGCTCTGCAAGGACTGGTTCCATGGTAATATACTCAATTATATTGTGTTTTGTTAATAAATATGGTGAAATATACATTTCATACTTACAGATACAACGACAGGCTTGTGTGCGTGAAATGTATTTATTTATTTATATTAAGGATCTCCAACGAAAAATACACAAGATACATTATTAGATAAAAGAGGACGGTTTTTTTTGTCTAATAATCAACAGTTTTTTTTTCATTTTCCTACTAGTTCGAGTACTTATGAAAAAGTATTGCATACATAGACAAGTCAAGTTCTTCATGATTATGACTAAAACAATTTTCAAATAATTGATTCAAGTCCTTTATACTATTTCAAATCATCACCCGTCAATCAGGCACCCGTCTTAGTGCCTATGACTGAAGTGTTTGCAAAATTCTTCACAACACAACATAAATTTTGTTCTGCTAAAGGCGGTTCTATTTAAATACCACATAAATACTCTAGTTACATTTATTTGACACATCATCTAACCAGTCCTACAACTCCACAGCATCATGCATAGCGGCTGACAAGGAAGAGCGCGAGGAATCCCCCGACCGTGTGGAGGTTCCGTTCCCGACGCCCGAGCCCAAGTTCCTGTGCCCAGACTGTATGCGCACCAAGAGGCCACGGCTAGACCGCATACTGGCGTTACTGGTGAGGACATGTTATTCTAGCTACAGATTGAAAATATCTAGCTTTATTGAACGGTCGTTTTTAAGTGATAGGATCACAAAAATAGGTGTGAGATTGGCAGTTGATAAACTCAAGATTTTTAACGGTGTTGCCAATTCAAGCGTTACATTCGAACACTAGTGATGTGTACTTTAATAGTCTGGTGAAGTAGTCAAGCTTTTACTTAGACTAACTGTATAGATCCATTAAAACAAAGAAAGAATCGGCAACAAACCTGAAAACCAAATTGATTTTGCCATCAATTTGGTTTTTAGGTTTTTTGTTCAGAGTTCTGTAGTATGTAACGAAAACATTATATAGCCCCTTTTAGTTTCCCGGTGTACCTATTGTCGACTTACACCACGTCCTCTCATATTATATTGTTTGTTACTCAATGAGATTAATAATGAGTGGTAGATTTTTCCAATTTAGTGTTAGTTAAGAATTATGTTGTTGTTAGAACAATAATTAAGTACATATTTTTCTAATTATTACTTCTAAGTTTTTCTTGTGTAATTGGCTTCAAGCCGTATATATCATTAAATAAATATTTGTAGATTTAAAATCGGATCGGATTTAAAATGGACGGGCCTGTTGGTCTAGTGGTTAGTGACCCTGACTGCTAAGCCGGAGGTCGTGGGTTCGATTCCCACCCAGGACAAATGTTTGTGTGATGAGCACGATCATTTGTTCTGTGTCTGGGTGTAATTTATCTATAATATGTATGTATTTAGAAATATATAAGTATGTTATTAGCTGTCTGATTACCATAACACAAGCTCTGCTTAGCTTGGGATCAGATGGCCGTGTGTGGATATTGTCCCAAAATATTAAATATTAAAAAATATTAAATATTGTTACAATGACTCTTTTCTCATCCAGGTGTGGCTCCAAAAGTTACCAGTCCGCCTCGCAGAGGGCGAGGCCCTGCAGTGCGTGACGGAGCGCGCGATGGCCTGGCAGGACGCGGCGCGCGCGCTGCTCGCCAGCCCCGCACTCGCTGCACTGCCGCTGCACGACCACGACACTGTGCAGGTATACACGGACACACACGGACAGACATACAGCTACTAGGATCTTTGGCCATTAACATGAGGGTGTTGGTGTAAATATTCGCAACAAGAATTGTTTCAAGTAATTTAAATGTCTGTCTACAGTGATAGTTTTTCAAATATGACGGCATTTGTTCTGATTTTAGGCACGTGTTAGAAGATCCTTGTAGTTCTATACGTGGTTGTGATAAAAGTTGTACTATGATGCCATACTGTGTTGGTTATTTTGCTTGACAGTGACAAGACAGCATGGTATCACAGTGTCTTACTTAAATACGAGTTATATAGATGCAAATTTGAACACAAACTAGAAATTACTAATATTAACAAGCAATTTTTATTGTTACAGGCCAACAGGGAAAAAGCAGACAAACTAAATGCCGAACTCAAAAAGGCAACAGGAAGAGCACACGATTCACATTTATCAAATCCTAGGTGAGTTTTATCTCAAACAAATCTGAAGTATTACAAAATCATACTTCATTGGGCTAATACTATGTTTTTGTCGTTTGTTAGGTCATCAGCGAGTGTAGAACACGCGTATAGTGCGACACCGCGGTCGCCGAGCACGCGAGTAGCGCCCGGGTTATTGCAGAAGTTGGAAGACCTTATGTTAGAGGGCGATCTACTAGAGGTAAGAGTTTGAAAGGGAATGTTCTTATTTTCTTATATTATGAATATGGTGCCAAGGAATAGTCATAATTATCAAATAGTCCAGTCATTGTGAAATGGAAGATTACGTTGCTGCAGAAAGTTATCTAAGTATGTGTAATAGGTTTTGGAAAATTCTTAGTCAGATTTTAATGTTATTTTTTTAATTGTAGAAAATGCTTGAGAGTTAATAAAACGAGATTAGTATGAATTAATTATTAGAGTCGATGTTCGAGTGAGGCGGGCGATTACTTGCATCACTCGCTCGCGGCAGTCAAGCGTGTACTTTTAGATACGTACTATAGAGAAATGATCACTGGTTGCTCTCTCGGCGTGAGTTCTAATAGCTTCGTGAGTATCGCCGAGTGAGTGTTATTTTTCATAGCTCGATTCGCTTTGTTTGCATGCTTTTTATGCTCGCGCTCTGGTCTAAACGAATAAATAGAGCGCTGATCAATGTATTCCAAGTCGATTTTTGTTTAGGGAATGTTAATTGTGATGTATAATATTGGTTGAAGTTGTGATAGTCTAGGGGTAAAACCGTAGGACTGCTAAGTCAAAAGTTTCGAGTTCGATCTCCACGGCAGTTTTCGAATGTTGTGTGTTTTAGAAATAAATATCACAGCTTCTGTGTTTCGGAAGGCACGTAAAAATGTGGGTCCTGCGCCTGATCTCTCTCCGGTCGTGTCGGATTGCCGTCCTATCGGATTGTGAGAGAAAAGTAATGGAAAATGCGCCTGTGTTTGCGCACGCGCTTGTGCACTATAAAATGTCCAGCGTAGCTGGCTGGTATCATAGTTACACTAGCCGCCGTGGCCGAAATCGGTCCGGACACATTATTATAGTACTATAACGTTGGTGTATATGTGTGTGTAGGTCCGGTTAGAGGAGCAGGTGCAGGTGTGGAGTGCAGTAGTTGCGTGTCGCGGGCTAGAAGGACGACGTGCTGCGAGACATGACGCGGGCCGCCGCAAGCGTCGCACGCGACAGCCGCGCCCGCACCATCAGCTCAAACGCACGCGCACCCGGCACCACCACCCCGCCGACACACGTGAGTACCACACCACACCACACCACACCACACCACACCACACGACACCACACACCACACGACACACGCGCAGCTTGCCCGCCCACCGGACCGGACCTGGGCTGCGGAGCGGGGAAACGATACTGGTACACTGAAAGGCTCACGCCTAAAACTGTGTGCATTTTGTGTACACACACATTATTTAATAAAATTGTCAGTCACAATAAACAGTATGGCGCTCAATGTATTATCTAAATTAATTCGATTTAAAATATAATTTTATTTACAGGAACACCAGCCGCAAAACCAACGTTAAAACGAGGGACTGCGACCACAACAAATTATCTCAATAGGAAACAGGTATATATTATTATAACAGTTTATTTTTTTACATACACTAATCCACTAATTACGATTTTATTCGACAATGAGTTTGAATTTACAACAAATAGACCGACATATATGCAAACTTTATTGTTATTATACTTAGTACTTACTATTCACATTTGTCATAAGTATGGCAGTGATATTGATAAACACGTGTCCACAGGGAATGTCATCGGGCTCCGGTCTGATGATGCGCAAGCACTACATGGCGCGGCAGGAGCGACGCAAGCGCGGGCTCGCCGCCTCCACGCGCGGGAAACATCCCAGACAGGCTAGGATGGGTAAGTCCGATTTATATAAGCATTTTAGGAGTTGCCTATTATTCATTTATTTTTATCCATTACTGCAGGGTAAAGGCCTCCCTTCCCCCCTTCCACCTATCCCAGTCTATGGCTAACTGGGGCCAGTTTTGTGAAAATGAATCGAGCTCTATGAATCTAGTTTATTTGCCTGTATTCTATAAAAAATCTCTTGGTAGGTTGAGTTGAGTTGGTCGTGTGTGGTATTAGTGAAAGTGCGAAGAATCGAATAACTTGAACAATATTGACTGTAAGTTGACCAAGGAAGCATTAATATTAAAATGATTTTACAAGGTAGTGGAGTAATTTACACTAAAATTGCAAATTTTCGTATAACATTATCGTCAATGACTTCATTAGACGTCCTAGTTAAAAGATCCCCATGAACTTATTCAATACTAACGTCAAAAATTTGCTCGATTTTTTTTATCCACAATGTAATATAACAACCATTCCACCACTCCAGCAGGGCAACGCGGTGCAGCGGCCGGCGCAGCAGCAGCAGCGTCAGCGGGCGGCGCGGCGGCCAGCAGCTCGTCATCCGCGTCGTCAGCGGAGGACGACGAGGACTGCGCCGCACACGACTGTCTGCGACCCACTGGTAAGGGGGCATTGTCACATTTAACCTACAGTTATAGATATATAGATAGAATATTCTTTATAGCACACCACGTGAAAAACAGATTTGACATAAGAAAAAGTTACATGGCGCAACAATGGGTGGTCTTATCGGTAAGAGCGATCTCTTACAGGCAACCTTGGAATGGACTTGGTACTGTAGGAGTAACATAGATATACATTATGTATTTTTAGATCACACCACTAGGTAAATGTACTCCAAACTCTAATTTTAACGACTCTTGGGAGTCGAAGGTAGATGCGTGGATCGTTTGTGGTTAATCATTGACATGAATCAGGTTCTTAAAAATCTGTTCCTTCTTATTTGGGCAGAAAGTGTGAAAGTTACCAGACCCTAAAATTGAATATTGTTTTAATATTCATCAAAACAACTAAGCAAATCTATTTTTTTTTTTCATTGAAAGTAAATGACTCCCGCATTAAGAAACTTAATCGTTGTGACGCAAGGAGTTTCACAAACATGGGTTTCATCATATTAGCGTGGTGTCCTATACCACTCGGCTATCATAGAGTATCCAATATAACTAACGTGAAGTATCAGAACTATGAATACGACACTAACAAAACTTGTCCATCAAACAGGCAAACTTGACTGGGTACAATGCGACGGCGGTTGCGACCAGTGGTTCCACATGCACTGCGTGGGGCTCTCGCGCGGCGCGCTGCGGGAGGACGACGACTACGTGTGCGGGACCTGCGCGCAGCGGCCCAGGGACTAAGTGTGCCCGGACTAAGTGATCAGTGATGCCTTCAGAATATATCCCACATAACATCTGCTAGTTCAATTCTCATTCAAAACTACTCACAATTTGAGTCTACCAACCTTGTATGTCAAATATTTACGAAAAGAATAGTACTCATGACTTTAAATACCGGTTTTTGACGTAAAAGTAATAATTTTGAGTGAATAATGCAATTTGCAGTCATAAATATGTTAAAATACAGTTCTAGGTTATTCTTTACTGTGTGTTAACATGTTAAGTGTACCAATCAGGAATCACAACGAATATATTCAAAATTGTACACAAAAAATACAAATTTCACTATAGACTTTCTGGTACTAAATGTATAAAGGATAATCGGACTAAATACTTAAAGCGACTGTCGAGCGAAAGTTACTCTTAAACTAGAATAAAGTCTTCAGTAATAATATCTATGCACCGAATACAAGTTAAATAAGCAGGTTTTAAATATCTATCTGTTGCTATCTAACATCTTAAGTGACAAAGTGAGCATGCAACTTAACATGAGAATTTACTAAGACCTATTATCGGTTCAGTATTAGGCCATTAGGCCAGGGTACATTCAAATCCCATGACCTTCAAATAAGAATTTACATAATCAACGAATTAAACCAGTTACCATTAATATACAAAACAAAACAATCGCTCGATTGTCCCCTGTTCAAATAAAGTAAGAGAGACTATTAGCCAAGAATAATACGAAAGTAATTTACACGCAAAAGCAAAAAATAACTTCTTTACTTATATTAACATTATAGTACTAAATGTTATGATCAAATCAAATAATGTGCTATAAGTAAAGGATCAATGCTTCATATGAGTATAAAAATTGTTGATTTCACAATAATTAGAATGAATTTGCACAAAGCAAAGCATTAAAAATGAACTAGTTTAATTATTCAATGGATTTAAAACGAAAGTAGTTGCAATTTGACGTCAATCAATGTTATAGTATTTGATTATTCAATTTATGAGGCTGTGTTATAATGTTCTAAGTTATTGAGGAAAAACTCATCATTGAATGTCCGATTTGTGCCAGTATGATATCTCATTGAAACTATTTTAGGCTGTTATTTAAAACTGCCATAGATTACTGGAACCTTTATCATAACTGTACCAATAATTGCAAAAATCTCAAGTTGAGCACTGTCATTAAATGTAGTGGTCAGGTGGCTATCTCCTATAGTAATATTTTTGTGTTAGTGAAAAAGAGACGCCGCTTTACACCCTGTAATGCACCATCACCCTTTCACTACTGCAATTATATTTCTTTATGACATGGCGGTAGGCGAATATACAAGGGTACACACATTATAGCACAGCCTCCAATCAGTGTTTTCAATATGTATGGAATTAATTGTCTTAATACATGTTTAGTAGAATTCGATGTTAGTGGTAATTATTGTCCAAAAGTTTATTGTTACATGGTAAGAGTATGCTGTGGACATGACGGAATTGTAGAAATTGGAATTGTTTACCGGGTCTCCAGCCTTGATGGCCAGTATTTAAGTGAACTAAACCTTGACTATAAATGTGACACATACTAAAGTTTTGGCTAGAAACTAGGTCTTGCACTGAAGATCAATGTCCTTTTAATGGTTTCAAAGTTTATTATAACGATAAAACATCATAATACTGATAAATGATACCTCTTTTTCTGAGTTGGAAGTTAGTATGTATGTCTGTAACAGGCACACGTCTACAGACAATATTCTTACCATATAACCGATCGATGTTGAACCAATATTGTTATATTATAAACTAGCGAAATATACATATACACGTCTCTCTCTCTCTCTCTTCACAAAGTTGGCATCTTCTGAGCGCGACGCGAGTGGGAAAACTAGAGTTATCATTATTTTTATTATATATGACATGTAAGTAAGGTGACGGGACTGGAAAATAACAGGAACTTGTAAAGGACTGGCCGTTTGCTCGGACTCGACACCGACTGGGGGCGTGAGCCAATCTGACAGCATCGAAAATAGCTAGCCAATGATTCTATCCCTTTCTGTCAATTTAAAATATCATTAGTTAGAGCGAGAAAGACCATGGGTTGACTGTACCGCATGCGGTGACTCGCGACTCGAACTCTTTCTTCCTCTAGTAAGTTTTAACTTTGGGAGACTGAAGGATAGAAGCATTGGTGCTGGTTCCGTGCTGCCAGATTTGGTTGAACCCCTAATAAGTTGACGATAGAATAAAGGTATAATATATTAGTGAGACTCGCGTGTAAGTTTGTCTAGTCCTTAACGGTTCATTGGGTATAAAATCTTATCGCATTATGTAACTCTTCACCTCTGTTTGTCAGATTTAGTGCCAAAATACCACTCACACGGCTAATATTTATTGTTTACTAAATGTCAATATTTTATGTACACTGTAGTCTTGTTTATCATTTGTAGTTTTATAAGCTTTTATACTAAATGAATTGTAAATATTATTGTTGAGGATTTAATGTAAAGCATTTTCCAGTCCAGATTATATTAATTGTGAATGTGGCCAAAACATTTTGGACTTTTAGTTACTGATTTTGTACTTTAAATCATTGATATAGAGTTTAAAATGAGTAAGTGTCAGTTCAAAATATATATTTTTTGTATCCTTAGACTAACACTTTGTTTGTATTGTATAAGTGCCTAGATCCCTGCTTAGCACTAGGAAACAGGCGTGAGGATATAAGTTAGATCAGTTTTTACTTTGGTCACATTCATTTTAATTAAGCAAGAATGCTATATGACAAGTTCTTGGTCCGACGAGAATTTTTTGTAAATATTTTTTAAAAACACTAGCGAAAAATTAAGAAGTTTTTAATGTAATGGAAATTTTTGCAAGAAACTGATAGTGTAAGTGTGTGTGTGAGATGTGTGTTTGTGTGTGTGCACCAGGCACTGTGGCTGACTCACGAACAATATAACATCTAGAACTTAGGAAATTCGCCGACAGTGCCGAAAATATCTAAATTTTCTATTAAATTAATGTAGTCTAAACTGTTTGCTGCAACCTAGACGACAACCAACTAATACTGATGTTAGGAACACTTTTCTATAACACTTTACACTCAATTTGGACTTGTACCTGTTTCAATGTTAACCTTTATACTATAAAATTTAAATTTCAATAGGAAAGCAGTTGAGTAATAGTAAACGCTTGTCTGTTCCGGCGAGAGTCACACACAGCACACACTAGGGCGGCAGACCGCAGCGAGTTGGAAACGTTTGTTACAGGACGGTACCTTATACCTTCACGTAAGCTTCAGTTCGGCGACCAATTAGAACCGTACGTGTATTTCCTTCTATTGGTCGAAAGCGTTTATCATATTGTAAATAATGTTTAAATGTAGCTCGATGTATGTATATTGTGGCGCTGACGCCAGTACTTGTTAGTCTAATGTTCGTAAGAGCTTGCGACGACGTCGCCTAACCATTTGTAAGGAGATATTAAGGCCCACTCACACCGGACAGCTCGCACGCACTCTGTGCCGCGCCACACGCAGCGCGGTGTGAGTCGACCTTAAAAACATATTTTTACAGATATTAAATAATGTCTTTGGAAATTTTGAGGTATTTTAAGTAATTTTGACTGAATTAGTATCTGTTCAAATATGTATCGAGTATTTATGCACAGGCCTTTCTTTTGTGAATCAATGTTTATATAATAGTTTTAATAAGACAATTGAATAAAGCTAATACCTTACCAGATATTCTTTTTCTGTACAATCCAATTTGTGTCATATTGTTATGACATACGAATCTAATAGAATCCTATTCTGTGTTACATATCCCTTGATTGATGAAGTAGAATAGTAAGTTGGTTCAACAGTAGATGTCAATGCAGTGCATTTTGTCTTTGAAAGTTATTCTATTACAAGTAGAATCGATGTCTTACAATTTTAATTGATGGAGAGTACACAATTATGGAACTAAATATAATATACAAATTAATATAAATTTAATTTCCTCAGTTTTAAGTAATTTTAATTTGCAAAGATTACAAATACACAGTGCTCAAAAAATTGGACTTGATGGTCTAAATCTAGTCGGTATACACAAGGTTAGTCTCCCAAACAGCGGCCATGTTACACAGTATGTTCTGGTAAGGTATTTAAATTAATTTATGTAAAAAAACCCCCGCAATATTCCACAAACACATTCTATATTGTATGCTTAGTGTTCTGACACGAGTACGGCTCTTAACAATGATTGCAACTTAATTTATATTAAAAATTCGTTTATAAGCTAAAATTATTTGTTTTTTAGTCAAAAAATTAGTTGATTTTTTTATCAGACGCGTCGTTTTACGCTTTTTAGTGCATAATTATGTAATATAAAATGTATTTCGACATTTTTATTTGATTGTTTTATTTTTAATATTGACTAGGAATTTATTTTAAGTCTTCCTGTATAATGGTATTTTGTTAAGGATATTTTTTATTATTGATATTATTTCTCGAGAAATAATTGAGCGCAGAGTTGTACTGTGTGTTGCTATTGTACGCAGCCGTATGACAAATTATGTAAGCCAATGTGAACTCTATTGCTTAGTAGTAAAGATGTTTTTGTTACAAGACGGCTTTTGCCGCCAGCCATTTAGCACTAAGTGTCAACCGTTTGTTTGAACGTTTGGTTTTGTTGCTAGTTTTAGTTGTTGTAGTGGCATTCGTTTGACTATATTCATTAAACAAATCATTGAATACATAACCTATTTCTAACTAAATTGAATGTTGAATCAGTTGTACAGCTGAAACTTTTCGGAACACCTTAGCCTCTTCAAAGTATTTTGTTATTAAAAAATATAAACACCGATGCATGATAATGCGCATTGTAAATTAAAAATGTGCCTTACCGTTCGCTGTTATTATAATTATATTAAAAGTCGAAAACCGTGATAGATTTCAACGATCAGTGACAAATACTGACTTCTGATCGCGATTAAAGTATAATTTTTGTACTAACTTTTGAGTAACTGGAGTGTGTCTGCTACACATTTATAAATAAATATTGAAATATAATAAAGTAAAACGAATGCCCCTATATATAAATGGCTGTTAATTTCATGCATTGCGTTGATCTCTGGCCAGCCCGCGACGTCCGATCTGATGTTATGTTAATATTTGTGTTCGCCCGACCTGCGCATGCGACGAAGGCGCTTAGATCAAATTGTATCACTAATTGTCAGGATGAATGTTTTTTAATAAATTATGTTAGGATTTTGAATGACATTAATAAATGATTTTTAGGGAATTAATTTATAATTATCATGGTGAATTGAGCTGTAGTGTACTTTTTATTGGCGCCCAACAGTGACTGTTAAGTGAATATAAATGTATTTATTTAAGCAGATTGTTGATTTATAGTTTTTGTATTGCGAGCCTTCGTAGCGTGCGCACACAACATGATTGTACAGATATATTTAGTTCGTAAGTACCACGTTTGTTCAACCATACCGGAGACTGTACTATACCGATAGTATTCTAGTGTAAAATGTAATTGTTTAAATGTAAATGAATGGAAAAAGTCACCGCGTATCGTTGGACGGATCGACATATTGTGTACCAAATAAATATAGAAAATTATTTGAAAAATTATTCTGTAGTTTTATTACTTTAATTGTTTTATTAGTAGAGATAAGTAAAACTATTGTTCTTATATCCTTATCAAGAAATAAAGATGTAATCAGTAAGTACCTGCTGACACGCTAAAGTTCACGAGCGTCATGCGTGCAGCTCTCAGACGTAGGAAACACCGAAATTAATGTACCAACAATAATACTATTATAATATCTAGGTAAATGTCACTGAGACAGACGCGCGCGCATAATCTCTATCATCTTACATTATGTACAATCGAGTTCAATAATACATAACGTGCTTATTAAAATTGTTTGGCATCAAAAATATTGAGATAGATATTTTTTGCCTTGTCTATACCTACTGTCTGTAGTGACTCGGGCAATCCATATACTCCTTCGTACATAAAACATTCGTTTCACTACCTTTTGTAAATACTGTCATTGACCAACACTACCTGTGAAGTGCCAGAAAAAAAAAGTTCAAGTCTCCTCTCCCCCTCTTTCTGCCCACCTTAAACCAGTTCTTGCGTTATGCGGTGTGCAGATAGCTATAAGCATCATTTAATTATAGCCCAGGTTAAATTAAAACACGCCTTCTTAGTGGCAAATTATTTAAACGTTAAACATGTTTTTGACCTAAATGTTTTAAGTGTCGAATTTATTGAACTCTCTAAATTCATTTTTAAATCTGACAGCCAATGTGTAACGTATGATTTCGACTGTACTTCCATACATGAGCTTCGCGTCCACAGCCAATCGATCGCAGAGCACATGATTACACTCAACTCAAGTGCGATATGGAAACTGTAGATAGCAGAATGATTGTAAATTGTTTTCTGCTCTTTGTCCGCAATCAAATTATAATGCGTCATGCTAGAGATATGGGCAGTGTGTCAAACTGATATCAGGGAAACATTCCAGTTGTGTTGGGAAACGAATTTTTATGTTTGAAGACGATGGGGTATGATGGCAATGTTTTTTTAGTGTTCGTCCTGTATTTAATTATTAACATTAGATACTTACGTATATTTCCCTTTCTCCCGCAAACACATCACGTTAAAGTTTACGACAGGGGGGGGGGGGCTCTATTCTAAACTTAGCTTTGTCATTTTTGATTGTTTAGATTCAAGCACAAATAGATGTGTAATATTTTTTATTGTCTATCTGTCGGACTAATTCGATTTCTTCATTTTGTACCTCATCATCAACCCTACTGAACGAGGAGAGCATTCCAAGGTTAAAAACCGTGACTGCTCGCCCGAAAATTGGGAAATGTCTTCATGTAGCTGCTAAATTTCAGAAACTGAATGGCACTTCATGTATTCTTGATGGAATCGTTTTATTCAGAAGAGGGCATAAAGATATCCATGTACAATGCAAGAATCCAGAAAAAAATACACTCCATTTTGTTTAACAACATCTCGACACCTCAATTCTTATTGCTTTTGGCAAATTATGATTTATAATATGGTCTATATACTTGTGATTTTATAATGATAAGTGCAACTAGTTTTGAGAAGCACGAAAAGGACGTAAATAACACAGAAGGTGAAGTGTTGATGAAGTACTTGGTTGTATCTCCTCACAGAAATATAACACTTGACAAGTTCAAGCTCATTGTAAGTGCTTCTTACAGATAACTGCTGTCCTCGCACTTGTTTAGTTGTTGTTTTCCCACTTAATATATAGCACGTATTTACCAAGTGCCAAGGTATCTAACTACTCTACACACCGAATAGATAAACGACTTCTCAGCCCTATTATCTTATTGAATAAATTCCTAAAGTCGTTCTAAAATTATAAAGTCCAATCAAATAGGTAATTGAAATATCATGATGACCGAAAAATCAAGATATAATTAATCATTTCAATCTTAAACAAACAAATATACACATAATAAGGTATAATTGATCAGCTGCTGTTCTATATTGACGTAAAAACTAATCTAAAATACTGGATTACTATAAAGATAGCAAATCAAACAGAATAAATAATTCTCTCACAATATAATATCATTCAAAACAACACAAAATTTACAAAACTATCACAATGTACTCAACTTATTCGAATAATATCCTTTTAATACTTAAACTGGAAAAATAGTTCTGGTCTATATTTAATGCAGCAGCGGTGTGCTGAGCCTTCGCGAAGACATGTTCCTCTTATAAGTAAGGACAGGACAGGACTGGAACACCATCTTCTCTTCAATCTCCCTCGGAGCCAGCGGCCTCCCTCGGAACTCATCCTCTATCTGCTGCAAGGTCTTCCCTTTAGTCTCCGGCAGTAATATTGAGATCACCAGCAAACAGTAAGTGAGAAGACCTGCGTATATCGTGTACGTACCGTAGATACCCACACTCTCCACTAAACCTAAGAAAGTTTTAAGAACTACGAAGAAGGAAGCTGACATGGTTGCCAAGCTGATGCTTCCTCCTATACTCCTGTATTCTAGAGGGAATACCTCCCCACTGATCACGTTTGGTAGGGGAAGCATGCCTGTGGCTACAGTGAAGAACTGCACGTTGATGAGCAGAGCTGGGATCCAGACAGCATCGTAGGTCAGTAAGCCTTCCTTCCTGAGATACGTGTAGGACGCGATGGCCAGCTGACTTATAACACACAGCCCGCCAGTCAGGAACATCATAGTTCGTCTCTTTACTTTGTTTATCACAAATACAGCTATAGTGTTGGAGATAAATCTTTGAGTATCTAAGAATATCATCCAGAAATGTGCGTTGACGCCGGGACCCATGATCAGACTAATAATAGTGGTGGAGTAGGCCGCCATGGTGGTGCCGCCAGCGAACTGCACCATGACGAAAGCATGCATCATCAGTATGATGGGTTTGTAGAACTCTTTCTTCTTTATCGTTGTGATAGCAGACTTCATGTGATTCGGTTTCCTTCCAATCTTCTGCGTCGCTCTAGCTTTTTCGAAGACCTGTCTGGCGTGTATCATTTCCTCTAGCTCCTCCTCTTCGTCATCACCCCTGAGCCATCGGAAGACATCCCGACACTCCTCATATCTTCCCTTTGAAACGAGCCAGCTCGGGGACTCCGGGCAGTATATGGTCATGATAAGGCTAAAGAATGAGAAGAACACGCAGACCAGGGCGGTCTGCTGCCAGCTGTAGATGGAACCCAGCACGTGCACGAACAGTATACCGAAGGCTTGAGTCAGAGAGACCGTCGTGAGGAATGCTCCTCTATTCTTGGGACTAGCGTATTCTCCGATGAGGACTGAGCGCAGTGGAGACAGCATGCCAATGGAAAGGCCTTGGAGTATCCTTCCAATCAATAAAGGCTAAAAACAAAAATTGCACTCAAAATACAATTGTTTTTAAAGTTATAATTACTTTAGTTTTAATCGAATATTTTGCTGACCTCGAAGCTAGTAGCCATCATAGTGATGAACCAGCCAATGAGCACGGGCATGGTGACCGCCAGGTGAGCGATCCGCCGCCCGAAACGGTCCATGATGGTCGGCGTGATGAAGCTGCCGATCAGCTGTGTCACGCCTAATACTGATGCTGTGCAAAAAGAAACATCAGTCAGTTTGGTGGCATTGTAGACGTGGGACTGCATTCTACTATGTCCTCGTGTAATGGCAAAAATCTTGCTTTATAAGCTTATAGTAATCGCGCTATTATAAAATAAATAAATTTTATGCCACATATTACACATAAAAAGTTCGTTAAAACAGTAATATAACCTATAAGTATTTAAATAGGCCGTCCGTGTGGTGTCCGGATATAAAGAATAGCACCACCCCATATCCTCCACTGGGTGTCGTAAAAGACGACTAATGGACCTTAAGACCCAGTGCACTGTACCAAGCACCTTGGGTCGCCCGAATGGTGGCGGGTAAACAACCAACAATCGCATTCCCAAAGAGGGTTAGTGTCAGGCAGGCGGCCGACTATAAAACCATAGCCAAAACTTTAAGCAACATGTCTAGAAGACGTGTTGCGCCGACCCCAAGTAAAAATTGGGATAAGGGCAGGGGAATGATGATGAAGTATTTAAATAGGCGGTTTAGACTGAAGATTTCACCTATGTACTTGAAAATACGAAGTAACCCTTAACTTTTAACCCGGTCAGATAATTCCGCTCTGGAAAGCTCAAAACTACAACAAAAAAATTAAAACTGTGTTTACAGAACAATATCTAAACATTCTTCAAGACTTATTAACACAATAGCAGCTATTAATTTTATAAACTAACTCAGCCATGACGCTGCCGCCTTGGACAGAGGTATCTCGGAGTCTGGCACCAGCAGCTGCGGCAGCAAGATGGCGGGGTAGCCGATGGCGCAGCCGTGCCCGATGATGTTGCTGCCCACCGCCGCTGTTACGAAGCACTGCGGATATGTACTTGGTTACTGACTGTTGCAATTCAGATTCTTAAGATACAGGCTATGGACTAGTTTGAGGGTCGCTGCCAAAAGCTATTGTTAAATTAAAATGTTGAATTAATTATTTTAGTCGAATAATTATTTCTTCATTCTTCTTTCTTACTAAAAAAGAACGGAGGCCACAAAAGAGGCGTGTTCTTATAACTCGAGAATTTACATCAGGAAAGAAATGGATCCCTTCCAAAAAGTGGTCTATTTGAGTAGGCTTTATGCAGTAAATTGGCAGTTAGCTTTAAAATACTTTACGAGCAAGACAAGCTTGTTTACTTAGATTAGGTTACACATTTCCGAAATATTATGACACTGATTGTTCTTTGTAAAAGCTTTAGAATGGGTTAAAAACAAAACACTCGATCGTTAAAGTAGTTTCTTAATATAAATCTGAATAATATATTGAGAACTTAATGAGTACTAAGTACTCTGGCTTGTACAAAATTTTCAGATAAAATTAATTAAAACTGGTATTCTTTATTAATGAAATAAGAAAAATAGAATAATTACTTGTTTAATAAACGGAGAAACTCTGCTCCTCGAAGCCATCTTCACTTAAACACTACAACATTTAAAACTAATACTAATATCACTTTGAAATAACTATCACAAGAGAAAATATCAAAACAACTCCATCTTATTGTTCCAGCGGCACTACTATCACAAGCCTTGTTCGCAGCGATTAGCCGTCACATATTTATAACAATAAAATAATAAATAACGGTCACTATTTATCATTTTAACTGCACTCAAAGGATTATGAATATTGTGATATCTAAGGCTAGATGCGCACTACACGACACTCCACTGTTAAAAAACCAAGAATTATGAAAACATTTCCTCTGTATTTGTAATTAATTTAAAAAGATTGATTTGTTTGATAATTGAGTGCTAATTACTTGATTGTAAACATTGATGTGGGTGTTGCTGGGCCGATTATGTTAGTCATTTATTTTTTGGCTCGCGCCTAAGATAATTTTACGCACTTGGCTATGCTTCATAGTGCCAACGTGTAGGTGTTGGGTAAAATATGTATGTGAATGAAATCGCGAAAGTGTAATGGTGTAAGATGATTACAATAATACCAACCCGTAAATATCTTACGGGGTAAAGGGAAATTCCTATTACAGTGAAAGATTTGTCTTAATGCTACCTGCAGGTTCGCCATTCCAGATTTCAATGTTTGGAATCCAAGTTTCCTCACGATGTATTATCGTGTCCAATTTTTTTCGGAAAACATCACTGATATTATACCGATTTGGTGATTGATGACCGATTCATAGGTTATTGGACCACAATAGATAACAGGCCTAAGCCCAGTAGGTTGATGAGCACTTTCGATAATTCCGATACCGTTAGTAATTAATTACCGTTTAACGAAATCCGCTGAAACATACCATTTATCTAATCAATTAGTTTAAATAAACAATTAGCACCAGATTTATTTATCGCTATCATTTGTGATTATGATCAGGATATGTAAATTAATTGGATCAAGAGGGCAACTTTGCGTTCAACAGAACCTGCAGACCTGCCTACAACTTTTAAAGCAAAAAGTTTGTAATTAAAAGGGGAACTCATTTCCACAAATGCAACATGCTTAGTTTAAGAGGTGGAAGTATGTCTATATGCCGATTTTTTTCCATCCGATCCATCAGACATTTGCGCAACAAAAACGGAAGGGCCATACTTTTACTACACGGATAGCTGAGTGGTATAGGTCACCACTAAAATTATCGCTGTACGCGACGTATCGTGGATTTGATCCCCTTATAGGACAAGAATTTGTGCGATCCACAAAGGCTTGTTCTGAATCTGAGTCTCTTTCTGCATGTGAATTAAATGTCTGTGATACCCCCCGCGACACAAGGATTAAATTCCTCAGTAAAAATAGGACCAAAAAAGATCTGAGATCTTTTTTGGTCCTATTTTTACCAGAAAATGTCTAGTCCGGTAATCAAATATTTTTTCTGGAGCTGTTTTCAGGCGTGTTATCATTTATTTTCCTCTAATTATTTCTCTCTGTAAGTTAACAACTCCACCGTTGTCCACCCAGCTTAATTTAAAGCATCGAGCGATATCTTTTACGACAGCGGGCGGGAACTAGGCAACGCTTTGTTTTATCGTATCGATAAGGTGAGAGCTATCAACCGGCGTGACGCTGCCCCACGCCGCAGTGGCGTGTGTCCGAATCTAGATTAATTAGTCATTCATATTTGGATGTGGAGAATTAACGTATTTCCGTATAGGCATTGTTCGTCACCATAGCGCAAGTGAAAAAAGCAAATAATTAAACACGGCTGCTGTTTCAATTATCTGTCATAGATGTTGTCGGTGTCCGGATATAAAGAATAGCACCACCCCATATCCTCCACTGGGTGTCGTAAAAGGCGACTAATGGACCTTAAGACCCAGTGCACTGTACCAAGCACCTTGGGTCACCCGAATGCTGGCGGGTAAGCCATCAACAAACGCATTCCCAAAGAGGGTTAGTGTCAGGCAGGCGGCCGACTATAAAACCATAGCCAAATCTTTAAGCAACACGTCTAGAAGACATGTTGCGCCGACCCCAAGTGAAATGGGATAAGGGCAGGAAGATGATGAGATGTTAGAGGCTATTGAGGATGATGTATTTCCTAATTCGTCGTTGCTCATTTGCATCAGGAAGCTTATCACTTACCATGTGTTCATATTGCCTTAAAGTAACCGCTGAACTAATTTGTTGCAGTTTTGAAAGAAGGACGAGTGATTCAAGAGGAAGGTTCATTATATATGTACCAGTTTTCACCCTTGCAAAGCTAGTGGTTAGTTTTATAATAAAAGCGACTTTCAACCGGACCTAAACAAGTTGTTGTTTATTAAATAGAACGTAGGTATCGAACCCATAACAGTGCAGTGATTTCTGGTGGTGACATATATTTGTTGTAATTGATAGAATGACTTAGTTATGCTAACTGCCAACACAAAGCAGTAGTACATACCTACTCTCCTCACACCTACTTTATTGAAATTGAATTTCCAGTCTCGATAGATAGACAGTTCAAACTTAAACGAATTCAGAGGTCTACTACGCTATATAACTCGGTGGCGACTGTCCTTAAGGACTTTTAAATACTTTTGATGTACGGCGGTGCTGCAAACTCCGTTCAAGTTACTGGTTTTACTATTACCTATCGCTAATCTCCTTACTTTAAAAACAACATTTATGCTGTAGATAAGTTAAGAAAAGTTTTTTTTGGGGAAGGTCGTATAAGATTTATTGCACTTTATCCAATATTTGCATATCATTTAGAAGTTATATTGCAATCTTCAATCTAAGTAGATCAAGGGCGACGATTTAAGTGTGACTTTGATAATGTCTTTCAGACAGGCTTTGATCATTATCTGAGCTGGCGGAAAAATCTCAAAGAAAAGCTGTAATTTGTTTGATACTGTAGATTTTGCTGCTAATAAACCATTACACCAGCCTATACAGGTCCCACTACGGGGAACAGGCCTGAAAATTTATCACCACGCTAGCTTAATGCGGATTGGCGATTTTAGATTCCAATGTTTGGAATCCAAGTTACCTTACGATGTTTTCCTTCACATTTCTGCAACTGTGGAAATAAATAGCGGTGCTCCAGTTGTGGAGAGAAAACGGCTCAACAAACTCCTCAGCATAAAAGCTCCACAGTTTTGCCTTTATCCACCAATTTCTTCAATAACTCACTCTTGGAGGCTTTTAACATGGATCGATTTGTTTTTCATTTCCAATTTCTAAAGAGTTTATAAGTTACCTACGCTTTACATATTTTTAGCTCTTAGCAATAATTGAAAGAGCAACACCTTCAGTTCTCTGCTGATTTAAAAAAAAAATCTAGATGAAAAATCAATAATATTTAAAACAGACGATAAAAAAACAAAAGCTAGGTGTGAACATGTGTGTTATACAAAGTATTGTTGTAAAATAACATGGCAATAACCTACAAGCTATCTTTCCAAAATTAAATACTTAATTGGTTTTCTATTGATATTAAATGGATTAACTGACTCACTAATACGACAATGACAACAGTTATCTAGCAGCTTAATATTGAAATCTACTTGTTATCTACTAAGTAGGATATTAAATAAATAACGAAGAAGTTATATTATGTAAAAAGACACACAATAAAAAACAAATTTATATTTTACCGGGCTCTTTCAAACGCTAAGTGCGTTGTTTTACAGACAAGCTTTGCGCAAATTATGATTACATATACCTACTTATACATTACTAAATGGATTGTTTCTAGTTGCTAATAAAAATCTAATATTGAAGTGTCAATTCGCAAAATACTTGTTAGAATAAAGTGTGATGTGGTTAAATCCGGAACGATACCTTTAAAAGCTAACAAACGTCACACGGTTACTACATTATTTGCTGAGACAAATATTGTTTTAAAAGGTGCTAAAACTGGTAATCGATCGTATCTATTGCGTCCAACATAGCTTGGGAAAAGGCTAAAGAATTTTATTATGAAACCAGAAGCCGTTTTGTACTCTTTTAAAGAATGTGTTAAGCCTTATCAGGCGTCTAAGAGCGGTTTAAACTCAGACACCAATTATACATCTGCCATACGAAAAGTGGAGCTGATGACTATTTTAACACTTTCTGTGAGTATCGTGAACAAAATAACAAATAAATAACAGTGACGCATATTATATTACTTGATACACTTTATCGTTTTAATCTACATTTACAATTTCCCCACCTTTAATTAATACAAGACAATAAATTGTTGCAATAAATGGTTGAGATATAAAAGCGAGATAATCGCACGCTGACTATTGCGCAAGATTAGCTAATTCTTTCAGTTAAAACAGTAGATTTTGGATAAGTAGGGATTAAACAGCCAAGATTAAATACTGTGGGTCTTATATCTCAATTTGATAAAATGCCAAATATATTCGTTTGATAAAAGATAGGCATCAGGTGTAGCGTAGTTTCGCGATGTTTACATGTCGGTTATCAGCTATCGTATTAGTATATAGTGTACCTATGCTATCTGTAATACTATTGTTTGACGTCATTCCACTACAATTTTTACGTCAATTTACCCGTCATCAGACAAGTTTGGTACTTTTTATCTAAGAATATTCAGGACAAACGTCATACATGTAGATATTACAGTTGGGCAAAGGCCTCCCCTAAGTCCTTCCAAGATCTTTCTATCTTGCGCCGCTTCGAACCAGTCCTCGAAGTGTAAATTATTATTGTATAAATTCTTAGTGAAATAAAATAATTATATTATTATGCTATTTATAAATTTATTCATACTTCTATTACAAAATATCACATTAATGTAAGAAATGCTAATGATTTCTTCGCTAACTACAATTATAATTATTTATCTTCTAATCCTTATTGCCTATAAGATTAAGTTAATCTCTATATAATTGAGATACACGCTATTGAGTGGGTTGTTGTTACTTTAGCTGCTAGAAGACTAGTTTTGGTAACGTATTCTCCTGCTGGTGACACTAATTGATGAAGGTTGGCCGTCAGCTGTGTTGTCATCTGATCAACACAACATTTAGTTGTCTGTCAAATCTCATATTAAATATGTGATTAGTTATAAATTTTCTGATTACAGTCGTGAGTAGAAGATTTGTCAACACAAGCCAGGAAAATGATAGTTTTCTTTTTATATCTGACATTCGAGTATAGAAATGAAATAATGTTTGTTGCATTAAATACTTGGTAGGTATACATTGTTGTGTCATGGCACAAAATTCAGTTTATTTCGTTGCTTTTTGGCGACCTTTGACATAAAATTCTAAAGCTCAAGTTTTCCGCTCCAGATTTACAATGTACATAGCAGTTGCCTGCTGTTGTCATGGTAACCGATTTCTTGCATTTTCCTTCTTTTTATCAACTTTCATCTTTTAGCTTTTCGATATCTGTTTTTTCTTTTAAACTCTGTCTAACTTCCATGTCTTCAGGTGCTAAAGGTTTCCCTCTGAAGTAGTCTTCAATCTGCTGAAGAGTCTTCCCTTTGGTCTCCGGTAACAACGACCACACTATAATAAAGTTGTACAGCATAATGCCAGCGTACACCGCATAGGATCCATGCAGGCCTATGCTGGATATCATGGCTGGGAACGTCTTGGTGACTAGGAAGTACCCGGAAGCTATGGAGATGATACTGATGCTGCTCCCGACACTTCTGTACTCTAAGGGGAAGATTTCTCCAGCGATAACGTAGGGGAGGCAAACCATCCCCACAGCGACTGTGAAGAACTGGATATTTATCAATAATATTGGCAGCCATATTGCCGTGTAGGTCATTACGCCCATCATCTTGGCATAAACGTAGCAAGCGATGGCAATGTTACTGAGGATGCAAAGACTGCCGGTAGCCATGAACATAGTCCGTCTCTTGATCTTGTGCACAACATACACAGCTGTTATATTCGAGATGTTTCTTTGAATGTCTAAAGCTATCATCCAGAAGTGCGCGTCCACCTCAGGCCCAACTAGGAGAGTGATCACGGTGGTGGAGTAACACGACAACAGAGCGCCGCCAGAGAACTCGCCCATCATGTAACTGTGAATCATAATAACTATAGGCTTGTAGAACTCTTTCTTTTTCAGTAACACCGGGAGATCCTTCAAATGAGATATCGTTGCTGGTTTACTCTCACACCTCGCTCTTATCATTTCTTCCAATTCTTGTTCTTCTTCATCACCTCGCAGCCATCGGAAGACTTTCCTGCAGTCATCGTATCTGCCTTTGGCTGCCAACCAACTGGGGGTTTCTGGTGTGAAGAAGGTCATGAGGAGACTGGCAAGCGGGAAGGCGAGGACTATGAAGATCGTCTTCTGCCAGGAGACCAGCGACCCGATGAGGTGCACCAGCAGAATGCCGAAGGCCTGTGCTACGGACACCGTGGTGAGGAAGGCTCCTCTGTTCTTGGGGCTGGTGTACTCTCCCAGGAGCACGGAGCGGAGTGGCAACATCAGGCCGAATGACATCCCGTGGATAACTCTTCCAACGATCAGGGCCTGGAATAGAAAATATTACGATTATTAATCAAGTTACAACACAACATGCAATAGACCAAGATTATTGAATGAAGAGAATAGGTATACAGAAAATTCTTCGGAAAGGAGAAAAGTGTAAAGGTAACGAAAAGAAGATAATTGCAATAGGTATAATTATTTTATGCATCATTTCCTGTTATAAATAATTGAAAAAAATCCGAGTATGCATATAAAGATATCATACAGGAAAATAGATAATACCAGTCATCTTTCCATCACATGTTAAGGTCACCTTCACTGACTCTCTCTCCTATACTTACTTCAAGACTCTTGGCCAGCAGTATCACAGTCCAGCCGATGAGGATGTTGGCTATCACCACGAAGTGCGCGACCCGCCGCCCCAGCTTGCCCATGATGGGCGGCGCCAGGAAACTGCCCAGCAGCAGCGTGATCGCCGTCACTGATGCTGGAATGTAGAAGGTAAAGGGTGAACGGAAGATTGGTGGTTATTGGTAACACATTTTAAAATACGTATTAATTACTATTGTGAGAGTTATTACGAGAATAATTGTGTTCAAAAAGGACAATGAGGTCAGCGGAGCTGGACTGATCAAGTTAGGTCAAAATGGTAGAGAGAAGTTAGAAACGGAAGATTTTGGAGAAAGATATTGGCTTATAAATATCGCAAAGTAAGCCTTTTCCAATACAGATAAGAATAAATAACACACCACGTTTGTTCATTGCTGATTGGTAATCCCAGGATCCAGTATTTCCTATATATTTTATATTTGAGTAATATTTGGGAAATATATAGAAATAAATAAACGCTGATATAAGAGCCTACTAAGACTAGGGCCCGTTTGTATTGTAGGCAAAAAAAAGGAAGTTCATTATTTGCAAATGTTATGACCGATTCATAATCATGAGAAAATGCTAAAATTATAACTTGTTGAGGTTTCATGACTACTACTAAAATAAATAAAATGACGTTTGATTATAATTAAGATAATAAAATACCAGTAAAACATTGGATTGAAGTAATAAAATACATGTAAATTCATGTAAATACGAGTAATTAAACGCTTCTCAGTAAAAACAATAGGTAGGTTAGAAGCTAGATTTTCTCAGGCGGGATCAGACAACGTTTGTATAAGCAACGGCGTTGAGAGCTAACAACTAATGTATGGCATTTATCATGTCTCAATGTTAATAAATACTGCCGATTTGTTTCAGCTCCGCATTTTATATTTATCTTACTAAGAATTCTGATTAGGGGAATTCTCTTCCGCGGCCCGGAAAAGTGGGTGAAAGATATGTAGGTAATGTTGGTCTTGGATCTTCTAATATTGTCTGTGATGGCTGGGATGGTGGGAATCAAACTCACGACCTCTGGTATAGCAGTCTGGGCCAGTAACCACTAAAACAACAGGCCTGTCATGCCATATATATTGACTTTCTATATGTGAAGCAGCTTAGATTTAGGTGACCTTAACCGTAAAGAATTAATTTAATTTACGGCAAATGATGAAGTAATAAGCTGTAACCCGACTGCTTTAAAAATACTTAGAAATCTAGAATTGCTTCGGTACAAAAATGGTTGAGCAAAACGGCTGGTAAAAAGTACTCAGACCAATGATTCTTACGCATTGTGTGAACCATGATATGGTCTAGAAGGTCTAGAAGGGGGATGTAAAATTAGACATGTATGGACTATAAAATCATGTTGCGCTGACTTATTGACTAAGACAGAGACAGATAGACAGGAAATACCAGTAAACGTGAAAATTTTTCAAGGGTATCTCCACGATGTCAAAGCCATACTGACAATTGCAACTCAGACACCAGATCATACCCCAACCACACGAACAGAAGACACAGAAGTAGTCAGTAGAAACTCACCAATCCATGACCCCTCCTCCTCGGTGAGCTGGATGTGTGAGTCAGGGCGTTTGAGCTGCGGCAGCAGGATGGCGGGGAAGCCCACCACGGAGCCGTGCCCGATGGTGGTGCTGCATACTGCTGCAGTCACGAAGCACTGGAAATCAGAGACAATTGAATATTAGTACATATTAGGTAGATGCTGTGATAGCCTAGCGGTAAGACCATAGGATTTATAAGTCAAAGGTCTCGAGTTTCGATCCCCACGGGGCGCAACGACTTGTCGAATGTTGTGTGCAAACCGCATACAAACGTGTTTTGGAAGGCACGTAAAAATGTGGGTCTTGCGCCTGATCTCTCTCCGGTCGTGTGGATTGCCGTCCCATCGGACTATGAGAGAGTGCACCTATGTTTGCATAAAAATATTTCATCGAATCGAAAATCTAAATATTTTTTTTTGATTAAACATAATTACGGTAAGCCCTGTTTGAGCAATCTATATTATTTTTTGTCTCCGTCCTGTCTAAAAAAAGAGGACCGGAAATAAAAAAAAAGGATTCATCCGATCAGTTTGAGAGTTTCCAGCTTATTACCACATTAATATCTAGCCTAAATGAAAGCATCAATTGGATTAGAAATTAATGAGGTCGATTCGAAAAAAAAAAACTAGAGTATCGACTGTATAGTTGTCTATTCTATAATTATTACTATCAACCACGTAGAATATTTGGCATTGGGACCTACCTCAACAAGAAATAGTTATAGGCTGGCCTTAAAGATTAGGAAGACCCTGGTTTTGATAAGAAAATGATAATACCATGTATTCCCCAGCTGAAAATGTATACCTATCTCTAATATATAAAATTCTCGTGTCACAGTTTTCGTTGCGATACTCCTCCGGAACGGCTTGACCGATTTTGATGATTTTTTTTGTGCTTATCCGGTATCTATGAGAATCGGCCAACATCTATTTTTTATACCCGAATTCTGTTTTTTTCGCTGGATTATCACTAACGCGTACAAAGTCGCGGGCAACAGCTAGTGTTATATATTTATGTATACATAGATATATATTATCCATTTAGTTTGAACCAAATGAAAACAAGGCTGTCTCCAAATACTTGTGCAAAAGAAAGAATTAATCTTATATTTTATTGTAATCTCATGCATCGGAAAAAAAACTGGTTGGATAAACAACGAAAGAAAACGAATAAAATTGTTGTATTAGGTCAAACGCGGTTCTTCTTTTGAATTTTTTTCAATATTTCTTAGGTCAAATCATACAAGCTTAATTATAACTACCTTATAACATCCGAGTAGGACACAATTTTGATTTTTTAATTAGTTTATAACAACGCATTTGCATTGCGATTGGATTGTCTTTATTCTACGTCTTAAAATCTACCTATTAGACAAAAATATTGTGTTTAAATATATATTTAGGAGAAACTTTGATGAAGCTTTATTTATAGGAACTCGTTATAAATTACCCTTTACATGCTAATAGTGCATAGATACCAACGGTGCCTACTTTGATTGAGTTATAATATAGTTAAAAAAAAACTCGTTTTACGTCTTACATATCAAACGTCAACTTCATATGTGAACAGGCTTTGGGATATTTCCTTAGTCCCATCCTATTCCTCTCTTAAAAAAAGCATCACACCAATCACCGAGCGCCAAACAAGCAACACTGGCGCCACCTGCCGCCACCTAGCGCGCAACAACAGTTCGAACTGACGCAATGGCCGGCCGGCATCAATAACTCGCGCGCGCGGTTAAAATCTTAATAATACTGTGAAAACCGACTATTTGTGACATCGAGTGGTGATCCTCTGACTCCCAGCATCCCGTAAGTACCTAAAACCTATCATTCTTATCTCTCAGCCTGGTTAAAGTTAGGCAGTTCAAGACACGCGTCCTTCGCGGGGCGTGAAACTCAATCATATCTGTGGTCCAATTCGAGCGCGAATACCTGTAGATTACAGTTTATTCAGTCACTCTCAGGTTCAATTTCAATCGAAAACGCTGAGATTTTCTAGATGTTTGCATTTTAAAACTATTATCCGACAAAATATTGTTAGTCATACTCGTCGTACAACCTATGCGGATTCAGAGGTCATCTTTATTTAGTCGGGTTATATCACAATACTTTACGTAAAAATATAATTTCACGTAGTTTATTGTAATCTTATTATCTGTTTATCTATTCACAGTATACTATCTTAAAACACTAATTCATAACTATTTCACCTAAACGTAGTGATTTACACCTAATACAATCTCAACTTAGGTTCGTATTTTCATACGTTATTTCTTATTACCTACACACGTACGAAACTAAAACATAATGGAGGAGGGTAAACTAAAACTTCTTCAATCTCAACGCGAATATGTCTATCGGGATATTCAAATCCTTTATGACTTGTCAATACAAATGTTACAAGATCATTCAAAGGTGGCGTCATTCAAGGCGCGATATTCTCGCATACATTCAATTCGCGACGAATTCGTTACGTTGTGTAATGAAATCCAGGCATTGGAGCTAACTATTAAACCTGATGCTCAAGTGAGCCAAAAGTCTTTGAGCTCATTTGATGATTTATATTATGCTGTTATTAGCGCCGCGACTAACTTCGTCGACGGGGCGTTGCGGGCGTCGCGGTCGCCGTCGGAGCCTCCCGCGCGCGCGGAGGCTTCTGAGGGTGGACGCAACGCGCGTTTACCTAAACTTGAGTTACCCAAATTTGACAGCAAAGTGGAAAATTGGCAGTCATTTTACGACATTTACAAATCGTTAATTCATGATAATAAGTCGATTTCAAATATAGAAAAATTTCATTATTTAGCATCTTGTTTACAAGGACCCGCTTTGTGCATTGTGAAAGGGGTTCCTATGACTGCCGACAACTACGAAGTGGTTTTTAATACTTTAATTGAGCGTTATAAAAATAAGCGTCTCACAGCATTAACTTATCTGGATAAATTTCTTAACCAGCCAATTTTAAAACAGGGTAACTTCCAGGAATTACAATCGTTGACAAACGTTGTGTATGAATCTTATCATGCGCTCCAATCACTCAATATCGAAAACTTAGGTGATTTTATTTTATTCTATTTAACATCGCGTGCGTTGGATCCGGACACTCGTTTCGAAACTCAAACAAACATTTCGCAAGTACCTACCTTTTGTGAATTGTTAACATTTCTTCAAGATTATGTTAAAATATTAGAAACTAATCAGCTATCAACTAAATCTAATATTAATAATTCTAACTTCTCTCGTAACCTTGAGAGTAAGAAATCTTCGCCCGCCACGAGTAGGCAGAATAGCAGCGGATCAAAACGCTCATCTTATCTCGCTAAATCTAACTTAGTTGCAAATGTGACTTGTTCGCATTGTAATAATAATGCGCATTCGATTTATCAGTGCCCAATCTTTCAATCTTTAGATTCTCGTGCTAGACTCGCGTCAGTAAAAAGTAAACACAATATGTGTACAAATTGTTTACGTACAAATCATGTCATAGAAAAATGCTTATCAAAAATGACTTGCACGGTTTGTGGTTTACGTCATCATACCCTATTGCATACAGACCCAGCGCCATCCACCAGCGCCGGCGCCGGCGCATCCACTGGAGCGAATGTTACAGCTCATTCTCGCGCGGAAGTACCTAACTGTGACATGGTCTTACTGGGAACATGTCAAGTGCGCACGTTCAACACCGCCGCCGGTACGAACTGTACCGTGCGGGCACTCGTAGACAGTGGGGCGCAGGACTGCTTTATCACCTCTGCGTGCGCAAGGGCGCTTGGGTTAAAACTCCGCCGGTGTAATCTTCACTTAGCCGGACTAGGACAAAATATAGTGACACATATAAAGGGGGTGACGGAATGCACCATACGACCCGTACATGGTGACGCTCCGAACTTTAGTATCAAGCCAGTCGTATTAGATAACATCACCGCTCTAATACCTAGCGTTAAAGTACCATCAGTCGTTCGAGAACGCTGCAACCATCTTATGCTAGCGGATCGCGACTTCGATGTTCCCGCCAAAATCGACTTGTTAATAGGGGCGGAGCTATTCCACGAAATCTATGACGGTCAGCGTATCAATCTGGGGCCCGGTTTACCTACCGCCTTGCATAGCGTTTTCGGTTGGATCCTAACAGGGGCAATCAATTCTAAATCTGTACCTTTAAATACAGCGTGCTCTTTAGTGGCTACCACATTTAAATTAGAAGAACAATTACAAAAATTTTGGGAAGTGGAAGAACCACCGCGCACTGTTATCACCGTACCCGAGAATGATACCTGCGAACGTATGTACACAGACTTAACCTATCGCGAACCTAACGGCCGATACGTCGTACCTATCCTCTTAAAGGAAGGCGATCGTTCATTAGGTGAATCTTATAATCATACTTTATCGCGTTTCACTAACCTTGAAAAGAAACTTAATCGTCAGACTGAACTTAAATCCGATTATGTCAACTTTATGCGCGAGTACGAGAATTTAAATCACATGTATCCCGCACCTAACCCTGCGGTACCTACTCTCAATCGTTATCTTATCCCGCACAGTTGTGTCGTTCGCCCAGAAAGCACGACCACTAAATTGAGAGTAGTGTTTGATGCCAGTTCTAAAACGACCAACGGTCTATCTTTAAATGACATTGTTCACACTGGCCCTAAGCTTCAAGTAGATATTGTAGACATCATAACTGGCTTCAGATTACATACAGTAGTAGTAACTTGCGACATCTCAAAAATGTATAGAGGTATCTTGATTAGACCGGAGGATCGGCATTTACAACACATATTATGGCGAGAATCTCCTAGTGATCCAGTAACAGAGTACGAACTCGCGACTGTCACCTACGGAGTTAGTAGTTCACCTTATTTGGCCATCCGCACCCTCCACCAATTAGCTATCGATCATGGCGCCGCGTATCCACGCGCAGCTGAAGCTCTTCTTCGTGACACGTATGTCGATGACGTCACGACCGGCGCGCCCTCTGTATCTGAAGCCATAGAGCTAAAAGATCAACTTATCAGTCTACTAGGTTGTGCTCAACTTGAGCTCCGAAAATGGAGTAGCAATTCACAATCTTTTCTTAAAACTTTGCCTGAAGATCATTGTCAAAAACCTAAACCTTTCTCTGAAGAAAGTGATAAATCAACTTTAAAAATCTTAGGAGTCCAATATGATCCTGTGACTGACAACTTCTGTTACTCACACTCCCCTATCGAGGACAGTGAATGTACCAAGCGGTCAATCTTATCTAGCATCGCGCGTATTTTCGATCCTCTAGGGTGGCTTACACCTTGTATCCTAAAAGCCAAATTGCTCCTTCAAGATTTGTGGCGTCTTAATCTTTCATGGGACGAACCTGTACCCAGAGACATAGCTCTAGAATGGCAAACTTTTATAGTTGATCTCCTCAATCTAAATCTTATACAAATCCCTCGTAGGATAATACCTACTCAATCTAAATCATTTCAACTCATCGGCTTTTGTGATGGATCCACAAAGGCATATGGCTGTTGCGTTTATCTTCGTGTCGTTACCTCTCACGACGTTCAAATTCATCTTTTGATTGCTAAGTCCAAGGTAGCACCTCTAAAAGTTCTGACGGTTAACCGCTTAGAACTGTGCAGTGCTGTCTTACTGTTCAAAGTAATAAATCGCATTCACTCCTTGCTTAGTTCAAAAATTACCTTAGATAAATCCATCTTATTTACAGATAGCTCGACTGTGCTGTCATGGTTGAACACTGAGCCACACAAACTTAAGACCTTTGTTGCCCACAGAGTGGTCCTTATCAACGACAGTCCTGTGCCAACTGAATGGCGACATGTGTGCACCCATGACAATCCAGCCGACATCTGTAGTCGTGGCTCATCTTGCGTATCCTTATCCTCATCTCAACTCTGGTGGCCTGGTCCTCAGTGGCTGTACCAGGAACCCTTCAACTGGCCTGTATCAGCAGTTGACGTATCAGATAACGTGCCAGAGCTCAAGCCCTTATCACGCGCGTGTCACACTAGTGTGACCCGTGATGTTAATTTGCTTGACGCCATTATGGAACGCCACTCCTCTCTTTCCCGAGTGGAAAGAGTGGTAGCTTGGATTTACCGTTTCAACAACAATGCGAAAGCCAAACGTTCTGACCGCATCTCATTATCTTACCTCACAGCCACTGAATTAGCTCAATCCTTGGATCATCTTACAAAACATGTTCAACATAAAAACCTTAACGACACCATATCATCAATCGCATCCAACAGCCCTCTACCTAAACATTTATCTAAACTCTCTCCTTTTCTTGACACTCGCGGAATCTTGCGAGTGGGGGGACGACTTAAGCACGCGTCATTACCTTGTCGCGTCAAACATCCATATCTTTTACCTAAGACATCTCGACTGAGTACTCTTCTTATTGACCACTATCATACAACTTACCTTCATTGTGGGCCTCGCCTACTCCAATCTTTAATCATGCGTCGATATTGGATACTCGGCATTAGAAATCTTATCAGATCGCGTTTATCTAAATGCGTGATTTGTTTTAAAGTCAAACCTATTCCACTTCAACCTTTGCAAGGTGACCTTCCACCTTCTCGAATTCAACCGGGTCATTGTTTTCAAACAATCGGCATCGACTTCGGAGGTCCTTTTATCATAAAAGAAAGTCGACGTCGTAACGCTAAAACTTACAAAGCTTATCTTTGCCTCATAGTGTGCCACGCTACTAAAGCCGTTCATCTCGAGCTAGTTACTGAGCTCACAACTGAAGCATTCATAGCGGCCTTAGATCGCTTCGTGTCACGAAGAGGACTTTGCAGCTCTGTAGTTACAGATGGTGGTACTAACTTCGTGGGTGCCAGGCGTTATTTATCGGAAGTTAGCGAAATGCTCAACCGCGATAGCGACAGTATTTCCAGTCAACTCGCTTCTCGAGGAATTTCGTGGAAGCTCAATCCACCTTCAGGCCCTCACTTCGGAGGCATATTCGAGAGTGGTATAAAATCTACCAAATACCATCTCAAACGTATAATCGGATCTCAGATTCTTACCTTTGAAGAATTTTATACTCTCTTAACGAAAATAGAAGCCATGTTAAACTCTAGACCCTTAGTGGAACTATCTTCTGATCCTGGCGAGGTTGACGCTCTTACGGCTGGTCATTTCCTCATCGGTCGACCTTTAGTATCGCTGCCTGAACCGGTATATACTGAAAACGAAACCTTACGTTCTCGCTGGAAACTATTACAGCGCTTATCTCAGGGCTTTTGGCGCACTTGGCAGAGGGACTATCTGCACACACTGCAACAGAGAATGCAATGGTTTAAACACGGCAAGCATCAGCCAAAAGTGAATGACCTTGTAACTATTTACGAACCCAACTTACCTCCTAATGAGTGGAGATTAGGTCGCGTTGTACAGCTTCACCCCGGTAAAGATGACATTACTCGGGTGGTAACGGTAAAAACGTCAAAAGGCTTACTTACAAGACCTGCTGTTAAAATTTGTCCTCTTCCTATAGACCAAAACAATTAATTACATACACCTTAAATACTCTTATCTTAAAACATATATATATATATATATATTATCTTATTTTATTATATCCTTCAACTTAACTTTAAATCTGAGACACACATGATGACATATGAATCTGCATAGGCCATAAATGTCAAACTACCTTTTATCTTTAGAAAACTATCTTATCTCATGAAATCCCTGGGTGATTTCAAGTGGGGGGATATGAACAGGCTTTGGGATATTTCCTTAGTCCCATCCTATTCCTCTCTTAAAAAAAGCATCACACCAATCACCGAGCGCCAAACAAGCAACACTGGCGCCACCTGCCGCCACCTAGCGCGCAACAACAGTTCGAACTGACGCAATGGCCGGCCGGCATCAATAACTCGCGCGCGCGGTTAAAATCTTAATAATACTGTGAAAACCGACTATTTGTGACATCGAGTGGTGATCCTCTGACTCCCAGCATCCCGTAAGTACCTAAAACCTATCATTCTTATCTCTCAGCCTGGTTAAAGTTAGGCAGTTCAAGACACGCGTCCTTCGCGGGGCGTGAAACTCAATCAATATGTAAGGATCTAAATATATTCTAAACCCAAAAATACCTTTCTAAAAATACTTGAACCTTTGAACCTTTTTTTCACATAAAATAAATTTTGTATTCCTTCGCCTTCAAAAACTTTTAGGTAGGTAATCATTAGTTTATTTTTTTTCTTTCCAGGTAGGTATATTTTATTTTCCGGTTTTATAATTTTAGGTGTTATTGGGTCTGCCGGGGCTGCGGGATGTTCGTAAGAGTTAGAGACCCCCCACACTAGCGTCTTACTCTTCCTCCCGCTGCACCCACAGCGGGCGGGGCCATTTGATGATTTCCCACGAAAAAAAAAGGTGTTATTTGGTAAATTTTAGGTTCCTAGCATTATCACAGGCCATTTTGTGGGTGTGGTACGCTCACAGAACTATTACAAAGGCTCTATTACATAATTGGCATAACCCAGTCTATGACTGAGCCCGCACTACGGCCGTGATCTTAAAACCACATACATGCATGTGTTAACCTTATTGACTCAATGTCACTTCCCCTCAAGGCGAGTTGCCGAACTCAATGCAAACTTACGCACAGTCAACAAGACAAGACAGCTAACATTGTTAGAAGAAAATATACCTTATGCCCTTAGCAATAAGCCTTATAGGCAACAATAGACTCTAACTATCATTGTCAGAGGAAAAGAGACCTTAAATCCTTAGTAATAAGGTTTGCTAATGTGGTTGATATGAGTGTAAGTACATTTGAATAATTCACACGCCGAACAATGTGTGATTGTGTTTTGTTTTATAGTAACTGGCGATCTTATTTGGCACAGGTAATTAATAAGTGTAGGTATGATACAACTTGACATTCAAGAACTTGGATTTTAAGATTTCGGAACGAGTTTTTTGTAAGAGAATGTCATAGAAAACAAATAAAAAATAGCTGATTCAAAGATAAAAAGCATATTTGATCGCCCCCCGCCCCCACCCAAAATTTCAAATATCTGTCTTTCTAAAAAAGCTAGATATAATTATTTTGAGAACAATAATTTTACTACATGTAAGTATCATTACTCGCGATTACGTAAGGATTCTCATGATATTTCCCCATTCAGATGTAGAGAAAGCAAAACAAATAAAAAATAACCAGGAAAAAAATACACTCCTTTTAATACACAAACAACAATAAATTATATAAACTCTGTCAAACTCATTTAAACTAATCAAAATAATTAATCGCCAACACAAGGAAGTCCCATATTAATATAGCGGTCCAGACCGATTTTCGGCCACGGCGGCCAGTATTACTATGACACCAGCCAGCTACGCAGGACATATTATAGTGCACAAGCGTGTGCGCAAACACAGGTGCACTCTCTATTCCTTTTACTCTCATAACCCGATGGGACGGTAATCCGACACGACCGGAGAGAGATCAGGCGCAGGACCCACATTTTTACGTGCCTTCCGAAACACGGAAGCTGTGATATTTTTGTTTCTAAAACGCACAGAACATTCGAAAAGTCGATGCGCGCCGTGGGGATCGAACTCAAGACCTCTGACTTAGCAGTCCTACGGTCTTGCCACTAAGCTATCACAGCTTCAATTAATTAATTAAACATTATATAAACCAAGTGCCGTGTGAACTAGAACTAGTGTAAAAGATATAATATTTCGACCAGTCTTTCGTCAAACAGGAAAGGAAAAAACATGTAAAAGTTGTAGAATTTATTAATAAAGGAACCAGCCTTCACCGTCAGCTGACCGTGTATTTCTGATACAGGTAAACTTTTTTATAGACTTGATTTTTTATGTTATCACACTGCAGGTCAAAGACTTACTTCTGTTTAGGGCTGTATTGTGTCAGTTTTTGAGTCAATCTCATCGTCCCCCTTTCCTTCTGGGCCTGCCGCTGGTTACAAAGTCTTTTACCATTGAGATAGATATGGGTCTACATCCTTCTCTAGTCCTAAAAAAACGACTCCCACACTAAGGAATTAAATCCTTGTATCCTTATATCACAGACATTCAATTCACATGCATAAAGACACCTAGACTCAAAGCAAGCCTTTGTGGATTGCACTAATTCTTGTCCCACGCTGGGATCGAACCCGCGACACGTCGTGTAGCGCTAATTTTTGCCACAGATTTATTAAAACTGCCTGTTTACAAATTATTCAAATGCTACTCGTACATTAAGTCGGTTTTCAGTCGCATCAATGTTATACCATATAGTACTTAGGACAACTTTCTGACTTCTACAATTAATTTCACTGGGTAATAAATATCCCTTGGTATTTTTAACTTAAAACGGTAGCTGGTTGGATCAATAATGATAACATACGAATATTATCCTATCGCTATAATTGCAAGGGAAAAGTCCTAATAAATAATGTAGATAAAGTCTAGCCACCTGCTTAGGGCAGTGCTTATCACCCTACTATTGATAAAGGGATAGCACCGTGGTGTAAGGTTATCGTACCTTTAACGTAAATGTTGATATCAGTAGACCCGAAATATTAACAAAAAACGTAGAGTAATAGACGATATTTTTAGGTCGGTTAAGGTGAGTTAACTATATCTCTTTGCAAACTACTTAAAGCAGTCGGTTAGTGGTACGTCAGTTCAAATCCCGCCTCACAGCAATGTCTTATTTAATATAGTAATTATCACGGTGAAGGAAAACATCTTAATAAATAATTATATAAGTCCTATCATTGTTACTACACTATTGCATAAGGTATATTCCTTTAATAATAGTTGTAGGTGGTAAAATAAATACATGAAGAAATATTATGTACATCAACCATACGATAAGAGGCGATCTCGAAAGTGATTAATTTCATTGTTTCTGTCAGCTTGCCTTTTTTTGTAAAATAAACGGTCTTTTTAATTTCCTTTTGTCTAATTTTTAAGCCATCCCAAGGGCAGATCTGGCCTCTCCTGTCCTAACCATGCCTTTTGCCAAGCGGGATCGCTTACGCATATTTATTTTGATACCACTAAATTCTTGTTGCATTTTATTCTTGTATTTAAAACCTTTCCCAGTTAACTTTTTCTCCAATCTTTCTAATCACAAACGCAAATATCAACCAGACCGGAAAGCAATTATTTATGCATCACACAAATGTTTATTATTTTATTGTTCACGTCTAGTTTAATTTTAAATTATTTTATGATAGCTTTAAAATATAAAGAGAAATGACCGATAAAAATATTATGTCTTATCAAGAATTGGTACAGACAAACATGCAAACATGCAACTGACTAAAACCTAAATAGGTACCGAAACTAACTGGATTTATGCTGAAGGTCTACCACCTCCTCATCAAGTATTTGATGGCTGGTGTGGAAGAGAGACGCTGCTCTACACCGTGTAGACAACTGTCACGTTTCCACCTTTTTCCATAGGAATAATATTTAAGAGAAGCACAAATTCTAGCCCCACGCGGGGATCGAACTCGTGACACTTCGCGCACTGTAGTAATTGACTTGGTGGTCGGTTATAATACGTCCAATCAAAATTATGAAGGAACCCTCCACGTTTGAAAGAGTTACACGCTTTTCAATTTGGCTTCATTATTTTTGTGTTCATGTCTGATCTCACGTAGATAAGAGATGGATAGGCCGTAGAAGATTGAAGGTGAAAGGTCTCTGAGTGTGCGACCTACTCCCTCATGTAAATTTTAAAAGTATTATTACATATTATTATACTTTATTGCACACTAAAATACATTTAAAACATACAATTTGAAAAATTGAAAGTATCAGGGTTATTCCCTTAAACCAAAAATACCTAAGTAAAAACACCTAACCTGATTAAAAAAAATCAAAGCTGACAGTACAATTAAATATAACTCAGATTAAAACAACGAAAAAACTTTAATTAAGAAAAACCCAAAAACTAATTAACAATAAAATATGGCTTGTATTTTTTTACGCGCTATTGTTTTTTACTGTAGTTGTTTAAGATAATTAGAACAAGAAGATAAATAAAAAATATATAAATGTAACATAAGAAATAAATGATAGTTATTTTATATCGATGTGATGGTATTTCCAAGGTTACTAATAATATAAACCAATAATTACGGCGTGTGATACTTCTATAGCCAGTTGTTCATAGCATTGATATTTAATAATGTAATAACTATCTAATAACACTGTTTAGGAGGAAAACCACGGGGCTTTACAGATATTATACCTACCTATATCCTTATACGGGTATACATCAATTATATTTAGAAATTAATTTATTTATATTTGGGATCTCCAACAAAGAATACACAAGATACGAATATACAGGGTGACTTTGAAGTCGTGGGCAATATTTTAAACTAAGACACTATTAATGATACTAATTGCGTTAGGGCTATTTTTACTTAAAAAAAAAAAATAATGCAGGTAGTTACCTAGTTCCCCCCGGCGGGGCCGGGCATCCGACGCCCGGCCAGGCGCCGGAGGGGTCGCGGAAGTAATCGTCTTGGTTTCCCGTGACCCCTCCATGGTGGCGCACGCCGAAAACCCGGGGGTTTTAGTGGGTACGGGGCCGCCTCACGGCCTAAGGCCCCCACACTCCACCATTTTTTTTTCTTTTTTTTTGTGTAAAAGTAGCCCTAACGCTATTAGTATCATTAATAGTGTCTTAGTTTAAAATATAGCCCACGACTTCAAAGTCACCCTGTATAATACGAAAGAATAACAGGAAGATGATAATGATGATGACAAAAGAGGACGGTATACCTTTGGGTTGTGCTTAATTTATTTTCTGGCATTTGCCCCCGACTTCGTACGCATTATTGTAGTAATTTTCACACTAAATAAAAAATTTGTACAATAGATATTGAGGATAAAAAATAGAAGTTGACCGATTTTGATAGGGTTGGCGACACAGTGTCATAAAAATCGGTCAAAAAAAGTTACCATATTCTTATATGGTAACTAAAATTTTGATTTGTGAAGCGGGAATTTTCTTCATAAGACCAGCGACCGGCCCCAGCTTCGCTCGGGTGCAATACCCGTGCGTGTTACCATTGCACTTATAAATCTCCCTCTTAGAACAATATATCTATTAAAAAAACCGCATTAAGTGAAATTGCGTTTTTAAGATCTAAACATACATATGATCAGACAGACCACGAGACACAACGTTTTATACTATGTAGCGATTACAACAAACATACCGTTTGATTGTTTTTTGCTAATCAAACATGTTTAACAGTATTTCTGATTTAAGTGACACTATTAACATTCTTTGTAATTAATATGTTAATGAATTTCTTTGAATTATTTTAAAATCACGTTATTTTCTTCTTGTATTATTAATTTCCGTATTTATGTTTATACCATAAATAAAAAAAAATGATAAATGAAATAGAATGAATAGAATATAAAAATATGAGAGAGAAAAAAGTTAAAAAAAAAATAACTAACCTGTTTCAAAAAAGGTGAAATCCTTAACTTAGACATTTAACCACAAAATCCCCGAAACACAGTTAAACTCACTCGTATTATTAATATAATATTAATTAATTATTTAAGCTATAAACATCTCTCACAGCGGTCACCTTACTACTGAGCTCTCGGGCTAAAACCGATGCCTAATAACCAGGCCCCATCCTCACTCAAAAATCAACCGTAACAGATCGGAATAAAGTCCATTTTGGAAAACTAAGCAAGCTAGTTACGACCCCTCTATCCCCACTTGAAAATCGACCGTAGCAAATTATGATAGAGTCTAAATTTGAAGTGCAGGCGATCGTGGCGCAGACCGAATAATAATATGACCGGTTTCGTAAATACTTGGTTTGTATGAACATAGTTTTGACCCCGGATTTGCTTATGTACGTGATTCGAGCGAGTATCTTAAGTTTAGCATGTTTTGTATGCAATGAATATGTTTGTCGGTGTGGCTGTGGAATATAGAGCCATTTACATTGTAATATATTGTTTTTGAAGACTAACAGCAGTATGCAAAGATTTTATTCCAAATTTATGCAGTTTAGTTGGATATAATACCTACGAAATGAAAAAAAAATCCAGCTGCCATTTTGTCTAAAAATAAAGAAAAAAACTATACTTAACTAAGAGACATACTAAAATGTATATTTCTCTCTACATTTCTCTTCATAATGATAAAGATGGCATGACATCTATTCGCTAAGGGCAACACTTTGCTATGCGTGTACTATGCATCGATTTTAACTGACATAATCATGTGATTTCTACGAAAGTCAAGGCCAAAGGATAAGGTTTTAAGATTACAGCGGTCAATAACCTTATGTAATCCATATCATGTATAGTCTGATACTTGTCAAAAACATCTTATCAGGAAAGGAGTGGAAGGCCAAAGAAAAGATGGATGGAATGTCTAGGGAATGATATGAATAAAAAAAGGAGTAAATGATACTGTGACATAATAGGGGAGAATGGAAGAAGAATGTGTTGCGCCGTGACCAAGTAAAATGGGTTAAGGGTAGGAAGATGATGATGATGAGATAGTTCAAAAGTTTTAATCAATAATAAGAGTATTTTAAAGCATATATAATATAGGGTTTTGCGTAATACTAGCTCATATTCATTGCATTTTCAGGTTTTAAAAGTTATGGTGGAATGAAAAAACAATACAGACCTTCATAACTCCAGAAATCATGTCTCTCCTTTTTCGGGTCATTCCGTAATTATTTAAAACTCAATTGATTATTGCATTCCTTAAGTTATAATTTCAGCCATTGTGGAGATTAGCTGGTAAAACACAAAATTAATGATGTAAATTCGAGTTCTGTACTGCATTTTATTGAGTTTCTTACCGGTTTTACTCCATAAGAATAACATTTTGGAACTGCGCAACTAGAGTCAGTAACGTTTTGAAAGTAGAAGACCTACTCGAAATAAAACCTTTAATTTTGACTTTTGCATTATTCCGAATCAAAAAATAAAACTTGCCTCTTATTTATTAAAATGTAACTGCTAAAGTATCACAAACCAGTTAGTATTGTAAAATCCACAGCAAACTAAAGCAGGTATCAACGATGATCGCATCGCACGTAACGGCTCATTACTAGGTTATCCACCCTGTTCAGTTCATATAAGCGCATCATAATAATTTACATAAGAATTGCAAGTATCTTCGGTCTTCTTTAAACATATTTTGAGCTTGATTTCCGTGCATTTGACGTCAAGCAAACTGTCGCTTTCATTAAACCGCATTAAAATCACTTTTTCTTTTTAGGAGCTACGATACCACAAACAGACAGACAGACAGACAAGCACGCACAAGATATTTGCTTTTTTGTATCGGAAGTTTAAATGGTCGAACAGACTGACAAACAGAATTATTAGTAGATAATAAAGTTACCGTTAGTCCTTTGGGGACAAATACAAACTAGGATATTGCAAGATATTAAAATACTGGTGAGGCGAGATATTTAAGTCACCGCTACGTGATTTGCGTGGCTGCATATAATTATATCTATCAGATAGCTATTCAAAGATTTTAACGAAAAATCATGTTTTGCTAGGTCAAAAATACAAGTTTTTTTTTAGAACTATTCCAAATATTCTGTCTTTTATTTTTTGTTTATTTCGGGGCAATCAGCTAAAGACTTTAACCCTCTGTCTGGGGGTGAAAAGGTGGTAGGTGTGCATAGAGTTTATTATCTTTTCCATAAGAATTACATTTAGGAACCGCGCAACTAGAGTCAGTTTTGAAAATGCCTGAAATGGCCTACTAGAAATAAAAACCTTTTGATTTGCTTTTATGGAGTGTAGCACCTAAAAAGGTATCTGGGACACATTTTTAACATCTGTAGTGTTTTGAATAGATCTGTACCAGTTATTTTCAACATTCTATCATACGACGAATTTGGGTACTATTTTATTTTTTGTATGAAGATTGTGACAAAATTCTCCTAAATCCATCTTCAAATGGATCGTAAAACTATATAGATAGTGGAACAAACTTACCTTTACTTAAACAAGATATGAAGACAGAATCTTTCGAAATACTTAGGAATGTAAACGAGCAAGTTTATTACAAACGGACATACATTACAATATGTGTGTATGTTGTGTTGTATTCAGTATCAGTATTAACTATCCTGCTACTTTACGGTCAAGGGTAATCAAACGAATTGTGAGTACAGTCGCGTACTACGGCCATACAAATTAATTAATGGAATCTATTTCTGTACATTCATCATCATCTTTTTTGGCCTAAGGCCAGGATCACCCGAAGCTAGGTAGTAGCTGTAGAGGTCTCCCCTTCTGCCCTCGTTTGTATGTTACTCGTGAGAAATATACAATTGTAAAGATTTTTGGGTAAACGGGCCAAGGAGTTCTCTTGTGAAGAAACCCACAAAAACGTTATATTTTTGTGATGCGGGTTGTTTTTTCATGTAGGTAAATACTTGTATAAGATAACAGTATATTGCTAATTTTGTGTAGGTATACGTAACTGCAAGAGGTCATCAGTAATTATAATAATGGTAAGGAATGTTTTTCACAAAAACGTTTAAGTGCGTGTCTGACTCGCGTCACGGAATTCTTTACAAATCAGCTAAAGAAGAGCACATGTGCTTAAAAAAAATCTTACACACAAAATAAAAAAAAAAATACTTATTATTTTATCTGTGCTATTCCGCCACAGTGACTTTTGTGCACAACTGTACCTGTCTATTGTTTCAATGATTGGCAATTACAAGTATTTCTCACTTGTCTCATGCCTACATGTGGTCTCGTACCCCGGGGCTATAGGTTCGATTCCTATTGCAGATCAGATAACAGAATGATTAAAATACAGCCTACAATAGGCTCTTAAAGTATATTGCGGTTGTGGAAGAGAGACGCCGCTTTACACCGTGTAGTGCTCTGTCACACTTCCACAATTGCAATATTACTTTGAGAGGTGGTGGTAGGTCCTGTAATGTTTAATTTCAAGTATATGTCTTTGATTAAAATTGCGCAGGTGTTTATTTAATTAAAAAATAATATAGTAGGTCTATATTTATTTCCTATTGACTTTGATTTGTATCAAAATCAAAATCCAATTAGAATAGCACACCTCGTGTTAAAAAGCATTGACTTTCTCAAAGTAAAAAAAAACTAAAATTCCTTTTTCCGGGTCCAAGTACTTAGTAAGTAATTTTTCCATCCCATCGTAAACCTTGAAAAAAGGGTATACCAGAAGGGTATATTAATATTTCTTAAAGTATTGGTAGCCTCTAGAAAATAATAGAGAAAAACCGGTCAAGATCTAGTCTGACCTGCTTCACTATGAGATCCGTACCAATAAGGTAATAAAAAACAAATCTGTATTAAAAACTCTTTTTTTTAACCACGAGCATTTGTTCTGAGTCTAGGTGTAATTTATCTCTAACATGTATGTGTGTATTTAGAAATATGTAAGTATGTTAGTCAGTTGTCTAGTACTCATAACTCTTTTAGCGTAACGCTAAGAACTCACGGAGCGATTTTTTCCCGCGCCCGCCGCGGTAGCGGGCCCGCAGACTCTGAAGAATGCAGATTTACATGTAAAAAATTAAAGCACAACTCACGACGCGGTTTACGCCCGCAGACTGTGCGATTGTTTGCGGCTCCCGCGGCACCGGCGGGCAACTTGTAGAATCGCGCGGGCCGCGGTCGCCCGCAAGCTCTGCGGTTTGCGCCCGCGCGCTCTGCGGTCGATTGGCGGGCGATCGCAGTGGCGCAGAGGCGGCGCGCGCGGAGAGGAGGTACAGAAAGCTGCGGTACCGCTGCGGTTGCGATAGTCGCCCGCAAACGTGGCGGGCGATGATCGCAGCCGCAGCGGCTGCGGGACCGCGCGAATAACCGGTCTCGTGAGTTTGGAAATAAATTCGTGGTTCCGCAACCGCTGCGGGCACGGTAAGAAATCGCTCCGTGAGTTCTTAGCGTTAGACGGCGTAGTTGGAATGTTGAGGCATTTTTTTATCTAGAAGATTTTATAACATACTGCACTAAAAACGCATCGAAAGATAAATTAAGAACAACCTCAACATATACGTATATTTAAAACTTACACAAAAGTCTTGTGTATTCAAAAACCAATTGTTTATGGACGTCATTCCTTACTGTTTAATAGTATATTGCACTCAATAAATCTTTGTATCAATTATATTTATATTATACCGGTCTAAAGATTTAACCGTAACGAAACCAAACAATGTATCGATTTCGGACACAAAAAGCGGAAAATATCTTCGCATGATATGTAATTGATTTAACTTAACTAATTCCTCGTAGTTATTTTTGTATCTCTTTTCTTTAACGGTATTCGGTCCCTTTTAAAGGCATGTGTCCTCAACACAGGTCCAATTTGTAAAAGTCTTATTAGAGAACTTGAATCTAAAATGTGATGGGGCACCTACCAATTATTTTTACTATTATTAAACCACATTATTTGAGAATGTCCGAGTGTCTCCGGAAAAATATCGCTTACAGAAGGAGACACGTCTTCGGAACTCTGCAGTCAAGTTCTGGTCGGCGACTGATGGTCCTAGATTCGGTTCCCGTATTTATTGCCGAGCACGCCCTATATCTGTTTCCGCATGTAATAATCTATGGGTGACATTAGTCATAGAGGCAATTATTTTATAAGTTGCCTGGTTTTTATGGCTCTTGTGTGGTTTGTAAGGCGCTTTAATACAATATAATAAAACTATGAAACTGGTACTACTTTTATTCAAATATTTGTGTTAAATCCTTTAATAGTTTTAGTTAGTGAAATAATGTTAATTTTTGTTTCGTGTTTTATCGTTAAACCGCCAATTCCTGTATTGTTAAATGTAGACTTACTTTTGACCAATGAAGAACCTAAAAAAAATACTAAAAAGTATGATAAGATAAGATAAGATATGTTTATTTGCTTAAAACATGGTATAAAAGATATTATCAAAAGATGTAGTACAATCATGTTTTGCTTAAAACTAAAGCGTGCAAAAATTATTCACAAAGTAAAGATAAATTTAAATACATAAAAATCATTTTAAAAAGTCCTTAATATTATAATAATTATTATTGATGAGCCATTTATATAATTGTGATTAAAATAATTTATAATTTAGTGTTTTGAATATATTTGGTAACTTATTATATAATCGTATACACATAGCCAAAGAATTATTTTGGAATTTACTAGATCTAGGTAGCTCTTCCAGCACAAGCCTGTATTGGTCACGTCGACTTCGAGAACTTTTAAATTGTTCTTCTGCTGTTTTAAATAATATTATGTGCTTTCGAACAAACATACATGCTTCATATATATATAATGATGGTAACGGTAGCAAACCAAGTTCCTTAAAAATTGGTTGACATGATTCGTCCGACGGAATCTCGTATGGCTCTTAGACATTTCTTTTGTGCAACAAATGCTCTATTATAGTCAGTACTATTTCCCCACATGATTAGTCCATAACGTAGTGAGGATTCAACATACGCGCGACATGACATCACAGCCGTCTTTATATTAGTCACTTTTTTATTTGTCTCAAAGCATACACAAACTTATTTATTTTGTTGCATACAGTGTCTACCTGCGCTTTCCAGTCTAGATGTTCGTCAATTACTACTCCTAGAAATTTAGTATTTGTCATTTGTGTAATTTTTCGTATGTCCATTTTAAAATTAAATGCATTATTATAAGATTGATTAAATTGTATATATACTGATTTATTTAAATTAATTGATAGACTATTATTATTCAGCCAGCTAATTAGATTATTTATTGTATTATTTATGTCCGCTTCATGATTTGTAATTGATTTATGTTTTTTGTCAGTAGTAACAATTATAGAAATGTCATCAGCAAAAAGGAAACATTGATGATTAGTTACATTAACTATGTCGTTTATATAGAGTATAAATAAAATGGGGCCCAATATGCTACCCTGGGGGACACCGCGTTCTACACTTCTACAACGTTGATAAAAGCGAGAGGCATTAAATGAAACCACATATGCTGTATATCATTATAAGGCTACACAACAAAAATCAAATCAATGTAAGCAATATTTTTATAATAACTTTCGTGAGGATGATTCATACTTAAAACGTTATAACGGTTTACTCACGCGTATTTATCGGGATAGCCCGACTAGTTTCGGACCCAACCGGAGCCAACTAGATAACTATGCCTATAAAACTTAGTCACCTAATCAGGAAGATACAGCATGTTCAAACTAAAAAAAAACTAAAAAAATATCCTGTGACTAAACTATTGCTTACATTGATTTGATTTTTGTTGTGTAGCCTTATAATGATATACAGAATATGTGGTTTCATTTAATGCCTCTCGCTTTTATCAACGTTGTATATTCAGACGAATATGCTGTCCTCTCCCTACTTTTACTAAGTTTGGTAATAGTGACTTTTTGTCGTCTGCTAGTTAAGTACGACGATAACCATTGTAGTGGCAGTCCTCTAATACCAATAGCCTCGAGTTTTTTTAATAGTAGTTCGTGTGAAACCAGGTCAAATGCCTTAGACAGATCAAAGAATAGCCCTGTCGTTAGCTGTTTGTTGTTTATATTAGTTAAAACCGCTTTCAGAAGAGAAAATATAGCAAGGGATGTAGACTTATTTTTCTGGAACCCAAATTGCTGTTCTTTTATAATACTATATTTTCCGCAGTAGTCAACTATTCTCTGATACATGCATTTTTCATAGATCTTTGACATAATGGGTATTAGTGTAATTGGGCGGTAATTGCTGGCGTCGCTTTTTTCACCTTTTTTAAATATCGGTTTGACAACAGATATCTTTAAAGCATCCGGGAAGATACCTTGTGAAAAGGATAGGTTAACAAGATGGGACAGTACTCCGCTTATTTCCTTTACACATGTCTTAATTATTCGGGTGTTAAGTTCATCGTAACCTACAGAATTGGTATTTTTTAAAGATAAAAATATGACAGAGAGTTGTCCTTCAAATTATTTCATGATTGTACCAGAAAGGTTCACTTCCCGTGAGTAATGGAACTGAATCGTGTCAGACTGGACATTAAACACCAACATAACCTAAGAAAAATCTATGCAGATAAAAAAAGTCATAATTTTGCTTGGAATATTTCAATTCTCAGTATATTTTTAAAGCGATTTGTCAAAAAGCCGTATGAAGAAGTCGGAGTCGTTTACATAATTCTAATTATATTATCAAAAACAAAATTGTAATGAGAAAACAGAGTTTAGAAAAAGCAATTAGCAATACTTCTTTAATTTTTATCCCTACATTTATTTATCCTTGAATACCGTTCATTTTTTTCCGCCATTGAGAGCAATCTTCACGGAACAAATTTGGCAAGGTTCATTAACATCGTAACGACGATACATCAATCCTATATGCTGAGGGGATCGGCAGAAAACAAAAAACTTATGTCATCGGCGAACATTATTGATGTCCTATGGGCATTTCATCAAACTACGTCACTGTGCGGGATAATAGGCCTTCTACATGAGCTGTTTAAAACATAAAAGAATGATGACGATGAATTGAGAACTCCCTCCTTTTTAAAGTCGGTTGAAAATGAGAATGTCAGGTGTGAAAGAGTAAGTATTCTGAAAAATCAAAACTTTGACTGCAAAATCACGTAGGAAACTCCTTTTAAGAGTATTTTTTCTACTTTGTGTTATTTTTTTTCACCATAAATTCTAAATTCCTGAATAGATTTGGATGTACGTGATACCCTTGGTATCCTTTCTAGCACCCGAGTGAGAACTTTAGTTGAATTATGGAACATTATACGAGTAGGATAGTAGAAGGAAGTTGCACTTTTTCTTTTCGTATGGTTGACACGTGCTACACACTATTAAAACACTAGATATAGTATACATCCTAGTGCTACATGGCTATAAAATTTATGAAGTAGTTGTAACAATTTATATATCCAATTAGTAGATAATGATCGCAACGCTAGATACCTGTGATAATTTAATACAATTACGATGGTAAATTTAATTTAAGTATGTAGCCATGTACTTGTACTATAGTTTAACATGTATATGTATATAGGTATATAAGAAGAATTGTAATAATTAAGAGTGTTGCTTGCGAGATGACGTCAGATAGGAACGTGTGGAAGAACAAGACATGCTGCGCTGACCCCAAATAATTGGGATAAGGGCATGGCAGGATGATAATGATGATGATAAGAAGAATTCTTCCGCAGAGTTCTACGGGAGAATCCTATGTCCTGCAGTGGTCTGACAATACTGATGACGATGTATATTTTCACACACAAAGCGTAGCAGTGAAGTCATATGTAAGTGGTTGCATATGAGTTAACTGCTATGGATTTATGTGTAATGTGTGTTGGTTTTGAATTTGTAAGTTTAATGCTGTGGGGTATTAAACTTACAAATTAAAAAACGAAAATTAATATGCAATAAGCACGTGCTGACTAATAAGTATGAATGAGACAATGCGTACGTACAGTACAGTGTTCTCACTTCCACAATGGCAGTAGCTTCGATATTGTTAAGTTATTATTGTACCACATTATTTCAAAATAAACTACTTCTTTGATTGCAAAGTTATACATTACGTAAATTCATTTATTTCAGTCGTAGGCGGCGGAATTCAATTGTTTTTATTCAATTTGGTATTAACTACGTAAGTACGTACATGTAATGAATCGACATCCAATATGTACGTCGTGTAAACGCGGATAATGTTGGACTATTAAAATAATATATGTTGGTACCCGTTTTACGATCGCAGTGAAGTACATTTTACTATAAAATAAGATAAATACGACATTATGGTGGTTTTCCAGTTTTATTAGTGTCAGATTCCATTCTTAAACATAGTATGTATCCTAACTATTTTTAATTAGCAAAAACCGCTGCGGATCGGATAATTGTAGTTATCGATACGAAACGCGTCAGCTGACAAACTGGCGCGTTTAGTAAGGAGTCGCAGGTTCGAGTCCTGCCTGAGCTTTGAGTTTTATTTTATCGTATTATTTGTATGGTGTATCATGTATTAAAACGTGGTTAATCAAATAAAAAGATATGTAATACATCTTACCTAGTTTCCTCGACTCTTGGGCTAAACCCAGAGTATCTTTACTAGATAAAGACTTCCCCTTTTTAATTTCAGCTATCCCGATCTCTGGCTTAATGAAGGCTTAAGTCAATTCCCAAGAAAGACATCAATAGCAATTTACAGTTAAAAGTTATAACCACGTATATCTCTCACTCATACAATTTCAGGGTTTGGTCAGTAGCGCGATGAAAGTGAAATAGAACCCCGTACCCCCGGCCATAGGCAGATGAGGACGCTCCAGTGGTTTTAGCCGGTAAGAGTCCGACACACCCCTCTCGTCAACCCCCTGACGAGAGACAGTCCATGGGGATGGAGTCTCCTAATACAGGCATTATTTGCTTAATCTTTAGTTTATTGAATAAAAAGTAATCATTATTATTTCCACTGGGATACAAAAAAAGGGGTTTAGACTTTAGACAGAACACGGGAGTCAAAGGACCCGGTGTGTTGGCACCAGATGGGAGAATCCTATTTCCTATATCATATAATTTATCACTTAAGTTCATAATTGATGGCGTCGTGTGTACAAGGTCCGTTACAGCAAAGCTATCACAGTTACGACACCGCGACTTGGTACGTCGGATACAAACGGTAGTTCCTGTAATAAAAATTCAACCAAAACTATGGAGTCGATATTGTTCGTGTAGAATTAGGCGTAGGTGAAATACTGTACTACTTCTACTATTCTGTTGTGGTTATTATTACTAGTTGTTAGGACTTTTCTTAGCTGAAAACTGAAAAGAAGAAAGATTAACTTAATGTTATTAGATTAGTTAATTTAGTCACCATTTTAGTTTTTTTTTACTTCGGCTTAGAAAGTGTAATGTGTCCTCTTTATTTACAGGATATATCTATGAATTCTTCGTAACGTTTTTACACTACATTATAACTGACTGTGGTAGAAGCACCTGTTGAAATCTGCTGAGCAACACGTCAAAACCACACTATCAGTAAGTTATGAGGACTGTGCTCGTATTACGGTAGTTAGTGTTCGCATATTTTATTAATGTTCCATTGTAAATGAGAAAGAAAAGTCCCAACGAGCCTATAAGTTAGAGTTTTCATTACCAAAAAACGATTACCTATAATAAATACTGAAGAATATCATGAACAACAAAAAATATAGTCCACGTTCTTGTGAAAATTTAATAAATATCTTACATTTTACTTTCCCTGCAAAAACCTTCATCTAAAATCCCTCCCACCAAATAAAAAGACACCACCACACCGTCTCCTTACCATCCCAAACCCAACCCACCAAGGAGTGTTCCTCCACGCTTCAATAGCGCTCATTCTCCAACGAAAACTGGCCGCGGGCGAGCGTCTTCGTCAGACACAATATGTCCCTAGCGGAAGGCGCTTCAGACACCGAGCACACTGCCATCAGACAGGAGGAAGACAAGACGCCCACTGGGACCAAGAAGAAGAACGATAAAGGAAGACAGGTCAGTGGTGGTTACAGAATTTTCTAGAAGTCAATTTTGTGAAGGTTTTTTGAGGGTTGGAAGTTTATTTTGAGCTTGGGGTTAAGTTTTGTTTTTGAGAGATCTATTTAGAATTTAAAGGTATTTATGTGTTCTGAAATCTTTTTAAATAAAAAAAACGCCCGTCTTTAACCATCCTGCCCGTTTTTTTGGTGTTTAATTTTTGTCTTTGCAAAAAATTTTGCGGGAGAAATTGGTAGATTTATTTTTCAACCAATTTCGTGTGGTAAATTAATATTTGCTGTATTTAAAAGTACTGACCAAGAAATCTATCTAACTGCCATCGATCTCATACCGGAGAAAATGTCCTTTAGAAAGACCCATTAACTCAGACTTCTATAAGTTTTAAGCTCTGTTTTACTCTAAATCATTGTTTACGCTGTAATCATGTCTACACAATAATATTTTTGATCAAACCCATTTAGTTGCGTTTTGTGTTCTTAATTTCTGATTCCCAGATTGACAAACTTGAAAAAAATCTGGACGGTTATACTAAAAATAAGTTCTTTATTAATGCCCTCAAAATCAACATCTTGGTCTAGGATATTTTCAGTTATCTCAAGCTCTCGTAATTTTCATTTTTGATGTTATTATCTAGAAAATTTAATTGAATGACTAATTTTCAACACAATTTAACATGACTGTTTTGCGTAATTTTGTGTTGCTGTCTAATTACTCTCCAAATCTGGCAAAAAATAATTAGACCATGTTTGGAACATTATATTAAAATTTATCAATCTCATACATAATATCATCATAAGGAAAAATTTAAATGAAATGTTTTTCTTTTAAATTTTGCCCTTTTATGAATAACATTAAGTAACTAACGCCAAAAAAGCTAAACTGTTATTAACTTTAACCCATATATCGAAGGCCGGAAAATCAACTCGTTATTTCTTTTTAATTAAAACTAATCAATAACCTAGTTCCCAGTTAAAACGGGCTCATCAAATAGATTTCCTAAAATCGCCTTACAATTGGTACAATAAATAGTAGAGTCACACTATAAGAATTAACCAATTAATGAGAATCACCAATTAATACCATATTTGGTTTTATAGATCTATAGCAATCTATTGCAATGTATGGCAATTGATGGCAATTTTGTCTGTTTTCATCCAACCCGCCCACTATAACGACGTAATTATACATTGCCTGTTTTGTGTGTAACGTCTCTTGTAATTGGGTTGCGCCTACGCAGTGTATTGCGATCTATATGGTGGTAATTTTGATTTAGGTTTTTATTAGGTCCGGTTTTAATTTTTATTGTATCTTTAATGATTGCCAGTTCTAGCGAAGATGAGGTTCAATTAGGCGCAAAAACTATACACAATTTTGGTTTTGATCATTATCAAATGATCTGTGCAATTCACCATGTCAAAAATCTGGTTATTTTTTAAATACTAATTCATAATAACAAATCGTCCTGAAACTTTTGACAGCCGGAAATTAAAAGAACAATGCTACAATTAAGGTGGGAGCATTTCTTGCGCACGCGCACCCTGTACTCGGCGATCCAGAACGCAATTATAGATCATTACTGTCGCAACACTATTCATTGGATCTATTGTATTCTTATTAGGATTTTTCTCGATCATCTCGATCATAAATCGATTAGGTGAACGGCAAATTGATGGGAGGACACTAATAGTTATCTTGTTATGGGTATAGAGCAGTTTACCTCATTGTCTATGAATGGGTAATGACTGCTTGAAAGGAAACTGTTCTTGTAAGTGTAGGTAATGGTAAAGGACCTTATATAATATTAAGACCCTAAAGATGTACTCAAATCTCAATCGAACTTTGATGAATTAAAACTTATATGATACTAGATAGATTAGACTTTATTTACAAATAGTAAACCAAAAATGATATCCTTGCCAGATGTCAGACTCTTACATGTGGAAGGAACAGATCCATACTCTGATGAAGGGCGGAGAGAGTGAGTCCGATATTTCGGACTCAGAACACTTCCTGACCAAGGGCGCTTTCCTCCTCACTCCCTCGCACGGCCTCAGCATGGAGAAGGCTTCCGCCATCTGCGAGAAGATGGAGTTCAAGGGCTGCTTCTCCCTCACGAAGACCGCCACAGGCATCCTCTTTAAATTCTCCAGCGTTGATGACTACCAGATGGTCTTCAAGAAAGGTTTCCATAAAGTTACCGGCTCCAGGTTCTATAGGAAGGTAATTGGTTTGATATTTCTAAAACGCTTTCTTCTGTTACTTCGCTTTGTTCTACATCGCCTGTCTCCTTTTCTGTTTCTCATTTATAAATACTGAGATTACTTTAATAATTTTCCTCTTCGCCCTTCGCCTTTATTATATCAGAATTTCTTACTGAAATAAATGCTTTAAAATCATGGTCTTTCTCAGAGTACGCCTCCCATACATCTATCTTTTCAACCGTTTTCTCTCAATACTATGCTAATCAAAAATTCTACCTCCATCATTTCCACTGCCACTTCAAATTCAACCTTTCCCACCTAACTTTACAGTTCATTTCTTAATACCACCTGGTCTTCTAGATCGCGATCCCATGCAGGCCTCAGAAGACGTTCACGATCTACGTGTACGACATTCCCGATGAGGTTCCTGAGGAGGACGTGCGCCATGCCCTCTACAAGTTCACCTCCGTGGTGGAGGTGGTCAGGCTGCACTTCACTGGCTCGCCCAAGGACGGAAACACTGGTTGGTACTCTATAGGTACCAGTATCGCACCTTTTCTTCTTTTGCTTAACCTATGCTTGTAGTTATAGTTTTAGCAGTATTTAGTTCTCTACTAAATAAATGCCTGATGTTTTAGTTGTGTAACGAGTAACTTATTTTTGCTATATTTTTTATACTTGAGTCGTATTTGTAAATTGGATGTAGAGTAATAGTAGTTACTGAATTTAAAGGCATACAGTGCATGTTATTGTATTCTAAGCAAATGATTTCTACGATTTGTAAGGTAACGTCACATCTTCACGTATAAGTATGTAGTTTAACGCAAGCAGTTCGCATGCACTTTTCTTCAAAACTTTGTTTGAACTTCACGGACATAGGACTACAAAAGCATTTACCTTACAACATAGCCATAAATATTTTTCTAAGCCTTCTATCTGCTCTACTTCAGGATCCTCCACCCCTAAGCCGTTAGAGAAGACCTCGTCCCGCGCCCTGACAACCATCGATGGAGAGCTGGTCAGCAGCATGATCCCGAAGGAAGCCACCAGCGTCATCCGCGTGACCCTCGCCAGCATCGAGGAGGCCAACATCTTGCTGCAGAACGGCCTCGACTTCTACGGCGCCACGTTCTTTCCTACTGAACTCGCGACCCCCGCGCAGGCCGCGAAGCTCATCAAACCTAGCAGGTACTTTTAAAATATATTTTTTTTGTCTCAACTCAGACTTTTCAGGCTTTTTCGAAACTTATATGAGATTCTAGAATGTAATTTCTGATCTTACTTAGCCTCTATCGTCTATGTCTCTATGTCTTTTAATAATAAGTGCGTGGTGGTAACTAACGTGAAGTTTGTGGTATGATTGACTGTCCTTTGCCAATTCATTTTTTGTATAATAAATATTAAGTATTTGGTAAAGATTGTGTATTAGGCTTGTCTTAAAAAAACATGAGAGAGCCAACTATGATAAAGTAAAACTGATTATTTGACTGGTTTAGGTTGAAGAATTGCACTGTCTACATTGACATCGCACTAAAACTCTTGAGCACAAGCACAATTTTAACAGAGTGTTAAAGTTTGGTTGTCCCCAGGGTCACGGGCGGCACCGTGTCGGCCAGGGTACGTGATCTTCTGCCAGTGTTCGACCAGCAAGGGTTCACCAAGTTCGCCCCACCGGCATCCCGCCTGGTCAAGCCGAGATCCAAGTAAACCGCGAAAATCTCACTTGTCATTGGATGAAATTTTACGAATCACATCAAACTATGACTGCGCTGTTGCCAGACTTCGCTTATGGGACTCAAAACACATCTCCTAGACATGTCTGATATCACCAATGACAAGAAAATAACGGAAGAACGCTTTGGATACGGGAAACGAAACGAAAATAATAACAAACAATAAAATTTCATTAGGATGATTGTATTAATATAACTAATAATGTACATACAAGAAATTACAAAACAAGTTTATTTGATTCCGAGTACTTAATAAGTTGTATGACAGAATGAGTACCGAAATGCATTTAATAATTATTATATTTAACTTAACTAAATAATGTGCCATGCATAGACACTATTGTAATCTCAGTTTTGTTACCAATTTGTAATAATAAATGTTATTTCTACATTAATAAGGTGTTTATTTGAAATAATCCCAAATTCTTTGGCGTTTACCCATAAATGTAACTAATTTGATTAACTATACACATAGCAGTTACTGCGCAGACAACTCAGGCATTTTGGATAGAGATAGTTGTAACAAACAGATAAGCAGACATATCAACATAAATACAATTGTTTGCTATCCTAAACATTTCGTCTTAAACATGGAATGTTACAAAAATGTCCTAAAATACATCATAACATATTCATTCATAAAAGTTAGTGTGTAAATATAATATAAATTGGAATAACAATTTTTATAAATATCACTCTATGTCTTTTAAATACCGAGATATATTTGATTCAGTTTCCTTCTCTTTCCCTCAACAAGCAGGCATGACAACTTGGAGGCAAACTTCAACTTAATTATATGACTACCTAAATATCACAGCTTTTTTATTATATCGCTTAAAGCGAACAACACATTCTATATTTGTACATTCTCCATTCATACTAGCTCGGTCCGTCTTCTAAATTATCAGCACCATCAAGTTTGAATACTTTACTATTATACTTTAGGTCCGGCTGGCTTCTTCCCGTATTTGAATCTGTCTTCTATCTCTTGTAAGCTCTTGCCTTTTGTTTCTGGTAGTATGAAGTACATTATAACAGTTCCAATGAAGGATACTACACCATAGAACAGGAAGGTTATAACTTCTCCAAAGTTAGTCATCATTCCCGGAGCGGTTTTGACAACAGTGAAGAATGCGACGAACGTCGTGGCCGAGCTGATGCCAGACCCCAACCCTCGCACTCTAGTGGGGAACACTTCTCCGCACATAATCCACGGTAAAGGAACCAGCCCTATAGATATAGCGCAGATGTAACACATCAGACATAACAGCGGCAACCATGACATATTTTCCGGCTTCCAATAAAGGAACATTGACAGTCCGATCATGGATATTGAGGTCCAAATACCGCTGATAAAGCATAGAGGTCGCCTGCCGTACATCTTGCATATGATGCACGCTATGACGGACATCACGACTCTTAATGAATCTATAATGAGCATGGCAAGGTAATGGTCGATACCTTTCCCAACGGCCTTCTCGACGATTTCAATAGAATAAAATGCAACCGCGTTCACTCCAGAAAACTGGCAAGTGACGAAGAACATAATCATGATGGCTAAAGGTTTTAATAGTTCAGGACTCTTTAAGCTGGCCAGTTTCTCTCTGCGTGTCATAGTTGGCGCATTATCCGCGGCTTTCTTATTGTCAATAATTGCTTTCAATTCCTTTTTAGCTTCATCTCCAAAACCTCTTAACCAGTAGAAGGCTTTGACTCCCTCATCAATTCTTCCTTGAGATATAAGCCAGGTTGGACTTTCTGGGATAAAAGTGAGTAAGCCAACAGCTGCGATCGGGAATGCGCAGCAAATCATCGCCGTGTACTGCCAGCTTAAGAACGTGCCAATGATGTGTGCGACCAAGATGCCTAGAGCTATGGCTAATGACACGCCAGCGAGGAAGAAGCCTCTATATCTGGGTTCTGTAGTTTCTCCGATGTAGACTGGGATGAGAGGCCCGAATAGGCCAGCGCAGAGGCCGGTGAAGAAACGGCCGATGAGCATGAGGCCGAGGTTGTTGCAGCAGGCGATGAGGATCCAGCCCACGATCATGGGCACGCAGGTGATGTAGTGCGAGGTGCGCCGCCCGAACTTCTCCATCATCCAGCCGGAGACCAGGCAGCCGGGGGCCATCGGGAGCGCAGCCATAGCCGCTGTAAAGATACAAAATACCAGATAAACATCGTTCTTTTTCAGAAATGTGGGCTAAAATCCTGATGCCACTAATTTTAATTTAGACAGGCGTGAACAAAGGCGAATAATTACTGGTTATCACTATTAAAACGTGGTGTCATTGCCACTGTTTTGACGTGAGTAAGTATGAATTTCGTTAGAGAACGTTTAATAATAAACGCATCGGAATTTATTTCTTTATCGGGTCTCTTTTTTATTTAAGTTCAGTACTAACAAGGAACTATTAATATATCTACACTATATCGCTTAAAGCGAATTCGACTGACTACTATAGATAAAAACATCTTTTTAAATACAGTATTTGTATTCAAGCAGAATCAAATAGTACTAACCTATCCAAGAAGCGGTGTCTTCATCCGAAGGGATTGGTCCATTGTCCGTCTTCAGCTGAGGCAGCAAGATCGCAGAATATCCAGATGTAAGGCCATTGACGAAGGTAAGTAGGATCGGGACTGAGGCAGCCAACGTCTGGAAAAAACGTCGCCTATTAAGATTTCATATTATCGAACACTTCAAAGTAATTTTTAATTCATCACACCTGCTTGGGGCCTTTGTTGACTGATTTGGTGTTAAGCTTTCATCAGGCATTGTGAATTTAGCCTATGAATGGCTTAAAACTCTGACATCAAACATACGAAAAGAAGAAGCTCGTGAATTTGATAAAGTCTTTCTGATTTTTGAAGATTCTGATAATTTAACTGATGATAAGCATGTTGATGACAATAAAGTGTCATTAGTTATTATAACTTTATTCAATAAAGAAAGTGATCATTGGTCTATGTCTAACCATAAATAATTCAAATGGTTTGTTGAACTCATTCTATTAAATCTTGTAGAATCTTTTACAAGTTATTTAAATACTGAATGTACAGTTAATTTACATTTTCGTGGGAAAATTCTAAGCACGATTAGATCTGATGGAGCTTTACCGTTTAAGCAAAATTAAATAATGTTACGTGAATTCGAGCTTATAACATAAGAGTTTAGTACTGAAAGGACGTACGTTGTTGTATCGTTAACAAGTTTTGGTAATTGTACCAATATTTTGAAAGGAAGGCATCTGACCTTCGAACTTAAATGAGAAATGGATATGTTAAACTGAAACCGGTTGATTATTTGGACTTGTAAAATCCGTGTCAAAGGTGTTTGTTTACGTTAAAAGAGAACCATGACCGACTTCCCAATTACATTTTAAAGAAGAAAGAAATAATTGCAAGAAATTAAATTAATAGAGATTAGTCCGTGGCCTGGTCACAATATTAGGAAATTTTATGTTGACAAGTAAACATCAATATTTGTAACGCGCGTTTTTCTAAAGCCATATTTTCTCATCTTCTCATCATCATCTTAAATCTTCACAATTTCTATGATAATAGCATATTAACAGAAAAAAATATTATACCTGTTTCCATAACGGTGAATAGCGGACGACAGTCTTAGAATCAGTAAGTAGAGATGTTTCCTTCTTATCTCCATTCAAAGTCAGTCCTAAAGAAGAGTTCGTCATCTGAATATTCTGCAGGTAATGCGACATTCTTCTAGAGCTTCTCTTGTCATCTTTCCTATCTTCCATAATTTTATAATCTCCGAAACTCTTAGTGCTTGCATTTTTAAGATTTTCTAGTTTTCTAGTCTCTTCGCTCATTACTATAGTCGGTGCATCGTCATCGTCATTTGTTTTATTTCCATTATTAGCAGCTACTTCAGTTTTCTTATCAGCATTGTCTTGTTCTACTTTTTGCTTTAATTCTTTAGCATTATTTTGTTGAGGTTCATTTTCGGTCACAGCTTCATTTGTTTTTTCATTTTTATTCTTGTCCTGTGTGATGTAGTTAGTAGGGGAGTTCGTTAATAAGTTTTGTTCGTCAGAAACAGCGTTGTTTTCGAACGTTTTAGCTTGATCTTCTTTTCCACTTTCACTCTTAGCCATATCTTGTTCTGTGGGCAAAGAAAGACTTGTATTAGTTACACGTAAATATAATTTTATTGGTGTTACTGTTAGAGCACCGTTATCTGAGTTACACGTATAGACATTGATGTGTTTCCTTATCTAAGATTCAGCATTGCACTTGACATCATATCCAGACATTTTATTTGAAAAGCCTCTATTTGTTATTACTATCTTTTGAAGATAACTGTATTTATATTGGTGATTGTCTTATTGCGTGTTACGTAACATAATTTTGAAAATATTTGTCATTTCATTATTTGTTTTTTCTAACATCTTTGTAGTATTCCTACAGTGGAAAACTATTGAAGCAGTTGCAGATTGTAAACAATGTGTCATGTAATTGTATTTATCGTAGTAGCGAGAACAATGGATAGCATGCTTTGTGCTTCATTACAGGGTTCAATGCTAATTCACTAAACTAGATTATAGTAAGCGTAAATGTACAATAGCATAGTTTTGCGTTGTATAATGGATAAGGTATAAATTACAAAGAAAATTGACTGAACATTTTTTTTCTTAGTTAACTGCGTCGTCACCTGTATTGCTTTATTTTCATAATACTCATTTATTGCCAATTTCATCACGCAATTGATTTTATAATATCTATCAGACAGTAATAAATTGATTTATTGCCGAGCATTCGTTCGACTCGCCACGGTTGCTGAAATATTAATTTCAGATTTAGAACTTTTTTTTCCCTAAGTAGGTACTGATAAGAAAAACCTAGGTTTTTAATCTTGACCAAATGCAGGAGACGTTACATGGCGGTTCAGGCTTAGACAGTAAGAGTCTGACACTACCCAATTACTTCCCCAAGAAGGTTGGAAGGGTGTACATGAGGATTCCCCGCCCAACACAAAAGGTCCAGAATCTTGTGCAAAAGAGTCTGATCATTCAACCGGAGAATTAAACAAACAAAATAACATTCAATGAGACAGTGAACTAAATGTGGGCGTGTACAGATATAATCAGTTAGCTGATGACATAAAGACAAGTTTTTAAGTACATATAAACAATAGCATCACCGCTCTGTGGCCTGACGCCGAACTAATTAACAATCGCCTGATAAGCTTGAGGTCAGTCAACAAGGGTCATGTGACTGATACGGAATCTGTTTCTATGTCTGGGAAATGGGGAAGTAAGGAAATCGAAGACAAAGACATTCAGTATCAAACAGTGGAGGAAAACATCGCGAGAAAACTTTTCGCCGAACGCTAGCGGTAACGAATCGTTTATGTACTGAAATGATAGGACCAAGTTCCGTGACTTGTCCGACCGCTTGAAATCCGTTGCGTAGTTTTGAAGATTTAAACGGACATAAAGACACACAGCGACAGTGACTTTGTTTTAAACTATGTAGTAGATTTGTAATTTTAAAATTTTGGTATCAATCGTAGTAGAATTCTGTAGTGAATAATGCTATCCATCAGTTAAAATTATTTTTTTAATGCATTCATTTAATTACATCATTGTAGTACAAAATTAACAATATGACGTCAGCAAATAATGTAACTGTCCATTCCATTTATATTTCTCTCTTTTTCAAAGAGTTGCTAAAACATTGCATACAACAGTATTATATCAGAATCTATTATTCCTTACTTAATAACACAGCGATTGTAAGAACAGCTAAGTGTTGTGAGGTCACTACGCCAATGACCCGAGCAATGATCGACAGATTCGATCTCAACATTCAAAACTAAAGTAAGAAACATACTTATATTGAAAAGTTATTATTCCGTTAATGATTATTTAATTGATAAATTATAATGTAATTGATTTCTTAGGCATTATTTTATTATTGTTTCAATTCCGTGTTAATTTTGTGTAGTGTTCCATATTATTATATAAAATAATTAGTTTGTTTTTAGAAATAATAATTCATGTATCTATGTACCTACTTTTGCATGCCGCTTTGACGGTCGAATATGGTGATATACTATTATAAAATTGTAAGACCTGTTATTGAACACCCATATTTTCGCAAATAAAATGATTTGATTTGATTAGATTTGACATTTATTGTTGGTACATATTTCAGAACATTTTTTGAATTCCTGAAATACCTGCATAATTGTAAAATCTCACGCAATACAAGGATAAAATTGCCTACTGTATGTTAAGGCGGGGGAATCCTTATGGACGACTCCTCGGGGGAAGAAGTGGATAGTGTCAGACTCTTAGTGACTAAATCTGAACCGCCATGCAACGTCTCCTGCATTTGGTTGGTGCGTGACAATGCATAGAAATTTATAGCGCACAAAATAATCTCTACCTAGCGACTAATGTGCGATATCGACATAACACGTGACATGGAAATACTTTAAAGTTTGAAACACTTGCATTGAAGTAGATAAATTAACACTATTCCAATATTTCATTAGGATCTTGTAAAGTGGGCTAAATGCTTTGTTTTAGATAACATAATGACTACTTCTAAATCGTAACGAGCTGTAGGTGTTTAAGTACATACAGAGCACTTGACATATATTCACTAATGTTGCCACGTGACTCTGTTTAGTTATTGGTAAACAGAGGCTTGAGTCAATAGTATAGTGGAAGAGTTTCTGATAAGTAATGTAATTATCGAAGACAAATATTTTTTTGACTGTCATTTATTTACTTCGATGAAATGTCGGATATTGTGTTATAATTAGTACTTATTAGGTCTAGAGGTATATTCAGTGGCTCAAAGCCTGGAAGCTGATCTCAACTTAGCTTAGTAAAAGGATAGGTAAAAGAGACCAATTACTATGAATAGTAGTCATTCCTTTAACGACCTTTTTTACGGGGACCAGCTAAGATTAGATACCTTCTACACTTCTACTCATGTGGATAAGATATGTCCTATTTATTTTGAGGAATAAAAAAACAAATACTACCCATTTACAACAATTTTTAAAATCGTCGTGAACATTGGCCATTGACATCTTTATTCAAAAGCCCTTAAAGTCGTTTTTAACGATACTACTAGTCAACCGTACCTACATTCCTTACCTACCGTGGGAACACATCAAAATTCATGTTATTACTAAGACAAAATGCTTAAAATGTCGTTATATCTCCAATAGGCATGGTTTATTTATAAGCTAAAGCTGCGGAGCAACAAACTATCAGGTTACATAAGTTAGTATCGATATTTGCATATTGCCCTCATTTCGTAGCGATATTAATTGTAAATGAGATGTTTTATTCAAGACTAGATTTTTCTCTAATCTGAAATCACGTGAGTTTTGATAGGTAACATAACCGTCTTGGCAATGACTAATCGAATGTAAATTACGCATCAGCTGGGTTGTGAGTGATTCTTCTATTTCAATAAACATTTTTGTAACACCTTTTATATAACTGTATTCATTAGCAAATAAATCCTTTGACTTTGACTTAGTAGTATTTCTATTGCTATATATTAAAGGTAGAAGGCCAAAACAAACCGCGAAAGAGATGGATGGACAAATTTGGACGCTTTCTTGGAAATGGCAGGAAAAAGCGGGGGACCACTGAATGAATTGAATTCAATCTTTGTCTAGCATTGAGAGAAGGACTATAAATACCAGATAAGAAGTGCAATTTTAGTTTTAACTGATACCTATGTTAGCAATAATAGAAATCGCTTTTTGGAGATTCCTTTCCAAATAGTCACATGACTAAGTCATGTGACTATTTGGAAAGGAATCTCCATTATTATTTGCCATACATATTCAATGAGTGTTTCGATCAACGACAACAATTTTCGAAATATCTCTTTTTTGGGGTGGTAGGATTTGGACTAGACTTTTTTTAAAACTCTATAACCTGTGTCATCTTCATCATCATCATCATCAGCCCTAAACCACCCACTGCTGGGCATAGACCTCCCTTTATTTTTTAAATACTCCTCTTTCTTTTACCTGAGAGCTGTGTAATCTGTGTATACGACTTTAAATTATTACGCCATTCTGTGTTCATAATAATATCTAAATCAATCAATGATTTCACTTCTCCCACGACAAAACAAGCTTGCAATCTCCAAAATAATCCATCTTGTAATTCAAAACAGTGTAAAAATAACATCATTGATGAGATAGGAACTGTGAAACAATGCCAACTTCCTGACGTAGAATGTAATGGTTTCTGTAAAAATGTGTGTGACGTCGACATACCAGTGGCATTTGTTTCGGGAGTCGTGCCAAGAGGCGCGGCCCGTGCTGCCTCGTCATACTGCGTAACATGTTTGACTTTCAATATTGAAGAAGCTTAGGTTACGAAGGCAAAATATGGCCCTTGCAACTAGCGCACAAAGTCCCTCATAATTTGTTGTCTAGTTCGGCATACTTTTTTATTATTTATGGCGATACAAATGCAGTGGGCTCTAGACGCCTAAGTGGTAATTAAAACCTCTATTCCCATTTGCTCTGCAAGTACTATGGAGAGTTGGCAAAAATTGCTTTTCGCTTTTCCTGATTTTCATTATATTCCTAGTCATTAAGTTTCTGCACATGTATCTTTCCATCCATTCATTCACTACTACTCCTCTGTCGGTCTTTCCGTCCACATATCTTCGTCTGCATAGTTCATCTATCTTTTTTTGCGATCCCTCTGTACCTATTTACTCATTCACGAGGCAAAAAACGTTCTTCAACGTTATTTTAGTTACTCTTTATGACGGCAATCAAATGACGCTAGAAACTAAATAACATTCGGGCACGTAGAACTATTTATTTAAAGTAATGTGAACTACAAATTCTTAACCTCGTGTGGGCTGTTTATTTTAATCAAGGGTCATCCATAATTAAACTTGTCTTACGTAAGCTGTATAGTTAAATAATTTTAATATAGTTATGATTTTGTTGGTTATCGGATATAAGTAGTATTTGAGTATGGTATCTCGACTACATCTCTGGCTGTATTTGGTTTACACCAGATTTCTTGTAAGATAGGATCCGGCAGCAAATGTCGCTAAACATAATCAGATTTACAAATAATTTTTGTCCACAATACTATGACATAAGTTACCGTTGTAAATAGATCCATAATTTATTTAAAAATAATGTAATAAATTTAAGCATAAAAACTTTTTTGCTTACGTATATTCCCCGCCAAGTTCAATCAGAAGACCGAACTATAACTATCCGAACTATTTCAAAATAAATCAATCTCAAAAGACACATTTAATAAAAAAAAACTGCCGGTCAGTGAACTTTCAAATCACAAATTACGTGTCAACGCAAGAAATGTAGGATAAAAATAACAGTTGCTATGCCAGTCTCAGATTGTAGGTATTATAAGACCAGTATTTCCAGCCAGTTGCGATATTTTAGTGAAAGGCAGTATGTCGTAAGGATGCATATGATTGCATGCAGTTAGACTGGATGCTAGCCTAACATTTGTAAGGCTAACTAATGGTTATTACTGACGGGTTTCGCACGATCGGTTTGGGGGCACGGCAGGTGAGGGCCAAGTTTAACATTGACCGCATATTTGTTGGTGAATTTTGTAATACTTTTAAGACTTGATTTGTTTGCTTTTGATGTTTCTAACTAGTTTGAAGTAGTAATTATTGATCAATATGTTTAAAACTGTGTATAAAATAATAAATATTATTTTTTTCGACTATTTTAGGTGTTTTTTTTTCATGTTTTCCTAATACACCGCAACATATGCCAGTATAGAACTTGGCCCACTTCACACCGGCTAGTTTCTAGTTGTAAGTAGTTTAGTGATCACATGATAGGTAAAGTGGTGAACGGTAAACACACTGGTCGGACCTGTTCGACTGTCGCTTAATATTTATAGAATTTTATACTTTTGTTGGGAAAATCCACAACTATGGTAGTTAAACTGTTGGTGTTGGTATGCGGGGTATTTTGACCATGGCTATCGGACATAAGATGGCCACTTTGCGTAAACATACATAAAATATGTGTAAGTATGTATGTGGTACAGACTCTGCCTGGTTCGAGGCTAAAGGGCCGCGTGAATGTGACAGAAATATTATTATTTAATATAAGAAAATCTTTGAGCATTCTTCTAATAAATATATCTAAAAAATTTATTCAAGATTTTTCTTATGTTAGTCTGAGTTTCATTGGAAAATACCCAGAGCTTTTATAACCCATTTCCCCGCTTCAATGAACCTAGATAATGCTGAACAAAACATCGAAAATAAACACTAGATATTTCACAATGTTTTATTCAAGTCATTAAAGAATTTTCCCAATCATTCTAAACTTTTCTCTTAATGAATTAAATCTGTGTGGCCTTAGTCTGTTGGCGAGGTGCCAAGTTTGTGATGGATAGTAAGCTAGATGGATAGATAAATAGGTGTGAGTCAGCTGCCAACCCCCCACCGTGCGTTGTGGTGGTCTACATACACGGGCAATTGCATGGTTGCAAGTTTGAAGATAGATAAGTAGACTTTCATTTGTTTTTTTTCTAATGATTATTACTTAGTTGGGTTTGTAACTTTGGTGTTCACAATAGTCCTAAAAAGCGGTGAAGGTTGATTTGGGTGTGATTTTTAGTATGGTTGCGATTTTTTGTATTTATGATTGGTGATATTCAATTAATAAATAAGAGCGTTAATGTGCAATTTTGAAGGATGTAATGTTATAATGCTTTGATTTACTCTAAAGTCGATTTATTATTGTGATTTGTAATTGAATAGGTCATTGTTTTAGGTATTAAGTTTAAACTTAATAGTATTGATCAAAAGCTATTGTTTTAAAATTGTATAAATAAACTAAATGTCGGGACAATGGTTTCTTGTCATATACCTATCTATTATTTTTCAACTGTTCGATATGAAACCTAATTTTATAATAGCAATGAAAAATACATAATAGCCTTCTATTTTTGGTTAAATCGACTTATTAACCTGTGGTTTTAGGTTAACAATCACAGGATAATTATATTATTCTCATCGAATTATTGAAAATAAATATCTTTTATATTCTTTCATACTTTTTTTCTTATTGAATGGCCAATATATTGTTAGTAAATCTTCTTCACGGTTATTTGTTATCCCTAGCAACAACAGTTTCTGTTATGTTTCGATCAATACTGTTTGTATTTGGCGGGATTCATCCCAACGCCTGCCAACATCCGCATCCGCATGAGAGATGTCCAATTTGGCTAATACTTGTCTACTGTTACCTTTGTCTAATAAAAGTAATCATAAACTGTGCTGGGAATTTAGCTAGTTATCTAGAATTTTGAAGAGCGTGACTTGCGAGATGACGTCAGATAGGAACGAGTGGAAGAATAAGAAATGCTGCGCCAACCCCAAGTAATAATTGGGATACCTTTATCCGAATGATTACTTGGGAAAATGATGATGATGATCACGAATTTTAAAATTTAAGTGATTTTACATAGCCCACAGTTGGATATAGATGTGTCACTTGAACGACTGATTTAGAAAGAAAACCCTTAGTAGTTTAATTAGTCCATCAGTTTGTTTTATCCCCTTTGTATAAGAGTCAATAGAAGTGACCGATCCCGGCGACTTTCTTCAAGAACTATTTCCAACAATCACACGCGATGCGACACGCGACTCGTCTCCCGAACTCAGGCGCACGTGTACACACATGCGTGGGACAAATATCTTTGGGAATTTACAATTTGTTTGATATACGAAGGGCCTTAGTCGTAAATTACTTGTTTTAGAGATTCCCCAAAATATCGAATCGGTATATTCTAAATACATTAAAAAAAAATACTACCTACTGAAGAAATTTATCTTTTGTTTTTGGAAAATTGACCGAAATATTATTGAAAATATTCAATGAATTATGTCTGAATGTTTTTCTAAGTACCTATTCCAAATATGTGACAGTCAACGGAAAGCCGTTTCCAGTTGTTTTCCGACCTTGTTCTTGGGCAAGGTCTTACAGAAATAACACAGAAATTATCGCAGTAACACCAGTTAGTGTTTGCGTGAGAACATACTGAAATAGCTCCACAGCGTTCCTGCTGCGCCCGGGAATTTCAGATTTCCCTGTAGTCTTGAACTTTTAAGGTAAAGACCCTGTAAACTTGAACTTTGAAGGTTTTTGGCTCTATTTTTATGGAGGAAAGAAATTGTGCTGAGAAAATGTAATGGCTATTGGAGAAGAAGAATAGAAGAAGAAGGTCTATGAGATTACCTAATGGTGCAAATGAAAATTTACGCTGAAATAATACGTACGTCGGACGTCTAATAGTTCGGAATATTCTTGGTCACTTTAAAATATATATTTATTTTTTTAACATCGAATTACAAATCAAAAATGTACATAAATAAAACTTTACCAGTGACTAATATTATTAATAGTAATCCTGTGGAGTTTCTTGCCTGTATGCCTTAATCGAAACTAATTACACTTCATAAAAGAAAATTTTAGCGCATTAACTTTGTAACAATTTCTATTTCTATCAAAATGATATAATTATTTTTTAACCACAATTTAACGTATTCCACTTTACCTTGATTTGAACTAGTTCTACAAGTTTTTGCCAGACCTTTTAAGTCTAAGACCCGATCAGTACTAAGTAAGCAACTATGCCAGTTGCCAGTAGGGTCAGATTGCGATCAATCATATGCAATCGATACCGGTTTCGTCAGTCTGTTGCTAACCGCTCGCGTGATAGTATTTGGTTAACAAAAACGTCGCAAACGAAAGGCATGACGTATCATGACGCGGTATTATCAACTCATAAACTTACCAGTGACTCTTAAAGGAAAAGTTATCGTGTGTAATTGAGATGGCGCTCTATAACATGTATATCGCTGTCTCGCTTCCACAACTGCATCAGTCTTACTTTAAAAGGTGCTGGTAGGTACATATTTCCTTCTTAAATTATAGGTATTTCGTAGAAGGAATTTCTGCTGTAATATGCGTAAGGCATGAAACAAATGACTATCGTAATAATATAACACAATATAACATTCTCCTTTACCCTTTTAAGGCAAATGAAAATTACTTTGTAAATAAAGTAAACTTTGTTTATAAAATAACTCACGAAATCGAAAAGAAATTGTTGTGTGCCCGGATTTGAACCTACGACCTTCTTAGCAGTCTAACGGTCACACCACTAGACTATCACTGACACGCTTCCATAATAGCAACAGTCTTGTACCAAGAGATAGTATACCCAGGAACATTATTTTATCAGGAATGATGTAATAATCGACCACAATTTCGCTGAACTCTCAATAAAAACACAACGATCACAATACTAGCTTGTGACGAACTTATCTCTCTTTTAATTTGTAATTAGGTCAAACTGCGTAATAATCACACTTTACTATACGATGTAACATATTATACAAACGCACGTACATATCAAACAATTCAATTCATCTTTACGCGTGGTTCCATATGTGCGTAATCTTTGTGAATATACAGTGACGTTGTGTACTTATACAGCTTGCATTTGTGTGTAACTCTAACACAAATAAAACTTCAATAATAAACAATTGCTGTCGATCGCTCGCACACATTGCGCCACGCGCATTGATGGCTTGAACTATCAGTACAAAGTATAGTGTAAGTATATCTGTCGTTTGTTCTACGCAAGAGAAATTGTTACGTTGTTTTTTGGGTGTAATAAATAAAGTTTATTGTCATTACATTTTGTAGTAAACATGTTTATGCAATGTATTCATAAACAGCCCGGGCGTTGGAATAAATACGAATAATGAGACTAGCTTGATGTTATTTGGGTTTGATTACATTACTATGTTTGGTAAGAGATATATGCATTTAGTTTCTAACTTATAACTTAACCAATCTTAGGGTCTTTCTGCTAGAACTTTTGTAACAAATATGGTACAATAAATTATCTTATTGCCAATATGATGCTTAAAGTATTAAGAAGGAAACTTTTTTTTCGTGAAAGTATTCGGTACTAATTAATGCGTGTGAATTTGCGGGCAATAGCTAGTTCTACATAAATTTTATAAGTACCTACTAGAAGATATGTTATCATTATATTTCTATATATCTTTACTTAATATTGCTCGTCTTACATCCTCTTGACTTTCATCTACAGCGTCTGTTCCGTTTGATATTACGAAACCATGTTATGACAGACTTTCTAACAATTAATATTAATAGGATTTTGTCGTAACGATTAAAACGAGTGAGCTTTGAACTTAAAACAAACTGGTTTTAAAGACTGTGTTTAAAAAATGTTACATCTTAGATTTGCAAGTAAAGTTGTCGAGTGTGCCAATAAATGAATGGATGTCGGTTTGATTGATTCTCGAACCTTCCCCCTATAGGAAGACCTTTGTGCCCAGCAGTGGGACTGTTATAGGCTGGTTTTATTATTATTTACTAGTTCAAGAAAGATCATAAAACTGAAGTCTTGAGATTGCGTTATTTTCAATTTTTTAGGATTCTTAGTCAAAGTCGTAAACAATTCCTTGTGACCTTTATAAGGACTAACTTCTTCTTCAGCAGCCAACAGTTCAAAAGTAATATGTATGTACTTATCTGAAATTGAATGGGTCTTGTCGTTATAATTGAATATTATTATTGTCGTATTTTGAAATTGATATGTACTAACAACGCCCCCCTGAATCACGACTTACTTCCATATCAAATATGCCTAGTTTTGTAGATTGCATTACTAATAGTTTTCGGAAGTTTAGTAAGTGTAGTGGCTGAACATTTGCCGCCCCATACTGAGGTCTAAGGTCCTTCGAACACGAGTCTACGCAAGTCTTAGATACTCGACTATAATCTCTTCAAGTTTGTGGTGTACAGTGTATGGGAGATTTAAATGAAATTAAAATCGTTGATTTTGTAAATAGGATAATTACATCACTATAACTTTATCTGTCACTTATTTTAGCTTGCTGTATTCGATTTTTCCTACTTGACTACCCTGTGAAAATATGTCAAAACATTGAGCTTGTTTGAACGTAAGTCTTTGTATTGTCATAGGAAAAACATTATCTTCTATTTAAATCTACATTATGGGACACAGTGTACCAATAACGCGACCTTTTAAGTAGGTACCAGGTAGGTAATCGTAAAAAGTATATTTCGAACTTAAATCTATTTTAGTGAAGAGAACTCGTTTCTTCTGCCCTCGAGAGTGGCCCAAAGGTACATGCCCCTGCAGACTGCTATTACCATATACAGCATAAAACAGGTCTACTATGAATACAGACTTGAACTTCCATACATACATATTTAACATGTATGTATACATGCAACGTGAATAATAAAACCCTAGGAATATTAAACTTTGATTATTTAAATTTCAAGGGCCCTCGATCTCACATATTTGAGTGAAATCAATGAAATCTCAAACAATCACGTATTTGAAATGAAATTAAAACAAACTATAAAAAACACTGTTTCCTCGTTCTACTTACTTAGATTCTATTTCTAAAAGTAGACGATAAAAAAAAGCACGAGTTCATGAAAATAACTTTAAATTATATTTCCTTTTGTGAAATGAAAACAACCAGTATCTTTCAATCCGTGTTATTAAAAAGTTGAGATAGAATAAAGAAACTTATAGGCCTATTGAACCCAGACAATATTACAATTTGAGAAAATTTCACCATTTCTTGGTCAGTCGCGTAATAAGTTGCAGTAATGAATACCAATCCCAATATTCTTTAATATTACTATCACTACATAGTATAAAAGTCAAAGTAGTTGTCGCTGTCTGCCTGCTCGCTTAAATCTTTAAAAGTACGCAACGGATTTTGAAGTGGTATTTTTTATTGATAGAGTGATTCAAAAGTAAGGTTTATATGTTTAATACATCAGTATTTCACCTGTGCAAAATTGGGATAGGACGCTAGTTAATTATAAAATAACTATATACTTGCACACGTATACTCAAATGAACACCTATCACTCATCGTATTTCCTATTTCAATAATAGTTAGCATCACATTATCATATATATTCAAGTAAATATATGTGCAATATCTACCTATTATGAGAATTTTATTCAATTATCAACCAATTTTGGGTTTTCCTGTACGTAGATTTAGTAATATATGCCTATTGGCACTTACTCATACCAGTTGTTACCAAGTTACGGGATTTATCAAATACAAGTAAATAGACTGATTGTTCTTGTTTTATTGAGCTTATGTATATGTCGCAGATTCAAACGGATTAGAATCCACGTGTTGATAATTTCCGTCCGCCATCTAAATATTTCTCAGTCAGTGCGCACACCCGGCGCCGGTGAAGTCTCCGGAGCAAGAGAGTCAGCTCCATCGACATTCACACTACTGACAGATTGAACTGACATACAGACCAACTTATTTTTAAACTGTCACCGTCAAACATCAACATGAAGGTCAGAATGCTAACGATATTTAGCCTTTTTGCAACTTGAAAAATAAATAATTAACCATTCTCCGACACGGCCATTCTGACAAATCAACGCGCTCTCGCGTTGTCCGTTGATATTATAGATACTATACTCAAGTTATTCTGATTACCCCGCAAAGCGTGGAAGCTTTCAGCATAAGGACCTTAATAACACCTTAGCTTAGTAAGCTTACGAAGCGTAGAAACTTCCAGCAGTCACACTGGATCAAGTAGCAAGCTTTCAATCTATGTCGTAGACAAAGCGTACAAATTTTAAGCAAACACTAGTTATACCAAAGCGTAAAAGCTTTCATCTTGTTTCGGACAAAGCGTACCAGCTTTCATCTTACTTTCAGTCAAAGCGTGAGAGCTTTCAGACAAAGCGTAGGAGCTTTCAGTCAAATTCTCAGACAAAGCGTAGGAACTTTCAGTAAAATTTTCAGACAAAGCGTAGGAGCTTTCAGCCGAATTCTCAGACAAAGCGTAGGAGCTTTCAGTCACAGTGTAATATCAAGTTTCCATACATTACAATCCATTTGTTGGTTTCGGTTGTATACACAATCATTTTAAAAACAAAAATGTTCTTCCTATTACCTGCAATAGTAAAATAATTCGTAATTCTTATAACACTTCAATCGATGCTAATTTGCACGCACCAATAAAAACAACTTCGACTACATTACAATATTAAACTCAAGCATTATTCTTTGTACCATCTAAACATTCAGACAGGCCTAGCAAACTATCTAGTCTATCATCTGTCATGAAAGACTTCGTAAACATCCAACTAGATATTTACGAAGTCCCTTACGACTCAAATTCGCGTCAAGATCAGAAGTTAGGAAATTAAATCTTGGGGAACTTTTATTGTAGCCGATCAACAACTAGAGTGGCGGTTTACCGATCCTCTTTAACCTCGCCAATAATAATTGACTTCCAAGATTTGTTCTCGTGATTTTCAATAATGGTAAAACAATTGATCAGCACTGACCTCATGAAATCCATTGAGCATTCACTACACAAGCTCTGAAACTCCCGTCCGGTAAAAGAGGCGCCTTGTTCAGATTCAATTCGTTTGGCTGCACCAAAAATGTGAAAGAAACATCCAAAGGCCTCATAGGCTGAAGTCAACTGCACCCAAATGACAAAATTTCGCAAAAGCGCCCATAATAACCATGATACACTTCTTTGTCATCCTCCCGCCGGTCATCCTGCCACCAGTGTCAACATGAATAGTGTTTTACCAGAAGGGCCTTTATTTACTTTGCATGGTAAACAATGGTCTACGCAGGCTCCAACAGATGAGGTCATATCAGGAAACCAGAAATGGTCCCCTACTTTAGACAAGGTCTTATCCCAGCCCAAGCGTTTCAGTTCGACATGAAATCCTTGAATTATCTGTAATTACCGGGAACTATTGTTCCACTAAAGCCCCACCATTCATCTGAAAGTTTTTTTTTTTTTTTTTTTAAAGTTAATTATCTTTACAAGTATACGGCGCTCCAACACCAGCATCAATCACTTCGCTTTCAATGGTCAGTAATGCGCTTTATTTCGAGATATAACCTCTACTCGGCCTGCAACCATTAATTGTTTAAATGAGAAACATTTACCAGTATACTATTGACTAGGCTCTTTCTAAAATAATCTACGTATGGAATCCATTCACCCTTTCGATATTCTATTTCGAAATCAAAAGTTTGCATATACGCCCACCATCGGTGAACGCAGGGTAACAATTCACGTTTATGACGCGATGCCTTCAAGGCATCACAGTCTGTGATGACTTTAAAATGACGATAATACTTCAGGGCCTTAAAAACGGCTAGAGTCTATAGCTCGTAGCTGTGATATCTGCTTTCCGCATCGGTTGGTCACTGACTGAAATAACTTTCAGTTGTACATCATCCTTTTGAAATAACACCGCGCTATATCCAATCGAACTCACGTCGGTGTGGAGTTCGATTGGTTTACTAAAGTCAAAGATAGTCAACACGGGTGCAGAAGCCACATATCCAACCACAGCAGAATGAGCCAATGTATGCTCGGCAGTCCATACCCATTATCATCATTTTTAGTAAGTGCGTACAAGGGTGCCATGATAGATGAGAAGTTAGGTACAAATTTTCTGAAATACCCAGCAAGACTATTAAATTGCCGTAGTTCTTTTACGCATGTAGGTAAAGGAGAGTTAGCCAAAGCTTTTATTTTGTTAGGATTTGGTTTTATAGAATTGACACTAATGACATAGCCCATATATTCTACTGAAGATTTAAGGAAAGTGCACTTTTTCCAATAAAATGTAAAACCTGCCATTGACAGAGCCGACGCGCTCCAAATTCTAAAAGGTTTTTTTTTTGAAATAACCAAAACATCATCAGCAATTTTGTCTTTTAGCCCTTTGAGAGCATTATTTATTGCTCTTTAGTTAACAGAAGGTGCATTTGAGAGACCAAAAGGCATTTTCAAAAATTTACAAACGTCATCTTGGGTATTTTATCAACTCTGACCATACCTGAGTATCCGTAATACCAGAAATGACAACTTAAATCTGGTTGGGCTCGTTCCAGCCAGTTTCCTGTCGATCTACCAGCGCCAACTTGTTCGTAAAATACTCGACGTAGGTACGTTGCTGCTAGATCGCTCTTGTACTCCGCCATGTCACAGAAAGGTCGTGAAACCTTTTTGTTGCTATAATCTGCCGTGAAAGCCGCTCCTGTAATTCTTTGCAACTTTTACATAAAGGATACGTACGCACCGCAGTTATAGGTAAACTGACACTCGTCTGGATGAGTGGTGGTAGAAATATTTCACTCGCTTTCAGTATTCTACGTAAACCAGTACTCGTGGAAGGTTGTAGGTCAGAATTCTGAAAACCTGCTAACATATTTTGGAAGAATGTCGCCCATGCTTCCGGTGTGGAGGCACATGGTTGACTTTCTTCGGTTACCTTAGCTAAATCCGCCATATTTTTTTACACTGAAGATTAGGACGTAAAATATTCTTCTGTAGCTGGCATCGCAGTAGGCTCGTAGGATGCCCCTTGGGGTAATCCCACCGCTGCTGTCGCAGATTCAAACGGATTAGAATCCACGTGTTGATAATTTCCGTCCGCCATCTAAATATTTCTCAGTCAGTGCGCACACCCGGCGCCGGTGAAGTCTCCGGAGCAAGAGAGTCGGCTCCATCGACATTCACACTACTGACAGATTGAACTGACATACAGACCAACTTATTTTTAAACTGTCACCGTCAAACATCAACATGAAGGTCAGAATGCTAACGATATTTAGCCTTTTTGCAACTTGAAAAATAAATAATTAACCATTCTCCGACATATATAAAATATTAATCTCTGTCTGTCTATCTGTTACGTTTTTCCTTTTAAATTCTAAAATCATTTTGATAATTTGTCATAATGAGAGTTTATATTACGAAAATATCAAATGTCGTTCATTCAAATTAGGCTACTTAGTAGCACTATTTGATAGTTGAGATTACTAGACATTACACTGATTTAAACACTCTTCACCATTCGTATATAAATACTTTAGCTGTGAAGAAGAAATGTCGCTACAAAACTTCCTATATGCATATGACAGTATGTAATAATATGATAACCAACATCCAGTAACTTAAAATCGTAAAATAATGATTCATATTAAAGTACAATATGTCAAGATAACGAGCTCTGTTGTCACTAGACGTAAAAGATTAAAGATAGTAACGACTAGTAACGAGTCTACCTGTCGTGGGTTCGATTCCCGATCGTGCAATTAAGACGATATCGTGTCAAAGAGTGCATGTGTGGAGTTAACTATGCTACATGCTATGAAATAATTGATATCGATACCTTGATTTCATTTCATTATTTTAATTGTTAAACATTGTCTGAAAAAACGTAGATAATAAATCTGTCCAAATATTTGACGTTAGTTCTTTTAAGTATCATAATTTTGGCAAATTGTTGCAAATTAATTATTGAATACTTCTTGTGACCCTTTAATGTGTAAAAAAGTAGATATATTTCGTAATTCGGTAGGTATATTTTGACTATTATAGAGGTGTTTTGCCGTTAAATTTATACTAAAAGGTACTTTTATTAAGTAACTAATTGTAAGATACCAGTGACGAACGGTGAAAAAAACCAAGATTCTAATATTTGGTATCTGAAATCGCCAATCCGCAGTGAGCTAGCGTGGTGATCAATGCTCAAACCTTCCCTTTATGGGAAAAGGACTGCGCATAGCATTGGGACATTTATAGGCTGGTTTATTTATGTATTTTTTGTTTAAAATTTTCCTCTGTTAATTTATTTATGCAATTGGAAATATTTTTTCCCGTTGCTGTTCTGTCTTTGTCTAAGAGTCTGATGAAAGGAAATATAAACATGCAGGATGATAATAAATAATAAAGCGAAAATAAAATAAAATTAATGATTGTAATAAATTAAACACATGAAAACACCTATAACTAACTTTCACTTAAAACTCGCACAATTTTAAAAGCTCCTACAAATTTTATACATAATAAATTCGTATATCATCGTATAAAAATAAAAAAAAATACTTAAAATTAAGTTTGTTTCTAAACAATAAAACTACAATTCTAAAATCTAGACACAGGATAAATTTCTAGACATTTCTAGCACATTTCACTGTATCACATCGAAAAATCACGACACGAAAAAAAACTAACACAACTTTTATTTATTAAAATTATTTACCAACCTGTATACACAAAGCACTGTAGTACAAATTATATTTTATAATTATGTTATAATTATAAAGTTCACTTTTAAGCACGATGTATTTAACTGCGGTACTTGTAACACGACTGTATTGGTCTCGCGTCTGCTTGCGACTGCGGCGGACGACGCAAGTCGTGGATCAAAACCCGTAGTGCAGATCGGTGCGCGTACGCAACTCATAGAGATGGGACGCGAGCGGCGCACGCGTCGATATCGCGACACGCAATTGTGTGTTGGTAATCGAATTGTTCATGAAAAGAGGCAAGTTGTAATGAGTACCTAGCATTAATAGATGCTGGATAGACATATTTGTTTGATAATTAAGTTAGTTTTTATTACAATTGTACCAATAGTAATTACTGTGTTTTTGTACTTAGGTGGAAGAAAATGTTGGACACAATAATATAATTTGTGCATTTTCGGCAGTCTTCTAAAACAGGCTTAAAAAGTGTTATTCTTGTTAAAATAATTTTATTTACTTCTAGGAAATGTTTACATAACGTTATATCACAACAATATATAAATTAGAACAAATATTGTTTGTTTACGTAAAAACATGATTACAAATGATAATGTATCAATAAATGGATATTGTTTAAGCAATTATTATAAGTATATCTCATAATATCGATTGTCTTTTTATAATAAACATAAACAGGAATTCCTTATTCCGTTTCAGTATCTACATACTACTGATTTATTACATTATTATTTATTATTACTAGCCTGAGATGTCCCCACTGCTGGGCGAGTGCCTACTCTTCTTCCACTTGTCTCTCTCAAGAGCCACGGTTGACCAGTTGGGTAGAAATGAATCCAGGTCATCTCGCCATCTCCGCCTGGGTCTGCCTCGCTGACGTTTATTATGTAAAGACCATTCGGTGGTTATTTTGGCCCATTGCTTTATTGGTATACGACATTGATTTATTACATATATCATCCGTAAATAAAAATAACGATTTGCCTTAATAGGTCGAACTACACGCAGTGAAGTGATTTCTACAACTTTTTACTGTTTAAACGGTTTACGTAATATGCTATTTATAGGTAAACCTAAGCAGGTTAAATATCTTGCGGTGCTTGTATCTAATATAGGCATGCCACTAACCCGTCGAGTTCTTGAGTTTATGTCAAACTAACACGGTTCTTCCATTATATTCTCTGCTAAATAACCTTTTCTGATAATAGGCTACTTAACAATAAAAAAATAGTCCGTAGATATTTTTTTTTTAAATCTACCTGGATTAAAAAAAAAATAGATATCTACGTATTTTTTATTTTATCAAATTAATAAAAAATACAAAGAAAAAAATTAAATAACTATAGTAAATAGACGAGGGTTTCCTTGGTAATTTAGGCAATGTTCTACTATAAATATCTAAGTCTAGAAATAGAACAACGCGGAGAACATAAATGTCTAGCAAGATATTAAAATGTACATAGGTACTTACATAGAGTAAAAGTAAAAAGTCACGCGTAAGTTTCATTGACTGTATTTTGGTCAATTTGTGGTTGCGGGGAAAAAATTCCGTGTCCAATACTATTTATTAAACTACGTTGCCTCTCTCTATTGATTTTGTATCATATATACGACTCAAAGTAATTCTGATCTGTCCACTTATTCTTTTCCATTACGTTCATTTGTATTCCTCCTGAACTGCTCTAAGCTTAAACTTTTATATACATCGATATGTATTGCCCATCTACACAATATTATCGATACTTCGTCAATGCTAGCTCAAAGTCCAGGGATCCATGTTTACCGGACTTTGGCTAAAAGCCGTCATTCACTTGAATATTGATTCGTTCTGGAACATACCACTACCATTTACAATGAAACAATTGCAGTTGTGGAAAAGAGACGGAACTCTATGTCGTGTAGCGCGCTATCTCGCTTTCACAACTGCAACTGTGTTAGTTTAAAAGGTGATAGTAGGTTCTCTAGTATGATCGTAAGTCTCGAAGATTCTTTATGAATGAATAGGAGTTGTGGAAAAACAAGAGTTCGTTGTAAAAGGCATGTGATTTGAATGTCTATGAAGCTTCTAGTAGTAAAGACACGGAACGGAGTAGAGGGTAAGGAAAATCGTTGTAAAAGAAGTGGTATTATAAGTGGAGCTATGTTTATAAATACTTAAACATTGACTATTATAATTTATATTATTGAATATTTATCTAATCATAATATATAATAGTACAATGCGTGACAGAAACTATACTGAACAAAAAATATCTACATTTAAAACTAAACTTATATGTACATGTAACTATAAAGTAACATAATTTACAAAGCGTCAATAAATATGGCATCATTTCCGTTAATGGCGGGAAACGTGCGCAAAATAGAGCCCAGCCCTCTGATCACGACTATTGTTATTATATCCCAGTCTCTGGGAAGTTGATAAACTTAAAAGGGAAATCCTTGTCAAGGTTTTTTTAGCAAGCTTATTTTAAAAAAAAATAGATAAAAGTTTAATTCAAACAAAATGTAAATACGCACTACTTTTGTATTTTAAACAACTAATCCTACAGGAAAACCAGCCAATTCTAAAAAATAATTTGATTGTTTGTGTGAGATTTATCAAACAGTGTGCCGATAGCTAGTCATGTGATGTAATTAGACAATTACTAATGACAACACAACTGTCAATTGTTTATAATATGATAACTATTAACACTCGTGTTTTATAAACAAAGGTAATTGCTTGATTAGAGCAACTCATAATACATCTTTTTTTAAGAGAAAGTCTTTTTCATATACCTATACTTTTTATTAGCTGTCACCCGCGACTTCGTTCGCGAAAACCAAAGAAATAGAGATGAAAAATAGATAGTAGCCGATTCTCAGACCTACTGAATTCATATACAAAATTTCAAGAGAATCGGTCTAGCCGTTTCGGTGGAGTACGTTAACTAACATAGTGACACGGGAATTTTATGTATAAGATATTGCTATTTCAATGAAAAGCTTATTGGTTTTTTGATAATATTGAACTGTCTTTAGGAATATACCATTGTACTATCACATATGTTTTTCTATACTAAACATGTGTGAGGGGAATTCGTGATTGTTTATCAGTTTCGGTTTTTCCAACAATTGTCTCGTGTCACTGACTTCGAACTCAACGAATTCCAATACAATTTAGGCTACTCTAGAGCTTTTGGATTGAATAAACGCTCTTAAAATATGATTTTATTAAATTTAAGATTATGAATATACACGTACACGTATACCTCCCATCTTCACCCAGCATTTAAACTGTGTAGGTTGAAGACGCTGCAGTGGTTTTAGCCGGTAAAAGTCCGGCACACTCGTCAACCCCTGATGAGGGCAGTCCATGAAGAATTCCACAGGGTTAACTTAAAAAAAGTTTAGAAAAACAAAAGCAGTCGAAGCTCGGGTCGCTCTAATACTTTTATTTTTGTTTCCTAGTCCATTGTGTCCCACTGCTGAGCAAAGGAACTCTCCCGAATCCTTCCACGTTTATTTGTCCTGCGCCACCCTGAACTAGTCCTTGCGGTGTAAGGTCAAATCATCATTTTCAAGTTCCCATTTAGTTAAACCAGTTTTTTTTTAATTTCATTCTACGTAGTTAATTATTTCTCCGGTAAAACCATTACAGAACATTATATAAATATGATTACTCATTATAAATAGTACACAAACAATAAGATCTATGCTCAATGGCAATATTTGTTCATTTCCACAATAATATCTTAAGCTCTACAAATATTGCGTTCGAAATAATCATGCTCTTCTAAAAATAAGGCGAAATACATATATTTATCTTGTCACTGTGGGTGCTGCGGAAAGGTTATCAGTAAATACTAGTCACGCTATTCAATGGGGGGTAAGATACGACAGTTTTCATTATACAATTTCTACTAGACACAATTTCTAAATTTTTTTTAGGGATCTAAAGGCTTGACTTCAACACACGTTAAAGGGACGGCGCAGAAGTGGCGGTTCTTCTTTGAGTGGTTGAAGTTTTTTTTTTCGTGGGAAATCATCAAATTACCTCGCCCGCTGTGAGTGCAGCGGGAGGGAGTGTCAGATTTTTACTGACTAAAACCCACTATGTTTCTTCTAGAGCCCTTTGGGTGCCGGGGTCGTGGTAACTCTCACGAACATCCCGCAGCCCCGGCGTTGAAGTACAACCTGGCGTTAGAATTTAAACCGCCCGAAGGCCTCTGACGTTGCTGTACAAGTACACTCTCTTAAAACATTATCAGGTATGCTGGTTTCCTCACGATGTTTCCTTTTACCGTTTTCAGCAAGTGATAATTACTTTGTTATACGCAATTTGTGTCTAGACCTTGACTGGACAGTCCAACGGTCAAACCGCGGCGGTGTGGGGATGTGTCGCACTCGTATCTGGGTACTTCGGATTACTTTATCTTAACCATCGATATGATAAGAACAATGTTTAATTTTTGGTGCAGGTAACTTTAAAAATGTATTGGAATGCTTATTGACTTGGTTGATTGACTGTTTAAAGTACTTTTTTGCCTTTGTTTTATAAGCATGTCTAAGTTTTCGAAAACAATTGCTTTTTATTCATTCAGTGCAAACCATGTCAATATACTTTCTTGAACCCATTCTTTTTTTATCATGTTTATTTAGCATCCCACTACAGCATTTGTTCGATACTTTCTCACCCATGTACTCCCACTCATCGGGGGAGGAATTGGGTAGTGTCACACTCCCACTCAACTGACTAAACCCACACCGCCATGCAACATCTCAAATGCCGCAAATGTATTTGATCGGTTAGTGGCACCACATAGCAACTTCACGAAGAGCTACCCCCCCCCCCCCCCGACCCCTATTCCACTCCAAACTCTGTCAAGTCAGCCTCGAGCCATTTTACACCCCCCCCCCCGGCCCATCAAAAACCTATTCAGTCCTATGCCACTCCGCACTTACCACTATATCAATACAACGCACCAAATATCCACTTAAAGCACCAACTCTCCAACCTGCCTATATCACGCCCCCAGCCACCCAGTTCCCTTATCATCTTCGTGCCGACGTCACGTATCACCCGAGTGCTCGCCTGTTACATGGATACAGTGACGTCACACGTATCTTAATATTCGCAACACTTACATATGTATGGGGTTATCAGAGTCACGCAAACAGAGTTCACTAGTCTTGACTTGACGATTCTGGACGGGAATTTATGGATACGATATTGGTTCGTAGTAGTGTGGGACAGGAAATTGTGGTGGTATTTGGAGGAGGTCTTTTCTCGACTTTAAGATACCATAACTTAAAAAAATCACTTCACACTCCACCTCTCTCTCCTCTTTCCTGTGCTGTTCTCTGTTTTTTTTCATTCATTTTGGAGATTTTCAAGTGACTTTATTTTTTTTTGTCTTTTTCCTCGTTTAAATCTCTTATAATTTTTAAGTAGTAGAGGATCATTAGTTGAGATAATACACTAGAATCTTTAAAGTCGATGTAAACTTGACTTAGAAATAGAAAACTAAATAGTGAATGAAACTAGCCAAACAATTCTCTCCATTTTAAATACATTACTACGACAGACGCGTAACTAATTTTAACCACAGCAGTTCAATCTAAATGACGTTTTTTAACGGAAACTTTTTACTTGAGAATTAACTTCAATTAGTTTGTCTAACGTCTTCTACGTTAACTATTTGTTGTAAAAACTACATGCTTAAATATAGTTAACAGAAACTGGTTTCAATCTCGAAAGTTCCGACTGTCGGTCTGTCAGGAATTCTCAGAATACGAGTATGCATGTCGCAAATAATTATAACTGTTAGATACAAAAAATAACCGTGCAGTTCCCGGTGCGAATAGGGCTAACCCATAACCACCAATGGGTGTTGTAAGAGGCAACCTGGTGGGGAGTAAACCACCAGCAACAGCATTCCCAAGGAGGGTTGGCGTCAGGCAGGCGGCCGGCCGTAAAAATATACAGCCAAAACCTCAGCAGCATGGATAAGACGTGCTGTGCCGACCCCAAATAATAATAATTGGGATAAGGGCAGGGGAATGATGATGAGATACAAAAAATATAGTAATGTATTGTAGCTTATTCTCCCGTAGTAGTAGCACAGGAAGCGACGAAGGGTGGGCGATGTGGTGATCTTGACGTCCAAAATTGCTATATCGCCGCCTAATTTGAACAAATGACTTTTGATTCTTATTTCCCTTGATTGTAACTAATATAGGCAAAAACTCCATGTTTGATCATTATGATCTGATCTCGATATCCGTAATTGTTGTTTCAGGATTTGATTGACATTTTTTTCAGTCAGCCTTGTTGAGATCTTTACCTCTTAAAGGTTACATGTTAAATCGAATTCTTTGGCGTGGATATGTCAGACTTTCGCAGTAAAATCACCCTAGCTCCATCTTGCTCCGCCAAAGCTGCGTAAGTGCGCAGTGACAACTCGTTACAAATGATCGTTACGGCGCATGCGCCGCATGATAGTGGTCAAGCCGATACATTGTTTACTCCGCCTTATCAACCATTGCCATATTGTCTCCTTATCTTAAACTAAAATAGGCATGAGTTAACACTTGTGTATCTTGGAATCTGACCTCTTTGGGGGTAAGGAACTGTGATCAAAAAGCTTTTGCCGAAAATTAAGTAGTAAAAATATTTTTGTGTTTGTGGTAAATGGCAATGTTTAAGGCATATGGGATGCAGGTCGCTTTCAATCGGTTTTTCTGAAAGACTCATGAGGAGACCTATGTCCAACAGTGAACGTGAACGGTTGAAATGATGATGTTGATGAAGATATGGATATATGGCCATAGATTTCCACAATATTAAGTAATTTCGAGATCGTTTTTTCCAAATATTAAGTGGTACTAGTAGCATACTCGTGACATAATAATGACATTTATAAATTGTTTTTGAGTTGTTTCGAGTCCAGAAATCTAACGAAAATAGTACACTTTTTGTTGAACTATTCCCACGATGCAAGTAAAATTAGAAATAGTTATTTGTTAAGTAAAAGTACGAGGTTAATCAAAGAGTTAAAATCTAACGTTTTTATAAGTAACTGTGTCCTCCATATTATTTAAAGAATACGGAAGTATCTGAGTTAGAGATAAATAATGTTGTTTTTGTAAGAAATGTAAATAGTGCGTAGATAAATGTCCCCCACAGTGATTGACTGAACTAAGAGATAGGGCAAAAAATAGATTGGAACGAAAATACATTTGTAAGTTGTAAAAGTAAGCCGATTGATATTTTTATTTTTATCTAGTTGTAAGTTAATTAAAGCAATTTTAGAACAGTTTACAATAAAAAAAACGACTTAGGTATATGCAGACGAAAAAAGAATAAAAAGTTATTTCTTTTCATCATCATTCGTCCTTGTGTAATGGTTAAACTCTAAAATGTCACTTAGTTTTAAATCCCCGTTAAGTCTTATACTCTCTGACACTTAAGTATATTAACTTAAGTAAATAGAAAGTTTAAAAACATCATACACCTGTTTTTTAATTTCCTCTTTATAACGGCAGCGAAAGTAAAAGAGTTCCTTAACATTACTGTCCATCCAAAAGTTGTCTGGAATAAGACCGCCGTTGTACCCTTACTGTATATAATTTACTTTTTCACAGCTGTAACTATGGTGTACAATAGAGAGTATTCTATTACTGACTTTAACAACTTATTAGACATCGTAAAAACAATTACTCTCCTTCTGACGCAATTGGCTAAAAACCTTTATTCTGAACTTTGAAACCTCCATTCAAGTAGATACGTTTTAGTGACAAAAAATGTGTGGAATGAACATCACATGACTGTAATTTTCCTATTTTTTAACACCATCCGGGTTATTAACTTATTGGTGGATACTGTATAAAAAGTTAAAACGTCAATATTTTCCATTGTGTTTTAACAAAAAGAATCGATTTCAATACTATGTTCCGCATCCGGAGTTGTCCTTACGTGGTCAACGTTACTTTACAATAAAAACTGTTGCGGTTAGCAGTATTGATCTTCAACTGTTTATATCTTTTTTATTATAGAAATTGATTACACAACTATGTGGAATATTATCATATTATTAACTTGGTCCCACAGGTACACACGCAATTTCCTTTCTTCTGTTTTTAGCGCGATGTGTTTTTAGGATTTTGATATTCGATTATTGAAACTATTTGATTTCTCTCCGGTCGTATCGGATTGCCGTCACACCGAGCGAGAGTAAGGGAACCGAGAGTGTTCCAGTGTTTGCGCATACATTAGTGCACTATATTATGCCCCGCGTAGCTGGCTGATGCCGTAGCCGAAATCGGTCGGGCCATTATTATATTATTATTTACCGTGATACAGGACCCGTGATTGCCTGCAATCAAGCCTTGGGTTTGGCCCACCAGAGCAAAGTTCAGTGGGTTCCTCCGAGGTACAGAGTTCAATAGCTATTACAGCAATAAAATTATTGTTTTACGGTTCGACCAGATTTGATGATATCTACCTACTCGAGTTATTAGAATTATTATTTAATATCGTATTTCTTGTTGCACAATATTATGTAAAATCAAAACAAATCTACATCAGGTATTTCATTCATGTGTCAGTTTACATGTCAATTATTGTCAATCATGTGTCAGTGGCTGATAAAACAGACATTTACATAGCAATATATAAATTATGATCTTAACGAACATTTGGTTACAATTTTTACAATTTTTATGGACAGATATAGGTATAATTTCGATGAATAATTACCCGACAGCTTCAGAAAACCGAGAAAGAGTTTTTATCTAAATTACTGATGTATGGTTTTCTAGCACTCATAGCCGGTGCTTAGACAAACTTTATAGACCTGCTAAAAAATGATTAATTGATTTGAATATAATATAAACTCCTCCTATTTGAAGTCGGTTACAAAAATGTGCTTTGATTAATTCTACGTGTTTCGGCAAAGCCCGGTTATATTTTACATACTGTGCCTAAAAATAAACAACTTTCCTTTGTATTTATTTATATTCCCCTTGAATGGGATATTTTAATTAATAGTTTTATTAGAGAACGATATTTATGCCATATAAATTGATGAAAAGTAAGTTACTATGGTATGATGAGTAGTCACCAATTAAGAATGCGGATTGGAATCATTGATATGTAAAGTAACATAAATATTTAAATTTTAAGTTGTTGCTAGGCGAGTAATTTACATCGGAAAACCATGACGTCGAAGTTGTGATTTAAAACTACTTCCGAATATTGTAGGTGTATGAAATTGTTGCTTAAAGATGGATGCTACAAAGACCGACCAAGTTAGTGATGAAACCAACTTATAATTTGATGCAAGTCTTTTGGTGAACTGCAAAAGCAGAGTGGTATTTTTTGGACCTTTTTTTGTTTTCCTGGGTGAAACGCTAATGACTTCAACCCATACCGAGGGCACGGCGCGGCGTGGGGATATGTCGGACTGCCACAGACTAGAATCTCCCCGGACCCCTTCTTCTACTGCCTAAGCCAGAGGTCACGGGATCGCACGTGAATATTTTTAGGACCAAATAGAATCAGTTCATTTAGCTAGCTTTACCTGAATACCTCTTTCGATTAATCTACTCTATCTGATCTTCCATATCTCTTTCGCTATGCATCACTGGTGAAGAAGTATACTTCAAGAGACAAAGGTGTTATTTCTTTGACTATAAATGGGTCACCAAAAAGTCTAGAAAGTAAATCAACCTTCACAGTAAATTCTAATGCAGTCTACGTAAAGGGGAAAAATGAAAATTAACCTCAACACAGCTTCGAAAGGAATAATGCAAAATTACTGGTTATGTTAATAGGATTATCCTACGGGTTATCGGGTCAATTGCCTATTATATTATCATAATAACACTTAATTAATTAATACCTTGATATAATTAAATTAATGTAAAGGTCTCCGCGACCTCTAGCTTAGGTAAACGAGATAGCAGTTTGCGTAAGACAGGACTGAAACATGTGCCTGCTATCTTATCATAGATTTGTTGTGAAGTGGTGTTTTTTGCAAGGTCGTGAGGTCAAATTCACTAAGTAAATATTGACGGAAATTACAGATTACGAAGTAAACAACGCAGTTTAATTCGTAGAAAAGTAAAATGTAAAACTGTTGTAGTAATTCCAGCATTTCTAGATCTCGCTGGAAGTAGATGTTGGATTGGAAGCTGTGATAGCCTACTGGTAAGACCGCAGGACTGCCATGATGCCAAGTTAAAGGACTCGAGTTCGATCCCCATGGCAACCACCAACTTTTCGAATGTTTTGTGCATTTTCAGATATGTAATATAGGTTCCTATAAGTTCAGTTTCTATGACAAAAAAATTGATAAACCTACTAAAATCACACTTATTGATTTAAAAGTACCTTATGCAATTTTCCTGATGTTGAAGTTTTCTTTTACATCCGACCTTACAAACATGATTTTTCATAAAAACTCTTTTTCGTATTTTCCACTGAAAGAATCGAATAGTATCAACAAAATATGTATGAAATAGACGCGATTGGAAGTAATGAAGTACCCGCATAAACAAAGAGCGGTCCTTATCAGTACGCGAGAGGTCTTGGCCCTGCAGTGGGTCAATGATAAATAATCACATCGCTACGAGCATGTGACTGTGGCACCTGACTCCGTGTGACTAGATCTCGTCGGTTCTCTGCTCTGTTTGAGAAATTGTTGTTCAAATTGCTACTGATTTGAAGAGATACTAAATTGTACTTCTTCTATATTTTAGAGCTGCTGAAAGACGGTAGAAACCTTTTTAGAGATTTGCTCTCTTGTCGCCTACTATGTGGTTGCAGATCATTCTTTATCTTAGTTTTAGGACTATGATAGTCTTTCAGCCATTTCCATCCTCAGGCCTCTCAGCCCCCTGGTTTTACTCCTCCTCACCATAAAAATCTGCCATAATTTTATTTCCGGCCAATTTTCGCCACCATTTTGCTTCAGAGGCTCGAAGGCAAATCGATGCTTACTTTTTGCTATTCATCATCATCATTCCCTTGCCCTTATCCCAATTATTAATCGAGGTTGGTGCAGCATGCCTTCTCATACACCACACGCTGCCACACGTCGTCTTCTTCTGCTATTGTTATATCCTTATTTACTTTACTTATTTTTTATTTATTACAATTTTTAAATACATGTGAATAAAATCACTTAAAGAATATCATCAATTGTATTAACCTGACTGCGTTTGTAAACTGGAGTCAAAACAAATCAATCGGTCTCAAAATACCTACATCTGAACAATAACATCCAATGTTCTTAAATGTGGGCGTGGGGCAGAGATAAAGAAATAAGGAAATTCATATACGATTCAATAATATTATGAAACGATCAAGAAAACAAGAAATCAATACATAAGAGTTTGTTATCTTCACAACATACTACGTTTCTCTCAATAACGTTACATGTCTGTTATAGTATTCTTTATTTACCTGATAAAAACACTAACTTTATTTTAAAATGACCTTCATTGCAGTGATCTAAAATATCACATTGTTCTACTCGTTAACGTGTGCTACTAGCGGTTGAAATCAAAATCAAAAGGTCTTTATTTCGAGTAGGCCTTCTCATGCACTTTCAAAACGTTACTGACTCTATTGCGCGGTTCCAAAAAGTCATTCTTATGGAGAAGAACCGGCAAGAATCTCCATAAGTTACTCTTTGGTGGCTGGTTGATCAACTGACCATGGCCTCTGTAGTTAATTCTTTTGACTTTATAATAGATATTAGATTTGCGGAGCGCTCGTGGCCAGAAATAGCAAAGGATAGAAAGGTTTGGAAGAAAATGGGGGAGGCCTTTGCCCAGCAGTGTGATCTCAAACAGGCTACATAAAAAAAAAATAGATGTTATGCTGCAGAGGTTTTATTACTTCTCTCGAAGGATTTTGCAGTTGTGGAAACGAGACGGCGCACTTCGTAGAACGCCAACTCTCTTTCACAACCAACTCTGGTGGTCGTGATTTTGTCCCAGAAGCTTTCAAAGCTCAAGTTAGTAATATGGTATTTGACTGAAAAATACTAATTAATCCGTCAGCTAGATTTTCAAAAAAACGTCGTATAAAAGAAGTGGGGGTTTAGTAACGTCATTTAATTTTGTCAGAAAAAAATGTAGGTACCGAGACATCACTCGAGATTTCAATTCACTGTATCGTCTTTTTTTTTACATTACGCGATAGGTGTCCGATGTTTGTTATATCTATCTGATGGACTAATTAGTCTTTTAGTCAAATTTACTATAGGTACAATTGAAACATGGTTATATTATGGCAGTCATAATATAAAAACCTTCGATAATGGTGTGATGTTATTGACGTCACAATTAACTTAGACTTGTTTACACAGTTAAATCCTGTTATAGTTAAACCCGTTATACCTTTTAATGAATTAATTAAATATAATTTGTTTTCTTTGAGTTGAGTTATTTGTTTTATTACAAATTCTGGAATGAAGTTACGAATCAATTTGCATTAAATTAAATTGACATGTTATTTGTATGTTGGACTCTTTGTTTAGAATTAATTATAATGTTTTATTTATTAGTTATAACGTTTATAGGTTGAGGGAGATATCGTAAAGTAGTTCGGAATGAAAATTTACTAAAATCAACCCAAAAGAGAGCAAATTTCATTTTAGGACAGTAGTGGGGGTAACATAAGAGTCCTCAACTTAACTAGGTTTTAAGCTAGTTGGTGCTTGATGAATTGAAACGCATTGATCGTTTGCAAAACGTGGATGACGTAGCATGGCGGAATTAGGGTAATTCAGTAAGTGTCTGACACTACCCGCTCTCCTACAAGGGCGCGGGTCTCCAACAGGAGGAGCTTATGCGCTAGTCCGATCTAAATTAAAAACCAGTTTCACGAAAATTAATAATAGGTTCATTGGTATCTACAAAGGTTCCCACTCAATTTGGCAATTAAAGAAAATGAGGTAAATAGCCATACAAGCCAGTAAGCAGTGGAAAATACAACCTTATTTTTGAAATTCGTCAAAGAGAATTGACAACAATAAACATACACTTACTTTGATATTTTCTTGCTATACCCATTCTTTAGCAAAATAACATTTAGGTACATTTTGTATTTATTAAATAAAACGTTCATAATAACTATAATTTATCTTCCATTCTATTTCGTGGAAGTGAAATCGTATCGCCCGCAGTTCTCGGTAGCGATAAGTGACTTGACAGCTCCTGTTAGTACGAGCTTTTGAACTGGACCAAATTGATATTATTTAATTTTAAAGAGACTTAGAAATACATTTTGCTAGATATTATTGCAATATTGATTGAGATTATTGTTGTAAAGTCTTATCTAAGAGCTTTACTTTTCATAATTCATTTTTTTTCCAATAACTTTTATTTAATTTCGTTACAGAAATATGATTAAACGAGCTGTTACCCGCGACTTAGCAAGCGTGAATGTCGGTTATAGCTGCAAAAACATCCCTCTGGAAAACCTAGCTTGTCAGTTATCTCCATACAGTCCATACCAAATCTCTTCAAAAATGATCCAGCCGTTTGAGCGTGAGAGAGTAACAAACATCCATCATCATTCCCCTGCCCTTATCCCAATTTTTACTTGGGGTCGGCGCAACACGTCTTCTAGACATGTTGCTTAAAGTTTTGGCTATGGTTTTATAGTCGGCCGCCTGCCTGACACTAACCCTCTTTGGGAATGCGATTGTTGGTTGTTTACCCGCAACCATTCGGGTGACCCAAGGTGCTTGGTACAGTGCACTAGGTCTTAAGGTCCATTAGTCGCCTTTTACGACACCCAGTGGAGGATATGGGGTGGAGCTATTCTTTATATCCGGACACCACACGGACACATCAGTACAGTAACAAACATCCACCCGTCTATAAATACTACAATCTTTCGCGTTTATAATATTAGTAGGATTTTATCGCAACTTTGTGAGTACCTACTGCTATGCGTAGCTGTCGTAAATATACGGTATCGCAAACTCGCTTTACCTAAGGGACAAAGGGCAATACGCACTAGACATTAAGAATCTTAGGTACCTAATATTTACCCACTAAAACAAATAAAACCTGTTCATAACGTCATTTTTTGTTTTATTATTATCACACCAATAATATTAAGGCAAAGGCAGATTTTGATGATATTTGAAATGAAAATAGCTGATACCCTGAAGTAACATTAGGTTAACATAGATTTGAATATTTCACCCAAAGGAACGAAAACTGGGGAGGACGGTTGTATGAAAATGAGTAATTTTAGTGTAAATAGCTTCGCCCTGCGATGTTACTTGCAGATACGAAGTAGCTTATGTATTTATCTAGCATATTATCTTGTTGCAGAATCGGCTATGGACGAGTCCCACTCGCACTTGATCATTTCTGTTAGTATATTCGATAAACCGCGAGTAACGCCGCGGGGCACAGCTAGTGTATTAAAAGTCTATTTATGGAATAACATAGTAGGTACACCATCGTGTATTGACTCGTGTGTAAGGAAATCCACATAATATTAGCAAGTCAAACAAATTATTTACTGCATTACTTATGCAAAAATCTATTTGCGTCAATGTAAAAACGCCTCATGCAGACACTTATAACGGAACAAAGTTGTTTTTAGAACATAATTTTGACTGTTACATTAAATTTTCTGTCAGATATGCGGAGCGCTCGTAGTCAGAAACAAAACATAGAAAGGTTTAGAAGAAGATGGGGGAGGCCTTTGCCCGGCCGTCGGATCTCAGCCAGGCTACATAAAGAAAAAAAACTGGGACGAAATTGAAACTAACACTTCTCTTTTTTTTTGTCTGGCAAGAGTCGGTTTTGCCTAACTAGTTATCTTCTTTTTAAAATATATGAAGAAAGACACTGAGAGATCATGAAACCAGTGTCACGGGCAAAAACATGTACGAGTATGTTCGACCAAATAGTTGAAGTATATTTGTTTGGAAAATTGTAAATGATTTCACAAATCATTTGATTAGGACTAAAACTTCAATTGTTTAATCGTCTATACATGTCTCTTCTAGTGACAGTACGTCAGCTAAGTGACTTTCTATATGTCCATTTTTTACAAGTCTCAAAGCATTACCGGAAAAGACTTTCAAACTATTTAAATAGTAACAAACTACAAGGCGCGGTGAAATCTTGTTAAAGTATTGAACTGCCTCTTCAATATCTACTTTCCCCCTTACTATTGGCAGATAAGTACACTTCACAGTTCTTAGAATCATGATAATTCATATTCTAACCACTTATGAAGATGACTGGACAGTTTTTAATTTGTTATTGGAATCGCGAAGGTTTTTTGTATGAAATCTTACTCATTCGCTTTAAAACTTGCGTAATCAACTGTCGATCTTAGTTCTAAGCCCTGTGTAAATTGATTTTTTTATACCACGGGGTCAATGGCGTGCTGACCATAGACACAAAAATAAACCGGCCAAGTGCTAATCGGACTCGCGCACGAAGGGTTCCGTACTATCATTCCTACTAGCGTCTAACTGTTACCGTTTTTAATGTTGTGCAAAAATGTACGAAAAAAACACTTTTATTGTATGGGGACCGACCTTACTACTTTTTTTTAACTTTTTGTATTTGTTGTTATAGCGGCAAAATACATAATTATGAAATACAGCATTTGTAATAATATATGCTTTCTAGCTATCATAGTTTATGAGATACAGCCTGGAGACAGACAGACAGCATAGCGGTGATTTAGTAATAGGGTTCGGTTTTACCCTTGGCAACTGGGGATTAGTAGGTAGATAGTTTAAATGGCTAACCACTAGACCAACAGGCTCGTCGAAGTGCTAGTCTAAATGCTAAATGGCAAGTGATTACCTATAAGATTTAGTTAACACTGATGAGATTGCCAAATTGAATGATAATGAATTAGGATTTAGGCCAGTGCTATTGTATGTAAAACAGTTTATCTATTACCTAACCAGTGTAGGAGGGTAGGCAGAACAATAGAGGCTCTGTGAGTCAGAGAAAGGTCCTGAAGGTCAGTAGTACATGCTCGAGGTCATATTTACACCTTCCACTAGCTAAATGTCAGAAGGAAAGATATACCTTGGTGGTATCGGTTATTGTATATGTAATTTGCAACGTGTTTCTGTGAAGTCCGCTGACATTGAACATCATTTCTGTGTAGGTAAGGAAAAAAAAACATAATTTTCGAAGAAAACCTTAGCCTATTCCGAAAAAGAAATACCCTCAAAGACAATATTTGATCAAATACTGAGAATTTGGAGCGATACTTTTGTAAAAAAATTCATTCTTTATCTGTATTTCCTGGTTTTGATGGTCTAGTCAAAATCCTCATGGCTAAAATCCGTCCCGGGTCCGCGGGGAAGGAGGGGGAGTGGTTTTCGTACTCTTACTGGCAAAAACCACTGAAGCATCTTCATTTGCTTATGGACAGGGGCACGGGCTTCGCTTTCGCATTTGTTGCCATCTAAATAGGTTTCCTACACCTTCAGGTTCAGCCACCTTCCATTCTGCCTACCCCATTGACCTATTGAGTTACCTGTTAGCTATTCTATTAGGAATCTAGACACGAATCGACACCTCACGTGTAAAAAATAACACTTTATTTAACATACAATACAGATATGAATGATCAATGAACGGCTATAGTCGATTGATTTTAATTACTCTGTTTTTTATACAATGGAGACCACGTGTTACATTAACATTTCTAGTAAATAAGTTGAAAACTTGTTTTTTATCATTTTGTTTTGAATTATTGAGGATAGAGATAAATTATATCGTCCAAACACCATGATTCTATCGCGGTGTTTCGTTACTCAATATTTCTTCACCGTGTCTTGGAATAATTATGAAACTACATATCATCTTCCTGCCCTTATCCCATTTCACTTGGGGTTGGCGCAACACGTTTTTTCTTCCATTCTACCCTATCAGGCGGCACACTATCTTATTTTTCATTCATATCATTCCTTATAGAATCCATGAATCTTTTCTTTGGCCTGCCGCTTCCTCTCCTAGGATGATGATTTTTCAGTGAAATAAAGGGACTGGTATTTAGTATGTTTCAAGTATATTAGATGTCAAGCCTACTTTGTTACCTAAAAGCACGACAGCAATTCAGACATTTTATTGTATAGGTATAGTTGTTGCCGCATACTTACTTTGTGATACAGTTGTTTTGAAAATCTGATTGTGGCAACTTACTTTTGTTCCCAAGCGTTCATATTGGTTACAAATACTGGCTAGTACCTACACTATTATTGTAATTGCACTGACACTGTTTATTAATAACAAAAGACAATTAACAAATTGGTTGGTTGCTTCAACTTGTACTAGATTAAAATGAGTGGTGAAAGGAAACCTCTTAGCTTCTTTCTGTTTTAAAGTTGAAAGCTTTAGAAGTATGATAAATATTGTATGAAACAGCTAGCGGCTAGACTAAATGAGTTTGTAGAAATGACATTTATTTATTGAGACCCGTATGCAAGTGAAATATTATCTAGAAACCTTTCTAAAAGTCACATGACATAGACTTATAATTAATATATTAATGGCTGACCCGATAAACGCAATTTTTTTATAAACATATAAAAATATAAATGTAGGTGCTGCGCCCGATCTCTCTCCGGTCGTGTCAGATTGCCGTCCCATCGGACTATGAGAGTGCACCTGTGTTTGTGCACTATATGTCCCGAGTACCTGGCTGGTGTCATCACGAGCCGCCGTCGCCGAAATCGGTCCGGACATTATTAGTTTTTAAGATCGTTTTTTTTGTTAAAATCCATTATCTGGCTTTTAATCGAGGCGGCTTTACTTTCCAACAAAACCATATTTAAAACAATAACCCATAATTGAAAGTAACAATTAGCAAACAGTTAAGTAACTGCAATCCACTTGATTGGTTGTTACTGGCCGCCATTCCTTGAGCTTTGCTCTGGTGTGGTAACGTCTTGCTCAAGTTTGAGATGCATTTCATCATACAACTGTTACTGGTAAATTGAAGATGTTTCAACATCTGGAGATGCTGTGCTTGAAGTTATTTACCCTGACCTGACCTGATGGAGGCATTAGGAAGAATTCGTTTGTATTGCTCAATATAAAACACAATTGTAAAAATATATTATACACTATCGGTAGCCCGCGACTTTATCCGCTTAAATATCGGCTATAGCTGCAAAAACATTCCGCCCTCAGACGCAGATGGTTAAGAAGTAGCCTATTATACAACGTTGATAAAAGCGAGAGGCATTAAATGAAACCACATATTCTGTATATCATTATAAGGCTACACAACAAAAATCAAATCAATGTAAGCAATAGTTTAGTCACAGGATATTTTTTTAGTTTTTTTTTAGTTTGAACATGCTGTATCTTCCTGATTAGGTGACTAAGTTTTATAGGCATAGTTATCTAGTTGGCTCCGGTTGGGTCCGAAACTAGTCGGGCTATCCCGATAAATACGCGTGAGTAAACCGTTATAACGTTTTAAGTATGAATCATCCTCACGAAAGTTATTATAAAAATATTGCTTACATTGATTTGATTTTTGTTGTGTAGCCTTATAATGATATACAGAATATGTGGTTTCATTTAATGCCTCTCCCTTTTATCAACGTTGTATGTTAATTCAGGGGGTTTGTTAACTCCATATCAAATCAAAATTGCTCCAACCGTTTAAGCGTGAAAGAGTTACAAACATATAACAATATATACTCACAAACGTTTACATTGATATTTAATAGGATTTGACTACTGTAATTGCAAAAAAAAAAGATTATAAGATTAGATAGCACAGCATTTTTGGACAACATTCTATTTTTGAAAACTTTGGTCCTCATTTTCTCAAACACCCCCCCTCCCCCCCCCTATGATGGCTAACCAACAACTGGCAAGAATATTATATTATAGGTACCTACCTAAATATGTAACTTCGAGACCGATATGAACTAATAAACCCCCAAGTGTGTTCATTCGACATTGGAACCGAACTTACAACCAGCCTGCAGCGGTTTAGCAGTCAGGGTTTTCTGTAAATTCCAGTAAATACTCTCGATGCTTGAAATGCATTTCGAGTGTTTTCAAAGTACGACTTCCGACCGAATTCAAGGTTTCCGGCAAAGATTATTGGAATAAAGTGTTTACGTAAAATTATTGCGTATTTTAATGTACTGTATTAAGGTGGTGTAATACTTACCTTTAGTACATTTTCAAGGGTGTGTTAAGCCAGGTCCAAGGCCTAGGGCCAGTTTTTAAGCTTTGATACAAGGTTGTAAGCCAAACTTATGATTAGAAGAAGGAGAAGTCCCACAACTGCAACAATATTCAATGACTTTCAGAGGTGGTGATATGATACCTGTAATATATAATAACTGTAGTATTTAAGATAAGATATTAGCAGAGGTCGAGTTACGTTTCTATTGCCAGATATGTCTGGGCAGGCCTTGTGAAACAGTACCTTGTTGATTGATTCCTATCTTATCGGATAGTATCGGTGTTATTTCAATGTCTCTAGTTACGTGAGTGTGATGACGTGTAACTCTTTAAGCAGAGTGACCCTTTAGATATATTGGAGTTATTTAATTGTTCTGCTGACAAAATATTATCCCGCTGAGATTCATCTGGGATTTGAACAGTGAGAATTTGGCTAACGTGAACGCTATTCAGTATTTAGGTCCCCAAAGTCAACTCCATATCTATACTGATCTCAGAGTTACATCGCGGGAAGTATACTGCATTATTTACCTACTGCATTATTTACCTACATGTTGACGTGAATCATTATTTTACAAATTCTTAAAGTATATCGCAGACCCTCTAAAAAGTTGGTACAAATCCTAAAGCCATTTTGATAAATAACTTGCTTGATTTGTCAATATGTTCGTTGTGCACAGCATTAATAAACTCAAATAGTGGTCCTGCCTGTAAAAACTGGTAAAAACTAACATTATTTAATCTATTGTTTAGTATGACAGAGAACAGAACACATTGTTCCATATTTCCGAAAACCGGTATAAAACTGATAATTGACGCATCACATGATCTACTCTAAAATAACTGCGTATTGCGAATTGTTATTATATAGGTACTGTTATAAAGGGTCATGTGACGGTAACATAGAACGTTGAATACAGTTTTATTTACCTTGAAATTGGACCTTCACTAGGAAAAACAGAAAAGCATTTTGCACCTATATTTGTATCATCATCGTCATCAGTCCAAAGTAATCCACGACTAGACATACGACTCCTTATATTTATGCCGTTGTTTTATTTTATATTGTCTCTTGCCCGTCAATATTGGTATGGACTTGCCTATAAGAAAGTTAGAATATTTTTTGTTACGCCACAATAGTAGCAGCGACACAGTCAAAAAGGGGCGAATAAACACAAGTAACGACAAGAAAAGCAGGGGTCATTTACAAGTAAAATGTTTTTTTCCGTGAGTCTTTCTCCCTACGTTTTAAATACAATAAATACGAAAAAGAAATCTTGGAATCACATACCTAAATTTTGAATTAGCATACATCTATTAATACAGACATGAGCCAATTAATATGATAACAACAAATTTGAGACTACATGGCATTGTGTGAATGTTGTAAAATATTCCTAACATCTCTAGAACAATAAATTAAGTAATGTCATAATTCACAGGGTATCGCCAAGTAATTAGCACCAGCATTCGAATTAATTTCAGGCTATCAGGCCTGCATACTGCCATCAACATTACTGGAATACCTACATACCGCGAATAACGGTAATTACTCTTTAATTTACACCTAGTTGTTCCATTTTACTGGAAACAAAGAGAATTTAAATAAGTTGTTGTCATGGCCGAATACTTGGATTCCCACAGCTAAGAGTTTACCAGTAGTTGTAATTCTCACGACATTTGCTTTTTTCCTTCGACTAGGAATCAGCACCCTTAGTCCTTATATTTTGGGGACTGTGAAGTGTTCAAAGGGATATTAAATACACATATTTCGTTTAGATGTTGATTTCATTTAAGCCTGTTACATTTATATAGGCTGAAGAAATGTGTCAAATAAGGAAGTCGAGCTATCTAGCGGCTATAGACGTGTATCTGTGTATCTTTTCTGCATTTCTTTAAGCGCTAGCACTGATGTATCGCCCAAATGTCAGTATTGAACTGACTAGTCAAAGTCATGTCACTTGTCGAAGAGGAATTCGCATTTCCAAACATTGAAGTTTGACATTCTAATGCGATGTATCATCATAATAATATTATGATCAGGTTCTGACAAAAATCAGGTCAACAAATGGCGCCAAAAAACCTAACAAAAAAAACAACTGACTGACGCATTCATCTCACAAAAACAAATACATTGATATGCTATTCCGAGTATCATACAAACAGTTGTATGATAAACGCACATCGCAATAATGTAATTGATCGATTACGTAGAGGCGCGTGCGCACTATCAAGGCGAACTTATTTGTCTCAATCCTATTGACAAGTTGGAGATGATTGCGTCATTTGTGAGCGGGAGATAGCGAGGCGGTGAGATTTTTGATCGTGTTTGGCAATTGTTTTTTTATTTATGAAGACTTTGGCTTTTTTTTTTGGTGAGACAGGGGAATCCTCATACTCCTCCTCGGGGGAGGAAGTGGGTAGTATCAGACATTGCACGGCAGATTTACTCAGTAAGAGTACTGACTAAGTCTGCCACCGTGCAACGTCTCCCGCGTTTGGTCGGTGCGCGGCAATGCGTTGCAGTTCATTACACACAGGAAGACTTTGGCTTAAAGTGTTACTGTTCATCATCTACCAAGCCTTTTTATGACTATGTTGGAGTAAGAGTTCTAGAGCAGACCAGTGTTATATACACAACGACTGCCCATTCGACCTTCTCAACCTAGTAACTTAAATTAGCAACACGATACTTAGTAAGACTGATTGTCAGTCATTTGACAGACCGCTGAGTTAATTTTATTTGCTAGTATGCACATGAATATCCTCGTGTTAATGTCATCCACGTGCCAATAATATAGTCCTTGCAGCACTATAAACCAATAAAATGTAGAATATATTATTTTTCTCTTACATAATCTAATTGAACCTATCATCATTCCCCTGCCCTTATCCCAATTATTATGATTTGGGGTCGGCGCAACACGTCTTCTCGACGTGTTGCTTAAAGTTTTGGCTATGGTTTTATAGTCGGCCGCCTGCCTGACACTAACCCTCTTTGGGAATGCGATTGTTGGTTGTTTACCCGCCACCATTCGGGTGACCCAAGGTGCTTGGTACAGTGCACTGGGTCTTAAGGTCCATTAGTCGCCTTTTACGACACCCAGTGGAGGATATGGGGTGGTGCTATTCTTATATTTCTCTATATTAATTGAACCTATACTAGCAAAAAAGTTTTATAGCACACTCCGTTATCATGTCGTCCGATACTTATTTGTTATTTTTAACTGTTTAATCGATTTGCGTCACGTTTTTATATGATACTAATATTTTTTTTGTTTATATGGCGATGACGTCATATAACAAAAAAACGTTTTAATGATATAACGTTATCAGTAATGTTTGCTTGGTTACCCCCAGCGGGTCGGGCCTCGGAATGTTCTTTTCGTCTGTTTGTTTGATAAGTTTTTTTAAATCTGATTAAAAAGATACAGGACTGCGTACCTAGGTTAGGACTTTATTGTACAGCCTAATATAACTAACTAATTATATACCATATATCATCTTAAAATGACTTATTCTTACTGTGATGTTGTTTTATGTACAAATAAATCTTTTATTTATTTCTTATAATTCGTAATGTTTATTATATAAATACCAGGGCAATCCAAGAACGTATCATCACATATTAAAGTAAGGCTGTTACCATTGTAAAAAAGAGACTACGTCGTGTAGTGTGCCGTATTGATTCTGAATGGGCAACAGCCTTATGTTAAGAGATGGTAATTGGCCCTTACCCTTGATCCTCAGAAATGTAACAGTTGTTGTAAATGATCTGATGCTCTAAACCAGTTTTTTGTTTATCTACTGATCAATATTTGTCCGCACAGTCATTCAATTCACTAGCACAAATACACCCAGAGTCAGCCAGACAAGCCTTTGTGGATCGCATAAATTCTTTTCCTGCGCGGTGGTCGGCTATCCGTGCAGTCTTTTTAAATCGTAACTAGTAATTAAAAACATCTACACCTTGAGTACTTTTAAATTAGTTATCTACAGCTTTAATCTAAACAGATTAGGAAGCCACATTAACCTTTAATACAAAATAGAAATTTCGTCTGTCTGACTTTGACAGATTGCTAGCGTATCGACTTTCACTGCGCGTGCGCAGTTTTATCGTTTAGTATGCGGATTTCGGGCGATCATCAATCAATGTAAACAAGTCCTTCTAGACTGTTCCTATGTAGGTATATAAATAGATACATATGTATAAAATATTTATAGATATAGATATAAGGATCAATTTGATGCATGTAGGACAAAAAAGTTATACCGTATTTACGTTGCTATGCTATCGCGCTAACACTATCCGGTAAGTGAACAAACTAAGGATTAATTTTAAAAGTCGTTTCAAAATAGTGAAATGGTTTTGCTTTTAAACCAGGACATGGTTTAAAAGCTAAACCATTTCACTATATAAACTCACTATAGAGTGACCTTACGCTAGAGTCAGTACGTTTCGAAAGTGCCTGTGTAGGCCTACTTGAGATTAAAACATTTTTTTATTGGCTCTTAATGAAAGGACAAAATTTAAAAAACGCTCGAACTGAACAGTGGACAAAAATACTCTATAAAAGTTCTAAAGATTTTGGTTTTGATTTGGCATATTCCATTGCACCACCAGCCCGATGATCAGACGATCTAAAAACCTAATCAGGCTACCTTTGGACCAAGAAAACTAAGTGCCGAGTGGAGGTGCTTTGGAGATGCATGTGTGCCCAACGGTGGGCAAAAGATTGCTGAAGAAGAAGAATGGCAATAGTCATACTTAAAAGTAGTTGAACCGTTTGATATTATTGGCTTTGTAGTCTTTCTTTGTTAAAAGGAGACCAAGCTAAAACGTTTTACTATCTGGACAAAGGCATAAAATGATAATTAAACGTCTGGCCAGACTAACAATGAGTTTTAATTAAAACCTAGACAGCAATTAGATATGCTAATGTTCTCGTGTTTCAGCTGACAGATTGTTTTGCATCATCACAAAGATTCCTAATTGGATAAAAGACGGCAGGAAATATTTACAAGTATTGACAATGTTTGAAAAATGATTACTTATCAAAAATCTAGTGGCTTACCATATAATTGCTGTAGTGAGACTTGTTATTGTAAAAGAGAGGCCACTATGATTTTGTAGAGTACTTCGTCTTGCTTCCAAAATTACACTTCTACTCAGTAAAATTAAGAGGTGGTAGTCCTCTCGAAAATTAAGACTTAAAAATTCATTCTCTGTGGAAAGTCGAAAATTTGCATGTTACCTAAACACAAGGTGTTGTTCCAGTATTCGAATAGACTATTTGTATAAAAAAAAATTAGACCACAAATATACTTATCTTCAATTAGATCTTCAAGGAATCTATTTACATTTTACTCTAGCTAGTAGTATTTAGCCAATTGAGAACACAAACTACACATAATCAGGAGAGAAATAAAATTACCGTCACTAATTATAATTATAGATGAATGTTACATAAGAGAAACCATTTAAAACTTATATAAGAGTAATCGTGGGAAATGAACACAAACCCTTACTATGATGTAATATCTTGTTAAGTATTTGCACGTGGTTGTTTTTTGTATGACTTACAAATTGTTCGCAATTAAGAGGTCAAGCGAAACCGGTCGTATAATAAGGATTAATCGATCGTCTTATGTTTTACTGATGACAATTCTGAGAATAGTATGAGAAGGACTGTTGCAGTAGCGTAAGAGAGACAACGCTCTACGCCTTGTAGTTCGCTGTCTCGCTCCCACAACCACCACAGAACTTTTTTTTCCGTGGGAAATCATCAAATGACACCGCTCGGTGTGGGAGGGACTAACAGACTTATACTGACTACAACCCACTATATTCATCCTGGAGCCCTTTGAGTGCCAGTCCTGCCTTTAAAGCTTTCTTGGCACAAGCATTGACAGCAACTCTTACCAAGGACCAGTCTAATTACTGGGTCATACTTTATATCTTACAGATACTTATAGTAAATAGGTCCGGGTTCTTCCTTGTTCTACATAAGCAAAGATAAATTTAAAAGTGTGGAAAACCTAACTATACCAATGTTAGAAGGATGCTAAGAGTTTTATAATATTTAAGAGGTGTTGACTAATATCAGTAGGAATATGGTGTTGTTCTTTTTGGATGGTTATGTACAACCTGGTATCAGAGTGTAAACAACCTATAGGCCTCTGACGTGGCATAACATACCCATGAAAAATTTCAGGTCTATCAGTTTATTCATGAATTATTCCCTAAGTATCACGGTAATCAAATAAAACTACGAAAGTATCTATCATCAGTCTAGCCTAAAATACCAAATAGGGGTCTTTTTCGAAGCCCCAGTTTTAAGAAAATCATTCGGCAAAGTTCGGCAATTCCCGTCAGAACGTCGGTATCCTTAATGCGACGAGGTCACAATGTTGCCTGCTAACCTACTCAACAGTTACAGAATAAATCAGGCCGAAATCTAGCACAAGGATCTTATGTATGGCTAAAATAATATCAGCCAGTTTTTTGTGGACATTATTTTACCACTTAGTAATTCAATGAGGTTTTTGTTGTTGGAGAAAAGGTACTTGACTGCATGAAGTAGAGTTTTAATTAAGGTTGCTGAATTCGCACATTTCCTTGGACTATTTAATTTTATACCAATTTCTAAGTATTATTTTCGTTTTTATTTCTTTAGAAAAAAAACGTGTTGCGTCGACCCCAAGTAAAATGGGGTAAGGGAAGGAAGCTATCTAATAATAATGATGATAATGATTTTCTTTCTTTTGTTCGTGCTATCGGAATCCGGCCTACCAGCATCTTTGTTGCAGTAGAACTCAGATAGTGTACAACACGGCTTAGCACATCGTTTCATTTCCCCAACAGAAAACCTAAAAATACAAGAAAAGTAATTACAAGTTTTCCAACCTATTATTTAACAACTGCTCGATAGCGTGATAATATTTAAAAAAAAATTGTGTTATTAAATACCTACTTACTAAGCGTGTAAACATAAAAAAATGTAAGAGGACGTTGTAGTGATGTGCCTAGTTAGGCTAGTATTGTTTTTATTATATCGATAAAATTAAGTATATTACCATTTTTCTTCAACAAACAAGCAAATTACTGCGAATAGTGTCAACTCACATTTAAATATAAAACATTACAGCGGTCATGTGGTTATAGTTTATAGTACTTTAATAATAAACAATAGGTAATGCATAGACAAAGTGATCACGTTCGCATGCACTTGTTGCGAGATTTATCCTTGTTTATTGATTCATCTTCTGTTGAATAATAAACGATTATTAAACGTCAACAATCAACATAACATGATAACTTATAACAAAGGAATAAAAATGTAAACTCATCTCGGTTTCGATGCATTATTGACGTGTTAATCTATTCTTTTCAACTATTCGTTAATCGTTAATCGTAATTCGTCAATCTATTCGTTACTGGATCCGAAAATCATACTAATATTATAAAGTCAAAAATATGTGAGTGTGTGAAACTGTCTATGTATGTTTGTTACTTGTTCACGCTGAAACGGTAAAACCAATTTTACGAAACTTGGTATGGGGTTGACTCCCTAATGAATCTAACACATAGGCTACTGTTTACCAAAAAAACGTGAATGTGATAGCAGCTATAATCGATTTCCACGCGGGCAAAGACACGAAAAAAAACAAGTTTTATAATATAGTACAATATTTGTACATACGATAATTACAATAGAATAAATATTTTCTGTTGTTCAGGGTAGCTTTTATTAATGTATTATTTACTTTTCTAGCTCACATTTTTCTCTCACGTGTATGTGTTTATGTAATGGAATTAAATCTCTAAATATAAACCGCTATTTTGTACAATCTAGCCCCTTTTCAGTTTATTTTAAACGGGCCGCTTTTAATCGAAAGCTAAAATGAAAAATAAAGAAACATTTTATCGATATTTTAGTCAAGTGTACATCACTAATGATCAATGATCAACTCTTGCGCAATCGAATCCACTTTCCCTGAGTAAGAATGTTAGAATGTTTAGTACTGGTATGCGAATTTAAATACATTTGCATATCATCACTTATCACTACGTAGTATAAAACAAAGTCGCTGTCGCTGTCTATTGTTTGTCCGCTAAGTGTTAACTACGCAATCGATTTTAAAGCGGTTTTTTTAATAGATAAAGTGATTCAAGAAGAAGCTTTATATGAATAATTCATCAGCATTTCACCCTGCGAAGCTGGGCCAAGTCGCAAGTTGTTACTATAAATGTTTGTGTCCATTACAAGCGTAACATTTTTTGTTTGTGTCGAATACACGCTTAATATACTTTTAGTTTAACTCTGTTTCCCCCCCTTAAACTGGAGTGCAAAGGCCTGCCCCAAATCCTTTCATGATTCTCTATCTAAAGCAAATTTCGTTTTTATTATGTAAAACTAAAAATAAGGGGCTGTAGGTATAATTGGCAGATTCAATTAACAACCTATTTGTGCCCAGGAATACAGTTATTATAGCTATAGTCCGTCAGTTTAATAAGGATTAATTATGTATATGGTAGGTAAATATAATATCACATGCCAAATAGGTTATTCCAAAAAATCCAGAAAATTCCTAATTGTTATTTTTATTATGATAACAGATTCTAAGTCGGGGTGACCTAAATGACTTCGGCATGTGTCCCAGAATGTAAAGCGATCTCAATTAAAGTGTCGCGTCGTGGGGAAGTGTGTCACGACCACGCACTGATTCTTGATCAACTTCTAATTAAGTGTCAAGGCCAGGAGATGGGTTACTAAAGAGGTTGTCTATTACCTACACTGATAATAAAATAGACTTTATTAATAAAACCAGGCAAGTATGAATCGTACCGAAGAACCATACAATTCCTGCCCTTATCCCATTTTACTTGGGGTCGGCGCAACACGTTATTTTTCTTCCATTCTCTCCTATCAGACGTCACACTATCCTTTACTCCTTTTTCATTCATATCGTTCCTTATACAATCCATCCATCTTTTCTTTGGCCTATTAATTACGTATTTGAAAAAACTAATTATACCATCATGTAGGTATAACCATTTCTTTTTTTTTTAATTCAAACGTAGATCTTTTCCATTTTAATTATTTTCTTTCATCACAGAATATTTTGTTACCCCATTTTATTTCTATTTTTTTTCTAATTTACGTTGTTATTTATAGCTTTGTATGGTAAACTGTTTTTTTTTGTTTTTAAAAGAGTAACTTATGGAATTTCTTACCGGAACCGAGCAACTAGAGTCAGTAACGATTTAAAAGTGCCTGAGAAGGCCCACTCGAAATAAAAACCTATACACACCGTTTTATATAGCTGTTCAAGACAACGCCGGCAGATTAGTACTTATTAATTTCAACATATATCTATGCAGTAATTTACAAAGTTATTGTTTTTAGAATCGCCTAATTTCAATGAAGACGCCTAAAGAAGAGAAAACAAATTAAATTCTAACCACTTAAGACGTAATCGTGACACTCTTTGCTGTTGAATATTTTACATTAAGCAATAATTCATAAAAATACAATTTGCTGTAAATGATAAAATAGGCGCCTTAATATAAAGACTTATCACTTAGGACAGAAATTACCATTCTATTCATTTTCTCTACACTTATGTCATAAATGAAGGTTAGTCATATAAATAATAATAAATAATAACATACGGAAGACGTACGTAAGCGTTAGTAATATTGTTACAGTTTTGGAAGCGTGACAGTGCATTACATGACGAAGAGCGGCGTTTCTTCCCCAACTACAATATTTTTGAAAGGTACATTTAGGTGCTCAGGCCTATCCCAAGAAGAAAATCGTGACAAACAAATTTAAAACCATGTCCTCACTAAGTTAACGTAACTGGTTATAACTTATTCACTTATTATTGAATAGTCACGTTTGTGACCAGACACCGAATTAATACATCATTATATTGTCAGTTATCGTTTTACTTACAGTGTTGCAAATACATTTAAAGCCTACTGAAGTCTCGTGATGTGATGTCTGATATGTGAAGTGCGTGAAAGTAGATTCCTATTTATTTCGAAGGCTTTTTTCCGTGGTCAATCATTAAATAAAACTCCCACTCCCGCCCGCTGTGGGCGCAGCGTGAGGGAGCGTCAGACTTTTACTGACTAAAACTCACCTGGAGCCCTTTGGGTGCCGGGCGAGCGGTAACTCTCACGAACATCCCGCAGCCCCTAGTTTCGTAGGCTTAAATTTGTATCACAGTTGCGTTGAAAGGCATTTTTAAGATAATCATAGTAATTTTATGAAAATGTAAATAACAATAATATTGTACAGAATACAGAAAGGATAGAATAAGAATATCCCGTCTATAAACATTCTGCGACTTTTTGTCTAACAGAAAGTGATTGCAACTAAATGGGAACGGATCCTTACACAATTTAGGTCATACAGTAGTTTAGCTTTACAGACTAGGCTAAAAGTCAGTGTGGAGACAAACTGATCTGTCTTACGCAATTAATGCAACGCATTTTGATATCCGCGGGTCTATCATCACTAGTTAAAGTAGAAATATTTTAGTTGTAGTGCAAAGGTAGGACTGCAAAGTCAAAGGTCTCTGGTTTTAAAAGTTGCGTGCGTGTTTCGAAAGGCACGTAAAAATGTGGGTCCTGCGCCTGATCTCTCGTCGTGTGGGAATACTATCCCACCGAGCCATGGAAGCTAGAGAATAGAGAGTGCACCTGTGTTTGCGCACACGCTTGTGCACTGTAATGTGTCCCGCTTAGCTGGCTGGTGTCACAGTAACACTAGCCGCCGCGCCGTGGCCGAAATCGGTTCGGACATTATTATCATTGTAGTCTTACTTTACTAGTCTTTATTAAGAGTCGGTGGCAGGAATTACAGACTTTTGAGATTTTATACCATAAACTAGCCAATACAAACCTTTATCGTACACAACGCAGTGATACATTCTGTTTATGTTTTAAGTCATCATCATCATCTTCCTGCCCTTATCCCATTTCACTTGGGGTCGGCGCAACACGTCTTCTAGACATGTTGCTTAAAGATTTGGCTATGGTTTTATAGTCGGCCGCCTGCCTGACACTAAACCTCTTTGGGAATGCGTTTGTTGATGGCTTACCCGCAACCATTCGGGTGACCCAAGGTGCTTGGTACAGTGCACTGGGTCTTAAGGTCCATTAGTCGCCTTTTACGACACCCAGTGGAGGATATGGGGTGGCGCTATTCTTTATATCCGGACACCACACGGTTATTGTTTATATTTTAAGTGTTCCATATAAATCAATTGTCGAGATATCACACCGTGTTGCATGCGATGGATACGTGGGATCAGTTCACCTCTGCCTTCAGCCTATCCTGTACTACGTCACAAGATACTATGCTCCGATAGTAGCAAATAGTAATTTCTTTTATTGTGAACACGAGACTGTCCTTATCAATAATAGATAACGTAATTTATAGAGCCTAATGTTTTGATCTGAGACTGAAATAAATTGTTTAAAGCTGGGTACACACTTGTAAACGAAAATTAATACAGAAAAAGTTACCGGAGGGATCTAAAATTTGCCTGAGGAAAGAGTACCTTTTTAACTTACTCTACAAGCTGAACCTTTTTGCATGCCTTTAAAGAGCCACAATATACCTATAATGTTATAAGCCGATAACTTTACACAAAAATTGCATCTAACAATGGAAAGATGATCAGAATTTGACAATAAAATGTTGATAATTGTAAATTAAAACAGGGTGCTTTATGATAGTCATTAATTGCATGTTGCTGTTAAGTGTACTAAATATTTCCCATACAATCAGCTTATAAACGCTCAGATTTAAGCCACAGGGAATACTTGAATAAATCATTCGTTTCCCCAAAGATTTAAACAATAAAACCAGTGAAGATACGCCTTACATAAATATTGTGCGGTAATAAACCTTACAGTATCGATAAAAAGATATCTATAGTACAACAGAATTATTGCGAATGTTAATATTTTATTGACATTATTTAACAATTACATTAGAAATAAAAACTTTGCGAGGAAACATGTCATGAGTGGGTGCTAATAAAATTTCAGTGTTAAAATAATTTGTGATGCCTCCCTCAAAGAAAAGCAGGTTTTCACCGTTTTTAAAACAAGTAAGTAAATGTGTTTTTCTGTGCTATATTTTTTGTTTCTCCGAAGCTGGCCCAGAAAGCGGTGTCTGTGTGTAATTTACCTATTATATGTATTTAGAAATAATGACTAAGTTTATCAGTTGGCTAGTAATCACAGCACATGTTACTCTCGCATTTGAGACTAGACGGCGTTGTGTGAAAGTTAAGGAACATTTATTTATTAGACTTATTTTTTGTCAACTGGCGTTAGCTTTGCCAAATGCCCTCAGTTACATATAAAACAATTTTTCTCACTAGATGCTAAATATGTATTACACCTGCATTTTCCAGTGCTTCGTGACAGCATCAGTTGGCAGCAACATCATCGGTCACGGCTCTGTGATCGGTTACCCCGCCATCTTGCTACCGCAGCTTGCTCTCGCCAACTCAGAGTTCAAGCTTGACCCCGTGTCTGCGTCATGGATTGGTAAGTATCGTACTTTAATATCCTTATGCATCTTAGATTATAGAAATAAATGCTTATCCTCTGTGCGAGGTAAAAGCCAGCTGTTGAAACACGAGAAGTGTCAACAAGTCGCTTTGCAAGATCTTTCAAAAGTGATTTTGCACTCGGGCCCCACGGTCCAAAAGTTTCGACCCCAAAGGGCTCAAACAAATAACTACCTAATAAGTTACTAAAGTAGGACAGGGGCCTTCCACGGTTTCTTAAAAAAAATTGATTGCAGTTGTGGAAGAGACGTCGCTCTACGCTGTGTAGTGCGCTGTCACTCTTTCTCTTCTGCACAAATATTACTTTAAGACGAGATAAAAGACACCTTGGTCAGTGCGTCAAAACTCTAAATTACCTAAAACCTTTATTTCAATTATTATTCATTATAACTTGGCTCATAACTCATCGTAAATATGAAATGTCAATCTCAGAAATGTTACTGACGTAAATATCAATTATCGAGTAGTTAATGAATTATAGTCACCAATATTGCATCAAGGACTTTACCAAATAATTATTTAAACCTAATACCAATCACAATTGGGTTTAAAGTCGAATAAGTCATAGATTTCTTATTGCCCTTCCTCAGCATCAATCCTGGGCATCACGCAGCTAGTGGGGAGCTTCATCTCGCCGCCTATCATGGAGAGGTACGGCAGGAAGATGGCGCACTACGTAGCCACGATACCTAACTTGATTGGTTGGTTAGTCATTCCCATGTCTACTAATTTTGAGGTAAGTGATGACTAATAGCAAACTATGAAGAATGGAATGGAAATGGAAAAGTTTTTACTTTTCCATTTACTTCTCATTTTAGAAATTATAGTATTAACATAAAAGGCTACCTCAAAAGTCTTTTAGGTGTGATTAGTTCCTGTGCCTTTTACGCAAACAGTTCAGACCTTAATATTGTAATGATATAATACCAACAGTTTTCATTAGCTATCCTTACATTTTCTTTTACAGATTCTATTCGCTGGAAGAATACTGCAAGGTTTATCCATAGGAATGCTGTCACCACTCCGATCAGTCCTCATAGGAGAATACGCTAGTCCCAAAAACCGAGGAGCGTTCCTCACCACGGTATCGTTATCTCAATCCTTCGGCATCTTCTTCGTCCATCTCATAGGATCATTCCTCAGCTGGCAGCAGACAGCCATGGTCTGTGTGTTTTTTCCCTTTGCAAGCTTTATAATGACCATATACTCCCCTGAATCACCAAGCTGGCTAGTCACTAAAGGCAGGCACGAGGATTGCCGGAAAGTTTTCCGTTGGTTACGAGGACCTGATGAAGATGAAGAGTTAGAGGAAATGATAGAAGGTCGAATCCTCTTCGAAAAGGCAAGAATCTCAGAGAGCTATGGCAAGAAGACTAATAAGTTCCAAGAAATGATATCCACAATACAGAAGAAAGAGTTTTACAAGCCCATCATTCTGATGATGCATGCTCATGTACTAGTCAACTTCGCTGGAGGGACCACAATGTCTGCTTACTCAACTTTGATTATAGGTATGGTTATGGGTCCCGAAGTCAATGCTCATTTCTGGATGATTTTCTTAGGAGCTCAACGTTTTCTCTCCAACGCCTTAGCAGTGTTTGCCATCAACAAATTTAAGAGACGCACCATGATGTTTACGACTGGAGGTCTTTCAATCTTCATTCAGTTTGCTTTGGCGGCTTACGTTTATTTCAAGCAACAGGGTACTTTACCATACGATGCCTTATGGATACCAATATTGCTCATCAATTTAAAGTTCTTCGCAGTAGCTACTGGGATGCTGCCGTTACCAAACGTGATTGGTGGAGAAGTATTTCCTCTAGAATATCGAAGTATTGGTGGAACAATCAGTCTGGCGTCTTTCTCCGGTACATTCTTCCTGGTCCTCAAGACTTTCACTGGACTGGTTGACAGTGTGGGCATGCACGGAACCTACATGGTGTATGGAGGTGTCATCAGTTACTGTATGGTGGTGATATGGCTCCTTCTGCCAGAAACCAAGGACAGGACTCTTCAGCAGATCGAAGATGAGTTCCGAGGCAGACCTCTGGCTCCAGAGGAGATTGAAGCGAGGCAGTCTTTGCAGGCAGACCCTATTGTTGCGTATAAGAGGAGAATGTCGGCTAGAAGACCCAGTAGTCCAATACCGTTTTAAGTTTAAAGTAGTTTAAGTGAATTAGCTGTAAGTACTATTACGAATAAATGTAAGCAATGGGTTATGAATAAAATCCATGACTCTTTATTTGATTTTTAGTAAATTTAATTTTATCGAGTAAAATTAAATGACGTAATTAAGGATCATGCCGTTTTTATAAGCGTTGGGGATAACACCAATAAAAATACTAAACAAAACAATAAAGAAACAATTAAATATCCTTTATTATATTCAAGTCAAAGAACCCATAAACCCATAAAAGTGAGTTCAGTCAAAGGTCACAGTGTTGTTGACCTTGGGCCGGAACTTGGAGCTGATGCGGCTGCTGTTCCTGAAGGCCGTGGCGCTGAACCAGCACAGCACCACCACCAGCACGAAGACTACCCTGGAGATATTGCGGCTGATGCTTTCCATGGTAACTGTGGAAATAAAGATGTTGCTTTAATGAATGCCTTCCTAGGTCGGGATTAGGCTCAAACTCCGTCACCTTTTATCCCAAACTGCGTCGGGAACAGCTGGCAAGCTAATAGTAGTTTTGATTGGATATTACATAAAATAACTGCCGCTGCTGATAATAATATGGTTTAATAACATCAATTTTATGCTTTAAAGATACTTTTAAAGTAGATATACCATAATGTAGTATAAAACAAAGTCGTTTTCCACGTCTAACCATCCCGATTTTGATGCGGTTTTTTTTAATAGGTAAGTGTTTAAAGAGGTAAGTATTGCACTCGTGTAAATCTAGGACGGGTCACAAAAAAAATACTAAAAAGAACTAGTGCTATTTTAATTAGGTTTATCAAGACAAGCGTTTACAATTGTAATTGTAAACGCTTGAAGCGTTTACAATTACAATTTAACACAAATCGACGTGTATTGTTCTACACTTTATACTACTACGTAACAATAAACAGTAGGTTACATAATTTTCGGTCAATGCACTGCGCATCGGGCTTGGTGAAACTACAAATACATAGCATGTTTCGATGCATTCATCATGCAATCAGTAGATGTTATAACATTGCTCTGCGAAATGTTTTAATTCGAAAAACAACAGCGATATTGCTTAAGTTACGCCTACAAATTTTGTCTTAGCTAGAATCTATGTTTAGACAAAAATATCTGTCATAGAGTTACAATATTAGATGCAGTACTCAAAAGTTATTTAACTTACTTACTTGCAATGTTTTTGTATCCCTTGTTTTACCTTGTTCGACTCTCACTAACGCACTGTTTGATAAACACTTGGCATCACCTTATAACTTGCTTACATAAACTTGGTTTTATTTTAATTACATCCGCCTTACATCAAGTGCTATACTGTTTGTTATTTAAATAAATTTATTGTTGTTATTGATTTGATTATGCAATGCTTATGTAAGTTCCTTGTGGTTGGTCTGAAGTGAATCAGTTGATACTGCGATGTTATATGAATTGACTTCATCTTAAATATCTCAGTTTGGCTTGTTGCGAAATTTTCGGTTCGGACGAATTTCATTGGGTAGTTCATTGGATCACTTCAGTAAGTGCGGCCTTGTCTGAGGGAATCCCGCGCTTCTTCCAATCTTTTTACTGGGAATTCGAAAGTCGTGTGATGCATTATTCCACGAAATTGTATTTTAATAAAAAAAAACGGCCAAGTGCTACTCGCCCATGAAGCAGTATGTAGAGATATAGAATTTCAGAAGTTTGTTGTAACTTTGGTCTATTATTTAATACTTAATAACATTATAATTACATACATTATGTGATTAAAATTTAACTAGATGCGAGCATATTAATTTTGAGTTGATGAAAAGTATTTTTTGTGGGTCACGATTTATGACGTATTATGTATTCCGTGTGGTGTCCGGATATAAAGAATAGCGCCACCCCATATCCTCCACTGGGTGTCGTAAAAGGCGACTAATGGACCTTAAGACCTAGTGCACTGTACCAAGCACCTTGGGTCACCCGAATGGTGGCGGGTAAACAACCAACAATCGCATTCCCAAAGAGGGTTATTGTCAGGCAGGCGGCCGACTATAAAACCATAGCCAAAACCATTAGCAACATGTTTAGAAAAAACATGTTGCGCCGACCCCAAGTAAAATGGGATAAGGGCAGGAAGATGATGATTTATGACGTATTAAAAAAAATACTTACTAGATCTTATTCAATCTAAAGTGCACATCATATATATTTTTTAGATTATTGGTAACTTTATTTTTTCCGAAGTAACGGGGGGGGGGGGGACACTCATTTTACCACTTTGGAAGAGTCACCCATGTAAAGTATTCAGTTTAGAAAAAAATATATTTTAGAATCCATAATATTATTTTTAAAGACCTATTCGGAAAGTTTTGGAAAAACGTGGCGTTGACATACGGACGGACAGACAGACAGACATGACGAATCTATAAGGGTTGCGCTTTTGCCATTTGGCTACGGAATCCTAAAAATCTAAGTAATTCATCAAATAAATTTCCGAAAAACAACGGATATATATTTCTTCTTTAAAATTTTGAACAGACAAAAATAAAAATATATTTGTCTTTTCAATAGAATATAGCAGGACAGACATGATTGTTTAGCTTTATCCTTTGTTTCGTAATAGGAAAACTCTCTAACTGTACTATCAGTATTTTTAATAGGATAATTAAAGCAAATTGTTTTCGATAATAGCTAATTAAATAAACGTTTTTGGGCCGTATTTGAACTGTTGTGCAACATAAACAAGTATTCTTTAAACAAGGCCACTGACTCAAATCGTCACGACTTTCTTTTGAATGATAATATAAGTATTTAGTATGACGTTATCAATAAAGGTTTACCCCGGAGGTCAGTCCAATTAAGGTCTTATATTGGGTGAAACTGAAGGTGAGATAAGTCATGCATTCCCGAGAAAAACGTGAGTAAAATGTTGTTGATAAATTATACTTTTGTATCAAAATACGTTATTATCGAGATATTCATAGAAGTATAACAGTACAATGTGTGACAAAAACTATACTAATCAAAAATATCTACATTTAAAAGTAAACTTATATTAAGAGATAATTATTAAATGTATGATTTTTGGTTTCATTGATGTATAAAAACCTACTCAATAAATATAATGTTGAAATAACTTAGAGCCTACCACCAGGTTCTTAATTAATATTATTGCAGGTGTGAAAGAGAGACGTCGTTCTACGCTGTGTAGTGCGCTATCTCTTTTTTACACTTATGATTTTACGGCTACTACGCCAATGATCATTGTGCATAAAATACCGCGGTTTGGATCCACGCTGCCGCGCCCTGAGAGGAGGAGAAATTATCAGGGGGTGATCCTCAAACGCTTGTTGCTAAAGACTAAACGTCTTTTTATTATGTTGTACAATAGAACCAACTATTTTAGTTGGTCCTCATAAAGCACATTTTAGGAAGCAAAGCATTAAAACCGAAGGTAGACTTTATTTAATTTAATTAAAGCAATATTCTTAATCTAATTTAGAGACTAAATCAAGTTTAACTGCATATAATCTTGATAGATCTTCTTGATGTAACAAAAGATTGGCAAGAAACTGTACAGACCCATTAACTTTTACCTAAATAAAAATCAGCCTCTTTTCGACGTCATTATTAATTCCGAGTCAATACATTTTGTATATTATGAACAGGTGAATCATTTTTAAGTAATCCATTTCTGTCACAAAGGCCGAGTAGACGCACGAGGTTATGGTAGGGATCGTTGCGGTTCTTATGGAGAAGGCAATCGACGAATAGATAGGCCTGAAACAATCAAAAAACAATTAGAATGATATAAATAATATTGTGATGCTTAATGCTGACGAAAAATCTGCTACGTATTGTCTGATAGATAAATGTAGATATATTACAGACGATTAGGTAATGAAGAATTTGCTACATATCGTCTGATAGATAAATTACAGACGATTAGGTAATGGTGATCAGCAGATATAAAAAAAAAAACATAGATATCCGTAGACCCTGCTATTTTTAAAGCGGCATGACTTTTAACAGATAGTTGAGTTGATTATAATTGCGAAATACATCAGCCCTCGTGTTGATGTCATCTACTTACTGAAAGATCCTTGTAGCTCTATTATAAGGAATTTTAGCTTCGACATTTATTTTTCTTCAACGACTCCCGCATTAAGATATTGAATCCTTGTATCGCGGAGGTTTCTCAAACATTCAATTAACAAAGGCCAGACTACAAACAAGCATTTGTGGATCGATTTTTGTCCGACGCGGGGATCGAGCCCGCGACATGTCGCACGCAATTATAATTGCGTGGTGACCTTTATCAATCGGCGATCCGTGCAACTCAGCAAGTGTCTTCATCAACTCAAATACACACCTAAAAGCCCCGTAGGACAAAATTACGATCTCTGCAATGTTTTTTAATAAGTAACATATTACCTTTATCAAATTGTTAGACGTTTTCAACGCGTTCATACCATTTTGTACCATAGGTTGTCCAGTTATAGTGTTGACAATTCCTTGAGCTATCTTCTGTTGCATGGTCACTTGAGAATTCATCAAATTTATTAATATCACTATTAGCGCTATGCGTTTTAAAGTCATCATTCTTATTTTTATCCTTTGTTTCTATAGGATCCCTTTCGAGATTTCGATTTGCAGTTGTTTCTTCTTTCTCTTATATTTTTATCTTCCAATTTCGGATTTTTGGTTTCTATTTTACTTTCAACTGTTACATAGTTATTATTATCCTTAAATACTTGTAGTATGCTATGTACTTCTTTGCCCGAAGTATTGTCTTATAAGGTACGAGGTATTTTATAACTTACTATTTATGTGTTAATTTAATTTAGAACAAGGTTAGAGTTTAGTTAATACAGTTTTAGTTGCTCCAGCAATTAATTTTGTTTTATTTGTTCTAACTTCTGTATTATCTATGTGACATACATTTTGTGACATTGTCTTATTTATTGAAAGTTATACAGCATGCATTTTCTTTATAAAAAACCAGTAGTAATTCAGGGTTCTAAGTATTCAGTCTTGTCCTTGTCCACCCTTGAGTCCAAGAACTATGAAAAATGTGTGATTGAATGAATTTGTCGCATTTCAGAAATTTTATTAAAATGTTTTACCTATTTTCATGTAAAATATTGTTAACGCTTCATTTCGAGCAACGATGTACCAATGATTGGTCCGATAATATGGCCTTGAGGTAACCCTGTTAAACCTCTGTCAAAATAATAATATGTTGCTTCTACATGAAATAAAAAAAAGCCAGCCTATGTACCATACTACAGCTGGGCATAGGCCTCTTTCCATAAAGGGAAGGTTTGAGCATGGATCACCACGCTAGCTCACTGCGGATTGGTGATTTCAGATTCCAATATTTGAAATCCAGGTTTTTTCACGATGTTTTACTTCACAGTTTGTCGGTAGTACCACGACATTATGTTTGTTCACATTATTATTGCGAAAAAATAAATAAAAAACAAAGCATTTAACAAATTATTTTAATTAAGTTGTGTTACAGTAATAAGCTACTTATAAATTAGTTACTTAATTATTTTACTACTATTGTCAAACGCTATTTACAAATCTGACTACTTAAAATTTTGTGTCCCATAAATATGAATTATAAAATATCATTTTTAATAATACTGTGTCAGTATTCAAAATAGGAAGATTTATTATCACAATATAAAATATATTAAACCTAAAATAATTTAATTAATTATCTGTCATACTTGACTTGCATTACAAACATGATATATTATCACACATTCGAAGGCAATCCTTGGAATATCATTAATAGCTATTAAGTTTACGGTTCCTACAACACGGATCGTAAATCAAAATTAAACTTAAACGACTGGACTACTACATCTTCTGTCTTTACTATGGTGTAGTTTCCATGACGCCAGAGATTGTGTCGACTTCACCTCTTCAGGAGACAACGGTCTTCCTCTAAACTCATTCTCAATATCCTGTAGCGTCCTATCCTTAGTTTCTGGTAAGAAGAAGTAAGCTACCACCAGACAGTACCCAACTACAGCAGCATATATACAATACGCACCATGGATGCCCAGGGTGCCGAAGAAGAATGGTACAGTTTTAACAGTTATGAACAGATTGGATGAAAGGAACAGAACACTAATTCCACCAGCTAAACTCCTGTATTCCAGAGGGAATACTTCTCCTGCAATGATGAAGGGCAACGGAACTGTTCCAGTTGCGATCGTGAACATGTGGATGTGGATGAGAGCTACTCCCACTCCTGGGTGGTCAAGGAAGGGTGGCAACTGGCCCTGTCCCTTAAAGTAAGTGTAAGCTGCTGTAGCTAGGAATGAAATTATATTAACAGTTACAGTCGAAAACAACATCGTTCTTCTATTTATCTTCTTTATAACCAGGACTGCTATCGCATTTGAAATGATTCTCTGACTGTCCAAAGTTATGATCAGAAGAGCTGTATTAAATTCAGTTCCTATTATATTGTGGACAATGTCTGCTGTATACGCAGCTAATATGTTAGCACATTTCATAGTAGGTATGAGTACTTACTAAAGCACATTTTATGACATAACATTAAAACCATAGGCAGTATTTATTAAGTTTAATTAAAAGAATATTCCTAATCTAATTTAAAACGAAAACATGGGCATTATTTTCTCGATAGATCTTCTCGATTTAACAAAACAATGGGAAGAAACTGTACCGATCCATCTTCTACTTTTGCCTAAACGAAAATCTTCCTCATTTCGACTTAATTTTACTGTTGATTCCGTGTCAACACATTTTGTATATTTGGAACAGGTGAATCATTTTTAAGTAATCCATTTCTGTCACAAAGGCCGAGTAGACGCACGAGGTTATGGTAGGGATCGTTGCGGTTCTTATGAAGAAGGCAATCGACGAATAGATAGGCCTGAAACAATAAAAAAACAATTAGAATGATATAAACAATATTATGATGCTTAATGCTGACGAAAAATCTACTACGTATTGTCTGATAGATAAATGTAGATATATTACAGACGATTAGGTAATGAAGAATTTGCTACATATCATCTGATAAATAAATGTAGATAATTATATTATAGACGATTAGGTAATGGTGATCAGCAGACATAAAAAAAAAACATTTAATTTGCTCAGACATCCGTAGATCCTGCTATTTGTAAAGCGGCATGACTTTTAACAGATACTTGAGTTGATTATTGCGAACACACCAGCGCTTTCATGTTGATGTCATCCACTTGCCAAATGATCCTTGTGAATGATCTATTATCAGGAATTTTAACATCGACTCCCGCTTTCCAAAATATAATCCTTGTATCGCGAGGGTTTCACAAACATTCAATTCACATGCAAAAAAGGTCAGACTCCAAACAAGCATTTGAGAATCAATTCTTGTCCAACGCGGGGAATGAGCCCGCGACATGTTGCACGTCGTGGCATGGTGACCTTTACCAATCAGCGATCTTTATAGCTTAACAAGTATCTTCATCAACTCAAATACACACCTAAAAGTTCCCTACGAAATATGATTTCTACAAGTTTTTTTTTTAAATAATTCCGTGTGGTGTCCGGATATAAAGAATAGCGCCACCCCATATCCTCCACTGGGTGTCGTAAAAGACGACTAATGGACCTTAAGACCTAGTGCACTGTACCAAGCACCTTGGGTCACCCGAAAGGTGGCGGGTAAACAACCAACAATCGCATTCCCAAAGAGGGTTAGTGTCAGGCAGGCGGCCGACTATAAAACCATAGCCAAATCTTTAAGCAACATGTCTAGAAGACGTGTTGCGCCGACCCCAAGTGAAATGGGATAAGGGCAGGAAGACGATGAAGCATATTTTACAACTATAAATACCTTTATCAAATTGTTAGACGTTTTCAACGCGTTCATACCATTTTGTACCATAGGTTGTCCAGTTATAGAGTTGACAATTCCTTGAGCTATCTTCTGTTGCATGGTCACTTGAGAATTCATCAAATTTATTAATATCACTATTGGTGCTATGCATTTTAAAGTCATCGTACTTATTTTTATCCTTTGATTCTATAGGATCCCTTTCGATATTTAGATTTGCAGTTGTTTCTTTTATATTTTTTGCTTCCAGTTTATGTTTTTTGGATTCTATTTTACTTTCAACTGTGACATAGTAATTATTATCCGTAAATACTTGTTGTATGTTATGTATTTCTTCGGCAAAAGTATTGTCTTATAAGGTACGAGGTATTTTAGAACTTACTATTTATGTGTTAATTTAATTTAGAACAAGGTTAGAGTTTAGTTTATGTAGTTTTACTTGCTCCAGCAATTAATTTTGTTTTATTTGTTCTAACTTCTGAATTATTTATGTGACATTGTCTTATTTATTGAAAGTTATACAGCATGCATTTTCTTTATTGATAATCAGTAATTTTTCAGGGTTCTAAGTATTCAGTCTCGTTTTTTTTCACAAGTCCAAGAACTATGAAAAATGTGATTAATTGAATGAATTTGTCGCATTTTAGAAATTTTATTAAAATATTTTACTTATTTTCACATAAAATATCGTTAACGCTTCATATCGAACAACGATATACCACAATGAATGGTCCGATAATATGGCCTTGAAGTAAACCTGCTAATCCTCTGTCAAAATAATAATATGTTGCTCGTACATAAAATCCAACAAATAGCCAGCCTATGTACCATCCCACTGCTGGGCACAGGCCTCTTTCCATAATGGGAAGGTTTGAGCATGGATCACCACGCTAGCTCACTGCGGATTGGTGATTTCAGATTCCAATATTTGTAATCCAGGTTTCCTCACGATTTTTTCCTTGACTGTTTGCCGGTAGTGCCACGACATTTTTACCCGACTGCCAAGGAAGGGTTATGTTTTTCGCGCGTATCTTGTATGTATGTATGTATGTATGAGCATAATATTCTTTATTACCTCATTTCTTCGAAACGGCTTGATGGATTTCGACAATCAGGGCCTCGTTGGATTCGTCTTAATTACCCAAGTGTTCTTAGATATGTGACGTCAAACAAAAACCAACATGGCGGCCGTGAGGCGCCGTAGATAGAAGTAAAAAAAAAAAAAATATATTTGCTACAATATGGGTATCAAATTATAGAACTCATCATGAGGATTCCAAAATGGTATATCACTGACATATAGAAAAAAAATACTATGTGCAATTGTTTCTTTATTATCCAAACTAAATACTCGTATATTATGCGGTTGACTAGCGGTTTCTGAACTTAAAAGTGAAAAGTGATAATAAAAGTACGTCTAAACTAAATTATTTACAATGAATTTATTTATAAATAAAGGACTAGCGACCCGCCCTCGCTTTGCTGAACGTTAAATAGGGAATCTATCTACATAGCCCATACATGCGTCGCTGATACAGTCGTTTACCTATAGCCCACGCGACGCGTCAACTGTAAAGACCGTTTTTTCTCTAAAACTAGTAGAAATTTTGAAACAGTGTAACAACATTTAAATTTTACTGCCCTTAATCCTTCTTCTTTTTCTAATTCCTTTACTCTCTTTGTGTTACGCAATCAATCTAAAATAACTGGATCGACGTGTGTTACTTTTTTATTATCTTGGTATTGGAAGTAGTTCTCTCGTGTCGCGGGTGAAATCTTGAGAAACACATAGCCGTATTATAACTAACTAAAAAGTGTTAAATAAAAATTAATAAATTAAAAAAATTAAAAAGCCCGACTGCATAAAAAACACTTTAAATAAAAACTGAAAAGTAAAAAACAAGCTTAGTCTAAAAGTGTAGATAGCAATGCTATTACCACAAAATTAGGGACCCATTAAATAAACTAGACTAAAATCATTCAATATGGGTCCTGACTGTTACACTCAATTATGTTTCGCATAAGATTATTATTTTTTGTGTATTGATTATGAAATTATTTAATTTTGTGGTAATAGCATTGCTATCTACACTTTTAGACTAAGCTTGTTTTTTTACTTTTCAGTTTTTATTTAAAGTGTTTTTTATGCAGTCGGGTTTTTTAATTTTTTAATTTATTAATTTTGTTCGTACATATTGCGAAAAAAATAAAATAAAAAACAAAACATTTAACAAATTATTTTAATCAAGTTGTGTTACATTAATAAGCTACTTATAAATTAGTTACTTAATTATTTTACTATTATTGTCAAACGCTATTTTCAAATCTAACTACTTAAAATTTTGTGTCCCATAAATATGAATTATAAAAATTCATTTTATTAATACTGTGTCAGTATTCAAAATAGGAAGATTTATTATCACAATATAAAATATATTAAGCCTTAAATAAATTATCTGTCATACTTGACTTGCTTTACAAACATGATATCGACGGGTCCTACGTAGACTAGTACAAGTGCAAAAATGCAACTTTTCAAGAGAGCGGTTTAAAGGTTCAAAAGCTTGTAACTTTGTCGTAAATCAATAAAAACACTTGAAATTTTAGTATGTTATATTTTGATATTTAAGAAATAAGACTGCATTATTGGTTTTTCTTCTCTTTTTATACTTTGGAAAATAGGTTGACTTGCATTGATGTAGCTTGTTTTCTTCACTACAGTAGAACCTGTATACTGATACAAGTGGCCACTTATACCAGTATATAGTGTACTTGCTTACACTTATAATAAAGGAAATCTGAAGAATTTTACTCTTTAAACATAGTATTTCCGTGTTATTGACCAATATGAGGTTATAATATTAAAAATAATATCTACTTTTATCTACTTTTCTCGACTTTTTAACACTTACAACAGTTTACTCAGTACTGGAAAGCTACTTGCAACAGTTTACTGTATTATTATTAACTGTAAATATTTAAAATAGTGTGGCAAGAAGTTAAATAAAAACATTTAAAATACACAATAACACTTTATTATTAGATAGTAGTATTCTTAATAATTAAAAATTAAATCATTGGCCTTGCAATCTTAAAAATAATAAAACAAAAAAATGTAATCTTCTTATTTTAAGTAAAAAAAAGGTTTGATTTTTAAAGAGGTTTTCTTACGATAATACCTAATTGTTTTTTTTTTATTTTTAAGACTGGCTTGTCTTGAATTTTATGTAATTTCTCTTATAAATAGCATTTCCACTATTTTTTACGTACGTTACGTCTGTTCAGTTACGTCCACTAGTTTTTGTACGTTGATGTTTCTAATTTATTTCTCCCTTTGCAGATCCGCTAAAAAAGGTATTTTAAAGAAATTAGTATAACCTTTGTGCAACTCTTTTCGAACTATGTGCTTCTATTAAGTGTATATAGTGAAAGTTCATTACATTTTTACAACTTGTATTATATGGTGATTTGTGTCACCCTTCATACGAATGCCTCATCACATCACCACACACGTCATACTTTTTTAAATATGCATTTTATACATTTGAAAATATCCTACTAATATAGTTAACGCGAAAGTTGCATAAGTATGGATTGGATGTGTGTTACTCTTTGACGCTCAAACGACTTGACGACCAATTTTGAAGAAATTTCGTATCGAGTTAGCTGACAACCTGGATTAAAACATAGATTTTTTAACCGACTGCGTCAGAGGAGGGCAAAGTTTTGCAGTTATAACCGACACTCGTGCGGTCGAAGTTGCAGGCGACCACTGAGTCCTTTATAAGTTTAATTTGAATGTCTTTTGTATTACTATACTTAAGTTTTGATTGAACTTAATTGTTTTTTCAATACTACAACTTTACCAAAATAAACTGAGGTTGCGAATATTGTTATATTGTTAACCTCTGATTTTATTTCTACACATTTAAAAATGATGTACTTGGGTACATAAAAAAAAATTGTCTCTTCAGTTACCAAGTAGCAAAATTTGGTAACTCCTTACGTTAATTGCTGCAAAAAATGTATTAAAAGTAGTATCGCTATTTATTTTATTAGTAAATAGATATTATTATTAAAATAATGTAGGTTACGTCAGATAACAATGTCAAGAAAATAAAACAAAGTCACGTGTGACTTTGTATGCTACTACTTTGTAGTCCTACTGATATAAGTGTAAAATTTATTGAAAGAATAAAATAATAATAAAAAAAAAAACAAAAAACCTGGCTGTAAAAAAACAACCAGTAACTAAAAAGGGAAAAACAAACTCTATAATTTAGTGTGAAGAGTATGCAGTACACCGTGCGTCTACATTAAATAATTTATACGTAAAAAAATAATGCAGGCGGGACAAACAAATCTACAAGCAGTACAGTCTGTATGTTGCATTAGGCGAACATTAATTAAACCCTTTTGTAGAAATATTAGTACTGTTAATTTAGTAATTTGTTTGTAAATTTTTAACGCATAAATTTATTAATAATTGACCTCGTCAGCCCTTAATTGTTGTGAATTCTCACCACTACTTACTCAAAGCAAACAAAACTTGTTAAATATGTAAAAAAGTAACACAACTCCTAAAAACAGGGCACGGAATAGTTTGAATACGTTAGCAGTTAACGCAGTTATACCAGTGTTAACGTGCTCCCGACTCCGTCGCAGCGCGTATACTGGAGTAAATGGCACTTGCGCGTACGTCACGCGGCACACGCGACTACCTACACTGGTGCAAGTGACTTACATCAGTGTAGATGGTCGTGTGGCCGAAAATCATGTCACTTATATTAGTTTACAAGTTTGTATCTCTGAAATTACTGAATAAAATAATATGATTTTTACAGGATATAAAGTTAAGGTAATTTTAAGGCTTTTGGTGCAAAAAAACGTATTTTGGTGTTTTGCGGGTTACACCACTATACGTAGGACCCGTCGATATATTATCACACATTCGAAGGCGATCCTTGGAATATCTCTCTAGCTATTAAGTTTACGATTCCTTTAAAACGGATCGTATATCAAAATTGAACTTAAACAACGGGACTACTACACCTTCTGTCTTTACTATGGTGTAGTTTCCATGACGCCAGAGATTGTGTCGACTTCACTTCTTCAGGAGACAACGGTCTTCCTCTAAACTCATTCTCAATATCCTGTAGCGTCCTATCCTTAGTTTCTGGCAGGAAGAAGTAAGCTACCACCAGGCAGTACCCAACTACAGCAGCATATATACAATACGCACCATGGATGCCCAGGGTGCCGAAGAAGAATGGTACAGTTTTAACAGTTATGAACAAATTGGATGAAAGGAACAGAACACTGATTCCACCAGCTAAACTCCTGTACTCTAGAGGGAATACTTCTCCTGCAATGATGAAGGGCAACGGAACTGTTCCAGTTGCGATCGTGAACATGTGGATGTGGATGAGAGCTACTCCGACCCCTGGATGGTCAAGGAAGGGCGGCAACTGGCCCTGTCCTTTAAAGTAAGTGTAAGCTGCTGTCGCCAGGAATGAAATTATATTAACAGTAACAGTTGAAAACAACATCGTTCTTCTATTTACCATTTTTATAACCAGGACTGCTATCGCATTTGAAATGATTCTCTGACTGTCCAAAGTTATGATCAGAAGAGCTGTATTAAATTCAGTTCCTATTATGTTGTGGACAATGTCTGTTGTATACGTAGCTAATATGTTAGCACAATACATAGTAGGTATGAGTACTTACTAAAGCACATTTTATGACATAACATTAAAATTATTAAGTTTAATTAAAAGAATATTCCTAATCTAATTTAAAGCGAAAACATGGGCATTCGGTTTAACAACATAATGATATAATTATTTACTCGATAGATCTTCTTGATTTAACAAAACAATGGCAAGAAACTGTACAGACCCATCTTCCACTTTTGCCTAAACGAAAATCTTCCTCATTTCGACTTAATTTTACTGTTAATTCCGTGTCAACACATTTTGTATATTTGGAACAGGTGAATCATTTCTAAGTAATCCGTTTCTGTCACAAAGGCCAAGTAGACGCACGAGGTTATGGTAAGGATCATTGCGGTTCTTATGGAGAAGACAATCGACGAATAGATAGGCCTGAAACAATCAAAAAACAATTAGAATGACATAAAAAATATTCATCATCATTCCCCTGCCCTTATCCCAATTATTATTATTTGGGGTCGGCGCAGCATGTCCTCTTCTTCCACACGTTCCTATTTGACGCCATTTCGCAAGTCATACAGTCAATGAGATAAAAAATATTGTGATGCTTAATGCTGACGAAAAATCTGCTACGCATCGTGTGATAGATAAATGTAGATAATATATTATAGACGATTAGGTAATGAAGAATTTGCTACATATCGTCTGATAGATAAATATAGATATATTACAGACGATTAGGTAATGGTGATCAGCAGATATAAAAATAAACAATTGCTCAAACATCCGTAGATCCTGCTATTTGTAAAGCGGCATCACTTTTAACAGATACATGAGTTGATTATGATTGCGAAATACACCAGCCCTCGTGTTGAAGTCATCCACTTGCCGAAAGATCCTTGTAGCTCTATTATAAGGAATTTTTACATTGACATTATTTTTTTCTTCTTTTTTAAACGACTCCCACAAAGGCCAGACTGCAAACAAGCATTTATGGATCAATTCTTGTCCAACGCGGGGATCGAACCCACGACACCTCGCATGCACAGGTAATTGGCTTGGTGACGTTTACCAATCGCGATCCGAACAACTCAGCAAGTGTCTTCATCAACTCGAATATACACCTAAAAGCCCCTTAGAACAAACATATGATTTCTGAAAGCACTTTTTTTAAATAACTTACATATTTTACAACTTTAAATACCTTTATCAAATTGTTAGACGTTTTTAACGCGTTCACACCGTTTTGTACCATAGGTTGTCCTGTTATAGAGTTGACAATTCCTTGAGCTATCTTCTGTTGCATGGTCACTTGAGAATTCATTAAACTTATTAATATCACTATTAGTGCGATGCGTTTTAAAGTCATCGTTCTTATTTTTATCCTTTGATTTTATAGGACTTCTTTCGAAATTTCGAATTGCAGTTGTTTCTTCTTTCTCTTATAAATTTTCTTCCAGTTTAGGTTTTTTAGTTTCTATTTTATTTTCAACTGTTACATAGCTATTATTATTCGTGAATACTTGTACTATGTTATGTACTTCTTCGTCCAAAGTATTGTGTTATAAGGTACGAGGTATTTTATAACTAACTATTTATGTGTTAATTTAATGTAGAGCAAGGTTAGAGTTTAGTTTATGTAGTTTTACTTGCTTCAGCAATTAATTCTGTTTTATTTGTTCTAACTTCTGTATTATCTATGTGACATACATTTTGTGACATTGTCTTATTTATTGAAAGTTATAATGCATGCATTTTCTTTATAACAAATCAGTAGTAATTCAGGGTTCTAAGTATTCAGTCTTGTCATTTTTCACAAGTCCAAGAACTATGAAAATTGTAATTAATTGAATAAATTTGTCGCATTTTAGAAGTTTTGTTAAAATGGTCCGATAATATGGCCTTGAGGTAACCCTGCTAATAATATAATAATAATATGTTACTCGTACATAAAATCAAACGAATAACCAGTCTATGTACCATCCCACAGCTGGGCACAGGCCTCTTTCCATATAGGGAAGGTTTGAGCATGGATCACCAAGCTAGCTCACTGCGGATTGGTGATTTCAGATTCCAATATTTGAAATCCAGGTTTCCTCACGATGTTTTCCTTCACTGTTCGTTATTATTGCGAAAAAAAATAAATAAAAAACCAAACATTTAACAAATTGTTTTAATTATGTTGTTACATTAATAAACTACTTATAAATTAGTTACTTAATTATTTATACTACTATTGTCAAACGCTATTTACAAATCTATTTACTTAAAATTTTGTGTCCCATAAATATGAATTATAAAATATCATTTTTAGTAATACTGTGTCAGTATTCAAAATAGGAAGATTTATTATCACAATATACGATATATTAAGCCTTAAATAATTTAATTAATTATCTGTCATACTTGACTTGCTTTACGAACATGATATATTATCACACATTCGAAGGCGATCCTTGGAATATCGTTAATAGCTATTAAGTTTACGATGCCTACAAAACGGATCGTAAATCAAAATTAAACTTAAACAACTGGACTACTACACCTTCTGTCTTTACTATGGTGTAGTTTCCATGACGCCAAGGATTGTGTCGACTTCACCTCTTCAGGAGACAATGGTCTTCCTCTAAACTCATTCTCAATATCCTGTAGCGTCCTATCCTTAGTTTCTGGCAAGAAGAAGTAAGCTACCACCAGACAGTACCCAACTACAGCAGCATATATACAATATGCACCATGGATGCCCAGGGTGCCGAAGAAGAATGGTACAGTTTTAACAGTTATGAACAGATTGGATGAAAGGAACAGAACACTAATTCCACCAGCTAAACTCCTGTACTCTAGAGGGAATACTTCTCCTGCAATGATGAAGGGCAACGGAACTGTTCCAGTTGCGATCGTGAACATGTGGATGTGGATGAGAGCTACTCCGACCCCTGGATGGTCAAGGAAGGGCGGCAACTGGCCCTGTCCTTTAAAGTAAGTGTAAGCTGCTGTCGCCAGGAATGAAATTATATTAACAGTAACAGTTGAAAACAACATCGTTCTTCTATTTACCTTCTTTATAACCAGGACTGCTATCGCATTTGAAATGATTCTCTGACTGTCCAAAGTTATGATCAGAAGAGCTGTATTAAATTCAGTTCCGATTATATTGTGGACAATGTCTGTTGTATACGCAGCTAATATGTTAGCACATTTCATAGTAGGTATGAGTACTTACTAAAGCACATATTATGACATAACATTAAAACCATAGGCAGTATTTATTAAGTTTAATTAAATGAATATTCCTTATTTAATTTAAAGCGAAAACATGGGCATTCGGTTTAACAACATAATGACATAATTATTTTCTCGATAGATCTTCTTGATTTAACAAAACAATGACAAGAAACTGTACAGACCCATCTTTCACTTTTGCTCAAACAAAAATCAGCATAATTTCGACGTCATTATTAATTCCGAGTCAATACATTTTGTATATTTGGAACAGGTGAATCATTTTTAAGTAATCCGTTTCTGTCACAAAGGCCAAGTAGACGCACGAGGTTGTGGTAGGGATCGTTGCGGTTCTTATGGAGAAGGCAATCGACGAATAGATAGGCCTGAAACAATCAAAAAACAATTAGAATGATATAAAAAATATTATGATGCATAATGCTGACGAAAAATCTACTACGTATTGTCTGATAGATAAATGTAGATAATTATTATAGACGATTAGGTAATGAAGAATTTGCTACATATCGTCTGATAGATAAATATAGATATATTACAGACGATTAGGTAATGGTGATCAGCAGATATAAAAAAAAATCATTTGCTCCGTAAATCCTGCTATTTGTAAAGCGGCATGACTTTTAACAGATACTTGAGTTGATTATGATTGCGAAATACACCAGCCCTCGTGTTGATGTCATCTACTTGCCGAAAGATCCTTGTAGCTCTATTAAGGAATTTTTACATCGACATTTATTTTTCTTCAACGACTCCCGCATTAAGATATTGAATCCATGTATCGCGGAGGTTTCTCAAACATTCAATTAACAAAGGCCAGACTACAAACAAGCATTTGTGGATCGATTCTTGTCCGAGGCGGGGATCGAACCCGCGACATGTCGCACGCAATTATAATTGCGTCGTGACCTTTATTCGATCGGCGGCGGCGATATTTTTTTTTTAATAAATCACATATTTTACAACAATAAATACCTTTATCAAATTGTTAGACGTTTTCAACGCGTTCATACCATTTTGTACCATAGGCTGTCCAGTTATAGTGTTGACAATTCCTTGAGCTATCTTCTGTTGCATGGTCACTTGAAAATTTATCAAATTTATTAATATCACTATTAGCGTTACGCGTTTTAAAGTCATCGTACTTATTTTTATCCTTTGATTCTATAGGATCCCTTTCGAGATTTCGAATTGCAGTTGTCTCTTCTTTCTCTTATAATAATTTTTCTTTCGGATCAGGGTTTTTGGTTTTTATTTTACTTTCAACCGTTACATAGTCATTTTTATTCGTGTATACTTGTAGTACGTTATGTACTTCTTCGGCAAAAGTATTGTGTTATAAGGTACGAGGTATTTTATAACTTACTATTTATGTGTTAATTTAATTTAGAACAAGGTTAGAGTTTAGTTTATGCAGTTTTACTTGCTCCAGCAATTAATTTTGTTTTATTTGTTCTAACTTCTGTATTATCTATGTGACATACATTTTGTGACATTTTCTTATTTATTGAAAGTTATAATGCATGCATTTTCTTTATAAAAAATCAGTAATTATTCAGGGTTCTAAGTATTCAGTCTCGTTTTTTTTCACAAGTCCAAGAACTATGAAAAATGTGATTAATTGAATGAATTTGTCGCATTTTAGAAATTTTGTTAAAATGTTTTACTTACTTTCTTGTAAAATATCGTTAATGCTACATTTTGAGCAACGATATACCAATGATTGGTCCGATAATATGGCCTTGAGGTAACCCGGTTAATCCTCTGTCAAAATAATAATATGTTGCTCGTACATAAAATAAAAAAGCCAGCCTATGTACCATCCCACAGCTGGGCACAGGCCTCTTTTCATAAAGGGAAGGTTTGAGCATTGATCACCACGCTAGCTCATTGCGGATTAGCGAATTCAGATTTCAATATTTGAAATCCAGGTTTCCTCACGATGTTTTCCTTCACCGTTTGCCGGTAGTGCCACGACATTTTGTTCGGACATATTGCGAAAAATAAATAAATAAAAAACAAAACATTTAACAAATTATTTTAATTAAGTCGTGTTACATTAATAAGCTGCTTATAAATTAGTTACTTAATTATTTATACTACTATTGTCAAACGCTATTTACAAATCTAACTACTTAAAATTTTGTGTCCCATAAATATGAATTATAAAAATTCATTTTAATAATACTGTGTCAGTATTCAAAATAGGAAGATTTATTATCACAATATAAAATATATTCAATCTTAAATAATTAATTATCTGTCATACTTGACTTGCTTTACAAACATGATATATTATCACACATTCGAAGGCGATCCTTGGAATATCATTAATAGCTATTAAGTTGACGATACCTACAAAACGGATCGTAAATCAAAATTTAACTTAAACAACTGGACTACTACACCTTCTGTCTTTACTATGGTGTAGTTTCCATGACGCCAAAGATTGTGTCGACTTCACCTCTTCAGGTGACAATGGTCTTCCTCTAAACTCATTCTCAATATCCTGTAGCGTTCTATCCTTAGTTTCTGGTAAGAAGAAGTAAGCTACCACCAGACAGTATCCAACTACAGCAGCATATATACAATACGCACCGTGGATGCCCAGGGTGCCGAAGAAGAATGGTACAGTTTTGACAGTTATGAACAGATTGGACGAAAGGAACAGAACACTAATTCCACCAGCTAAACTCCTGTACTCTAGAGGGAATACTTCTCCTGCGATGATGAAAGGCAACGGAACAGTTCCAGTTGCGATCGTGAACATGTGGATGTGGATGAGAGCTACTCCCACTCCTGGATGGTCAAGGAAGGGCGGCAACTGGCCCTGTCCTTTAAAGTAAGTGTAAGCTGCTGTCGCCAGAAATGAAATTATATTAACAGTAACAGTTGAAAACAACATCGTTCTTCTATTTACCTTCTTTATAACCAGGACTGCTATCGCATTTGAAATGATTCTCTGACTGTCCAAAGTGATGATCAGAAGAGCTGTATTAAATTCAGTTCCGATTATATTGTGGACAATGTCTGTTGTATACGCAGCTAATATGTTAGCACCAGCCCACTGGCCTAACGTATAAATGTGCATCATTATAAAAATAGGTTTGTAAAACTCTGGTTTCTTAATAGTAGCACCGAAGTAAACGATTCCAGCCTTAGCTCTTTTACCAAAAGACTGTGATATATTGGCATCTGCTTTAGATTCTCTAACTATAACGCTAGCTTCTATCATTTTCTGTAACTCTTCTTCTTCGTCCTCATTTCTCAACCAGCGGAAGACTTGCTTGCACTCGTCGTATCTGCCTTGATCTGCCAACCAGCTAGGAGACTCTGGTGAATAGATGATAATAAGCAGATCAACGAAAGCTATGCAGCCACACACAAGGGCAGTCGTCTGCCAATGCATGAAGGATCCCATAGTGTGTACAGTAAGCACTCCAGTTGCTATACATAAGGATATCATAGTTAGAAATGCTCCTCTGTTTTGAGGGCTTGTGTATTCTCCTATGAGGACTGGTCCGAGAGAGGCACTGATGCCCATAGCCATGCCCTGGAGGAACCGCGCGACGAGTAGAACGGGGACACTCTTGGCTATGATAATGGTGAACCAGCCGATGAGGAGAGGCGTGACGCTCACGATGTTGGCCGTCCTCCGCCCGTAGTTAGCCATGATGGGGGGCACAATAAAGTTACCCGCGACGAGCGCAAACCCAAGGATGGAAGCTGGAAAAAACCGGTAAAAACATGAGTGACTCGCTATCTAATAAATAGACAGTCGAAATGGCATTAAAATAATCGATTACTTGCCAGATAATGAACCGGCTTACCTATCTTTATTGCCGAATTTAGTATATCCGTCTCATGATAAGTTTTATGAAACGACAATATATGTTAAGTGCTTTGAATATCTGTACTATATTTTACTATATTGTTTTAAATACACAAGGCCATTAAAACCCCGGGGGGTCCCTTCTATAAACCGTTAAGGTCAATAAGCTATTAGTAGACTTATGAAGCAGTTTCAGCAAAAGCTCAACTTGAATTGAAAATAACTACTACTTAGAGAAGAGTTTTGTAGAATAGCTTACCAATCCATGATCCGGATGTATCATCTATGGGTATGATGGAGTCCGGCTGCCTAAGCTGCGGCAGGAGTATAGCATTGAACCCCATGACCAGGCCGTGCGCCGCCATGTTCAGGCACACGCCAAAAGTCACGAAGCACTGGAATTTAAACAAACAAATGTTAGTATAAGTAAGAGAGCATTATTAAGTATTAATGCTTCCTTAGATTGAGTTAGGGGTGATATAATTTGCCAGAATTGCGCAGAGTAGGGGCAAGATATCCCGCGACTCTGGCTTTGGCAAAAGAAGGGGCTCGGGGTGTTTTTGGTCGGTATGAGTCCGACATATCCCAACGCCGTGCCCTCGGTGTGGGTTAAAGTCATTAGAGTTTCACCCCCAGAAATCAAGGACAGGGGTGTTATGATCATCGGTATATCTGTTATTAGGACAGAAAATGTAAGAGAAGACGTTCCTACAAACGCATGAAGATAATTTCTCAGCGTTACATATATGCGTCATAGCACCTATATTACAGGAAAACTTATTTGTGATTTTGCGATTACCTTCTATCTGTTGTTAATCTTTTATCTCATAAAACTTCGATTGCATAATGTCTAGACTATAAAATAGATCTTTATAATTAACTTTATCGACAACGTGTGGGATTAGCATCATTTTTTAAGGGTCCAAGTCCTTGAAAGATACAATTATGCATGACTGGAATAGATTTGTAGATATCCTATCTGAAGGTTTGATGTTGGACCACGTTTTTTATCGATACGATTCAATGACGTATGTACTCGTAAATGTAATGATATCGCATTAGCAGCTTCGAAAGTGTTAAGATAATTTTCCAACAGGATCATGTCATGAATCGTTCGATTTTCCGCATTGTGTTGCTATTGATGACGAGCACCTATGTTTAAAGTTGAAATTGTCACGTTTTAAATTGATAAATTTACGAAAATGTGGAGGCAAAATACTACAATTTATCTCACGTTAAGAATCCTACGAAAGTTTAAGAACTTCCTAGTAAATTGACAAACTTACGCATCTTGTTATTTTCCGGTGACATTTTCAAGTAAAAAGGAAAATCTACGCCCAGCACTCAGGTGAGATGAATACTAATATAGATGATAATGTTCAAGATACATGTAATAATCGTAAAGTGTATTATGACCAAAACAACAAAACTGTACAAGAAATATGAATGCTTCTAACAAAGGCTGCAAGTCATAATTAAATGTAAAAAACACGTGAGGACAAAACAAGAAGTAATACTTAAAGAACATAAGGAATAAAGAATAATAAAACAGACTTTAACATCTCATAATATCTAGTCAGCTGTCTTCTCACTGTTTACATCACAATGATAAAGTGTTGTTGTAGATGAGTATCGTATCCATTGATAAATACTCACTGATACTAGAATGTTATGATACCGTATGATACGACTAATCTCAAGATCTGGCTGATTATGTCATTGTATACGTGAAGTTTTGATACCTACTGTTTCGTAGTATTTGCAATTGTTTCTAACATTTTCAACACATATAATATGTAAGCCTTAAATTTCGTTCTGTAAGCTATTTCTTTAAGTGATGTTGTCTTTTTACTTAATAGAGCCTGATTTTAAGAAAGATTATATATGTTATGTGATATTTTAGTCTCGGCGGCCAGTGTTACTATGACACAGCTTAAAAAAGCGCCGCTTTGTACCACTTTTTTAACTTAAAATTTATTTAGTAAATCCCACCAATTTTATAAACGCAAAAGCTTGTAAGGACGGACTCTTAAGCGGCTAAAACATTGAATACAATTTGGCATTGAGGAAGCCGACACCTAGAATTAATTCAAAGGTTTTAGCCGACCGCGTAAAAGAAAAAATGATTAACAGCTATAACCGTCATCTACGTGGGTAAAACTTCAGGAAGCTAGTTTCCAAAACATAATTATAGAAGTTCAGGAAGATTTCCAAAACGTCAGCACATTCTAGTCTTCACGGGAAGAAGCGCAGAATTCCTACACAGTTGCGTGTTGAGAGATGCGCGTGACTTTAGCACATGATACCAGTTCTATGAATGAAGCACTAGTTTTGTCACTAGTGTATTATTAGCCTAGTGTGGGGTTCCGTAGTGGTTAGGACGTGACAGATATGCCGTCTTGCCATAAATATTTGTCACGATTCCAATAAAATGTTATGTCATAATGTAGCTGAGGCCTTAGACATAAAAGTAGTTTTAATGGTAATAAATAATCGTTTTGGAGCCAATTTACTTATCATAAAGTTACTTTGGAAATACGATTATAACCACTTCACAATAGTCGGATGCCGACAAAAAGGAGTTGACTAGTCACGACGCGCGAATGCAACCTGACTGATGGGCAAATATCGTCACCGATCATCACACCACCTTCGCCGCAGGCTACCTCTGCAGGGAAGTGGTGTAATGATCTAGTCAGATAGACGGGGTTGCATGTAGCTAAAAAGAAATTGCGGAAAATGAGAGATTTGGAAGGCGAAGGGAAAGGCTTTTGTACGATCGCAGGATCGGATATAGGCTAGCAAGAAATGACCCATTCCAATTTAGGAGACTACCGTCACTTCCTAAAGCAAGAATAGTTCGGTTATGCTAAAGAGAAGATGTAGAAAGCTAGCAGCTTGAAGTAATAATAAGAGGCAGTAAAGACAATCTTATCCCAAACATAGTTTCTTAAGTATTTCTATTAACCGGCATTTTAATGTGATTATAGGTAACTTAACATACGATAATGTGACAAGTTGTTGTTAATTTCAACCATTTCGTTACGGTACTCTACACCGCACTGGCGTTAACATTTGGCATCTACCGCGAACCTGTAGTCTGGTATACATTTCTCACGTGGTGTATACTGATCGTAAAACTGGTCTAAATATAACCACGTCACACCGTAGTATTCACGTAACTTGTCAATCATTGGACAAGGAAATGAAAACGTCTAGACTATTTAAAGTTCTTTGATCGTGTTTTGAGTGCAGAAGGGTAAAAGTACGAATCGAAAGCCTACAAATACGAATGTAACTTTTTCAAAGTACTATAGCCATTTCAAAATTTTTCTAAGACTCTACTGACAACAGGTTAATGATACCTAAATACCAAATGTAGAGGGCTAAAGAGAGGATCGTGGTCTAATCTCGACATGGGCAGAGGCGTTTCCAGTGTAGGACATTTATAGTGGACTACTGTAAATATGATCAATATGAGACATTTATGGTTTAGTCTATACCTTAAGGGAACAAGACACGCTAATCAAATGCAGTATCATCTTGTAAACGCTTGTAGTACAGTTTATTAGTTAGATATTTTTTCAACGGTCTGTGACTGTATCTGTATCTTAGACTTGGTTCTCATTAGGTCGGACCGACAGTTTTACCGCTAGTCGACTGTCGGGTATTGCTAATCACACTAGAAACTGCCGATACAACCTTATGGCGGCGCTATACTTACTACTACGACAATACGTCGTCCGATCCGATAGAAATCGTGGCTGAACGTCTAGTAAATGTATCGTCTTCTTTAGTTTTATCAGGTCGCCCTAATGTGAATGGCGCTATTAAAATACATATACCAATATGCATCCGACACGTCTGTCGATCCAATAAATCTGCCGGTGCGACCTAATGTAAACCAGGTATAAGGAGGCCCTCTTTCTAGTTTCTAACAAATATGTCTATCCAGGAACAGGAAAATTATATCTATATTATATTAAACCCTAAATTGCAAACTTATTTACCGAATTTTACCTATAAAATACTGTATTATTTATGAAATGGCTATCTTATCTGAGGATGTCCTTGTAATTTTACAAGGAACAGTCGAAAAGAAAACAGATGGAGATATTGTAAGCCATTACGTAATGATACTACCGTCTTACGAGTGATAGTGATGATAAGAATTACATAATGTTTGAGGCTTCAGCAAATAATAACTCAAACTAATATTACGAACATACAGAAGTAGGAAGGATGGCATTCAGACTCACCCCGCGTGCTATTGTCACTACATAGTATAAAACAAAGTCGCTTCCCGCTGTCTGTTGCTATGTATGCTTAGATCTTTAAAACTACGCAATGGATTTTAATGCGATTTTGTTGATGGATAGAATGTTTCAAGAGGAAGGTTTATATGTATAATACATCAGTATTAATAACAATAAATTAGCCTATATAGGTCCTCCAGCTGCGCACAGGCTTCTTCCCATAAAGGGAAGGTTTGACCATTGATCAGCACGCTAGTTCACTGCGGATTGGCGATTACAGATTCCAATATTTGGAATCCAGGTTTCCGAAGTTTTGCCTTTACCGTTTTATCGGTAGTGTCTTAGAGTAATTAATAATTAAATTAGAGTAATTTATAATTTTGAAAAAATCACATGGCCCTTATCTGCACTGGGGATCGAACCTGCACCTCGTGCATACAAATCCATACATAGAACCGCCAGGCCACCACGATAACACACATATAAATAATAGTCTTTAAAATGGCCTTAGTATATAATATTTTGACAGTTCTGAAACGTTTGTTTTTATTACTAAACCCAAGGGGTAATTTCATTTTAACTTAGTATACTCTTTTAAGCATATTAACTTGAAAGACGGCAACAGATAATGAAACCGTCACCATTACCGGGATAAAGTGTCACATTTGAGAACAGGCAGAAATTTCATCGATTTTGATGGATAAAATATTAAAAGAAAATGAAAAACAAAGGTGATATTGACTATTAAAACACACCGATACATATTATTATTGTTCTATGTCAAGAATATCTACTTATTGCCTGTTACTGTACTATGTGCACTTAAAGCGAGACTGACATTGTTAGAGCGAGACGCAGTGTGGAAAATGCGCACTGTAGAGCGCCGTCCCTCTCCCACAACGCACCAATCCTACTTCAGAAGCTTATAATACAGGCATTGACCATGTGGCTGACTAAGTTGCACAGATGAAGGCGTGTTAGTACATTAATGTAAAAAATATGTATCTTTGTATGAATATCGTTAAGGTGAACCTTACTAGAATACTAAAGACCTAACATAATTGTGCAACGTACATAAAATTCAACTTTAGCGCATTGTAATAGAGAAGATTTTTGCGACAAATTGTGGACAATATGCGGTACACTGTACAGTTTATTAGTTACACTAATTATTGTTTCGCGTGAGTTATGTCATAATCAGTCGTAATTTATGAATGGTATTATTACAAGTTTGAACATTGCCATGTTGCTAAAAAGTATAAATAAAAGTGAATAATAGGTCTGTCTTTGGTAGGCAAAGGATAGGTCTAAAAAAGTCGTTTGATGATTGGCTAAATAGTTAGCTTATCAATATTAAGTTACTGGATAGGAATAATAAATTAACACGGCTGCTGCTTCAATCATCTGTCATAGATGTTAGAGGCCACTGATGATGACGATGGATAGGAATGATCACATTTTTTACGGAATATAACATTAAAAATGTCTGACGTTTTCAATGTTTTATAGAATTGAATATTCTTAATTGTACACCATAATAACAGCAGGGTAATATATAGATTACATAATAAGGATACAATGGCGGTCTCATTGCTAATTATTATTTATATTTTTTTGATTATTTTTAGACATCACTGACAAACGGTAGAGAAAAGCATAGTGAGGAAACCTGGGTTCTAAATATTGGAATATGAAATCGCCAATCCGCAGTGTGAACTGGTAATCCACGCTCAAACCATGAGGCACATGATTGAGCTGATAACTAATTAACCTGAAAATATCTCATCATCTTCCTGCCCTTATCCCATTTCACTTGGGGTCGGCGCAACACGTCTTCTAGACATGTTGCTTAAAGATTTGGCGATGGTTTTATAGTCGGCCGCCTGCCTGACACTAACCCTCTTTGGGAATGCGTTTGTTGATGGCTTACCCGCCACCATCCGGGTGACCCAAGGTGCTTGGTACAGTGCACTGGGTCTTAAGGTCCATTAGTAACTTGAAAATATCTAATAGATAAATAAAAGATTATAGATTGATTTAGAATATCATGCTACGTCTCTGTACTCACTGTGTTAGACATTTTGTGTGTCTAGTGGACTTTTAAAGTAAGTGTTGATGGATGGATGGGTGTTTGTTAGATACTCTTTCACGCTAAAACGGCCGGATCAATTTTGATTAATTTGATATGGAGTTAGCTAATAGTCTAGATTACCACATAGGATACTTTTCAATCGACTTAGACTATGTCAGAAGGGCGTTTTTGCAACTATAGCTGTAATTCGCACGGACAAAGTCGCGGGCAACAGTTAGTCAACATACAAACAGTAAAAATCAAATAAATAGGTGATGTTGTATAATCTCAAAATACGCAAACGCCTGGACTTAGATAGGCCTTTCATCATTTGCTCAAGATCTCTCCTATCTTATCTTTTACGAGAAAAATAAAACTCGACACAGTGGTAGATCTACAAGTAACTACTATAATGTAATAATATTATAATCTATATTCACGGCTGATTATAGAAAACAAAACAATATATACCTAAATACGATTTTTATGCAAATTTTATTGTGTAATGTTTTGTAAAAGTTAGAAATGAACGTACAAATATGTATTTTCTCACTGTACACATTACACACACTAGGCATACAATTTTTGGGCCGATTTTATTAAAAATATAAGCACATTTATTTAGCTTGACTAGCTATCATCATCTCAGCCTAGATCTACTGCCGGACACAGGCTTCCTCCATTGATCTTCAAAAAGACCGTTTGAAAGTGGCCAGCATTTAGCGATTTCCGGCGACCCTTCTACCTTCATCTACCTACTTAATAGGTGGAAGTCCTACGGTGCGTTTGCCGATATCAAATCTATTTAATGTATAGATTTGTTTTTACTACTTCATTTTGTTTGTCGTCTAGGTTACCATCATATACCTATTATGTACCTATATGTTATACAATATGATTCAAGGCTAATCGTTAAAGGCATTCGATTCGTACTCTACACTGTTTTTTGTGTTAATTACTTTGCTAAAGAAACAGTACGTGAGGCATACGAGGAAAACACTTTAAAGAAACTTTAATTTAAAATCGTATGGAGCAAACGTGTATTGAATGCAAGTTAATAATTATTATTATAACTATAATAACATAACATAATTGGGTAAAGATAGCTGTAACCTTCCATTGTTAAAAAACGATATTTGACCAAAAGGATAGTTAACTATCCCACTGATCAAAAGTGATATTTACCATTTTAAGTTGTCAAATATGTAAACACTAAAATAGAGACATCGGCCTAATCCCAAATAGAGAAATATTTAGGCATCAGATAAATAAAAATATGGTGAGGAAATTACTATATTTTCATTCACTGTTTGCCAATAATGTCTTAAAATAACTTTGAAACTTAAATACAAACTTGAAAAATACTTTTTAGTACTTGACTAAATTAAAATCGAACTTTATGACTAAAATGTTTACCTATAATTAAATTAAATAATTATACACACTTACCTGTTTCTTGAAAGGGGTTATCCATCCTTTATCTTTCGCCATTTTTGTGCGATTCACATTTAGTTTACACTTGTGCGTCCGGCATGGAGGTCACCACAACTATGCGTTTCACTCGAGTACATTATCACTGGTATCTATGATAACATTTATTTTATATTCTTAAGTTTCTTTTGTAAAACACACGTGGTTTTGACTGTCGAGGTTAATATTTGAGCAAGGTTTTTGCTTATATGCTTTCTGTATTAATGTCTTCTTCCGTTGCTTACTTGACTTAGTTTTTATACATCTGCATTGTTGCTATCTGGTTTTGGAAGTAGGTGTCTTTAATAGGTCACATGCTTTTCAAAAATATTTGAATATTATTAAAGTATTTGTTAGTTCGACTTGCGATTCCATCGCCGTACTTCGAAGTTTATGATCAAGGATTTCTCTTGATTGTTTTACATGTCAGAATGTTACTTAAAATCTTTTGAATTTTAATTTATCCTACTGAGAAGCACTTTTTGGAGGTCAAAGTAAAATAAACAGCACTAAGAATGGCCGACCCTTCAACGCTTCCTGTGCCGTGTTTTCCAGAGTTTCTTCGCGATCACGAAGAATCGCTGGAAAATCTCCCCAGCAATATTAAAAAAAAACACTAAAGGTGTTACTCTCTAAACGTTACCCGCAGAAGAAATTGAATCTTGCAAATGATACTGCATTTGGGGAACAAATTACTGGGTGCATCAAATTTGATGTTATTTAAATATTTTTTTAAATATTATTGACAAGAAAAGAAGAGTAATTGTGTTAGGTATGTAAACTCCACTGTTACAAGATATATTTTATTTAATGTCAGCTTCAACTTAAAAAGCGATTAAAAAGAACATATACGTTTAATCTTCTTCTACAAGTTCCCACATCCAGAATTGGACCAAATGGGACATAATTAAAATCATTTAGAGAAATCTTCATTAATACTGTCAGAAGCGACTTTGTAGATTCTATCTCAGATCTAGACACGAGGAAATCTAATACCGGCTTCTCGTAAGTACCTCGGTCACGAGAGCGTCACTTGCGTATGCGCATAACTCTACTATAAATGACGCGTCAAAATAAGAAGAGTAATTTTAGAATGATGAATTATGTAGGGATGTAAGTACCTATCTAAATATACCACAAATATTACAAACGCGAAAATTTGTAAGTATGGATAAATGGATGGAAGGATGTTTGTTACACTTTCACGCTCAAACTGCTGGACCAATTTAAATAAATTATGGTATGTTGCTCGTAAGAGTTACCGCGACCCTGGCATTCAAAGGGCTCCAGGAGGAACAAAGCGGGTTTTATGCTGTAAAAAATTGACACTCGCTGCACCCACGACGGGTGGGGATTTCATAATATTTTCCAAGTAAAAATTAAAAAAGAATAAAAGGGGGCATAATGTATTTGAAACTATAACCGACATCGGCATGGGCGACGTCGTGGGCAACAGCTAGTCGTATACATAAAGACCATTACAGAGAAGGCTGGTCGGACTATCTCGTTAGCCAACTGATATTACTACGATCGTAAGTGTTAATTGTATAAGCTAAACTGTAATTTCCACACATAAGTGTTTTCTATCAACGCTGGCGATTAACAGGCTCATCATCATCTTCCTGCCCTTATCCCATTTTACTTGGGGTCGGCGCAACATGTTTTTTTCTAAACATGTTGCTAATGGATTTGGCTATGGTTTTATAGTCGGCCGCCTGCTTGACACTAACCCTCTTTGGGAATGCGATTGTTGGTTGTTTACCCGCCACCACTCGGGTGACCCAAGGTGCTTGGTACAGTGCACTAGGTCTTAAGGTCCATTAGTCGCCTTTTACGACACCCAGTGGAGGATATGGGGTGGCGCTATTCTTTATATCCGAACACCACACGGAATTTTTTACGGCAATTACGGCTATAGTGGTTAAATGCCATTCTTGGGAATTACTCGTATGTTATCAAAAATAAGCTAGGGATCGCTGGATGGAATAAGGAGATTTGCCCAGCTGTGGGACAGTCTTTTTATCTTCGTTACGATGATTACTTTTTCAGAACTGACTGGTAGAAACCAGTCAGATCCATTGCTTATTGATTTGGTTATTTTGGGTCTTGGGGCAGGCTAGACGATCTATTCCGGTCCAATCCCAAAAACTAATACCACTTGTATTTATTTCTTATCGCAGTTAATTTCTATTCCGAACGAATCCCACTCATAAACGAATCCCAAAATTAGTAAAATGGTTTGAAGGTACAGTCAGTAATAAAGGCTTAAGGCGCTTCGTTTGCTCAACGCTTGGCTGCGATTGGTTGATTAGGATTTTTAAACAATAAGATTTTCGATAAGACAAAATGTGTTTGTAAAGATTTAGAATTGAATTACGATCATTATATTAAATTATTAAAAAGCAAAATAAACTTTTTTCTGTGACTGTACCAAAAGTTATGTTTTGGGATTCGTTGGGAATAGATTAAGTACTTCATTTAAATATTTGAAATATGGTCTTCGTTTCAAGCAAAATAATAATTTAATTTCCGAACTAATACCAGTGGTATTAGTTTTTGGGATTGGACCGGAATAGATCGGCTAGACACTGATCCATAGTTTGAAGGGCACTGCAGTCGAATAAAGTAGGATTTTACAAACAAAAATCGGTACTAATAATGACTTTAATTTTAAGACTTAGAAAGCTTTTGCATATTAAAATATCTGCTATGATTATTTTGTAAGGATATAGACTACTGTTTACTGGGATCGAATCTAGAATAACGGACAATGCAAAATAGAGTGAAAATTAATAGTTCTAGGTCAAAGGGAAGTACCTTAACGGATTTGAGAGAGAGTCGAAATACATAAATATGCGATTGTTGTTAAACAAATGACCGTATCTTTTTTACGAACTTAATAGTTTGAATTTTGCCCAACTTTGTGAAAGCGTACACCTAAAGTTACTATATGGGTTAATTGCAACATGAGACCTCCACACATTTCTGGCAGTAACGGTCTTGAAGACAGGCAGACGGACAGACAACAAAACGATGTCAAGGGTTCTGTTTTTCCTTTTGCGGTAAAATATTAACCTGGTGTCAAAGGTTTAAACCTCTGTGAAAAAACGCTACATTTCCTCACGATGTTTTTCTTTACTGTAAAACAGTTAAGAAAAACATCGTTAGGAAATGTTACTGTAAAACAGTAAACCAACCAAAGCGCCACACAGTTCTATGTTAGCATTGTTTTAACATTGAACAACTGCAATAAATACAATAATCTTAAATACTTTTAGACAAGCCAGGGCTTTAGTTTTGGTTCAAGCCAAAATACGTATGGATTCTTTTATGGCTTAACATACTTACTAATATAACCTGGCGTTATTTACATACCACATTATTATTTCACTGCTTGTGAGATTATGAATCAAGGGCTCGCTAGCAAAATTACTTCACATGATCATTAGAAAAAACGTAGCATGTTAAAATAGAAAAAGCACTCGCCGATGTTTTTAGCCGGTAAACCCTTACGTTCTCTCCGAGGAGATAATAAATATAATTTTTACCTCTATTAAAAAAGATATAATCAATTAAATAAACTTATCTAAACTACGTGCACTTAGAGTTCAGTTAGGCCACAAGTACAGATAAACAAAAACCTTTACTCAAATATTGAACTACGATTTATTAACCTTCTCGTTCTTTGTTACCTGAAATAAACTTCCGACATGTCACATCACGCCTCAAAGTTGGAGCCAAAAATTATCACTACCGCACCAAAATTTTCCACTAAGCGAGCAAGACTGAAAATGTCCTTATATGACACTAAAATGTTTTACATTCACATTAGTTTACACACACATATCTCGTAAAGTACTTCACGTATTTAGATATAATTAACACTGTTTTATAGATTATTTCTTAGAGAATGTCCCGGTGGGTCTATGATTGCACTTTGGCGTTAAGGAGCCCAGCAGTGACTGTGTACTTCACGACCGTAATTTTGCAAAATGTATATTTAGAATAGTTCGTGGCAAAATGCCATTTGAATGTTTTGAAACGGTTCGAAGATAGCTTCACGTTTGTTTATATTTACAGTAAGTGGAACAAACCTAGGTTTAACAGGTAAACAGTGTTTGATGTCTTATTACATCAGAAATTCAGTTAAATACTATGAGTTAACCGCGGTATCTTAATATATGTTCATTAAAACGGTATACCGGAGCGATTAAAGATACATATTAATTTCCCTAGTTTAGGAACTGGTTTTAGACGATAAAACTATTTTTAATTTATATTTTTGTGAGTCATATAAAGACTAAATTATGTTAATTGTCTACGTATGTCAGTTAAATAGAAATAGCTAGAAATACGTATATAGCCAAACAACAAACGGCACAGCGCACCGTCTCTTTAGGTGATGGTGCTGAAAGCAAGGGCACCCTGGCACGGCACAAAGCAACACGTGTGGTAGGTGTCAGCAGATATCTTAAACCAATGCGGCATGAGGTCTACTGCAACTTCAAGCTACAGGCTACAAGCTCCTCTCTTAAACTTTAAAACAGCTTATATCTGTTATTTTTTATCGTTCAGACTAGGTAAGTGAATAATTAATTATCAATCTGACTCACAAATGATCCGTGTGGTGTCCGGATATAAAGAATAGCCCCACCCCATATCCTCCACTGGGTGTCGTAAAAGGCGACTAATGGACCTTAAGACCTAGTGCACTGTACCGAACACCTTGGATCACCCGAATGGTGGCGGGTAAACCACCAACAATCGCATTCCCAAAGAGGGTTAGTGTCAGGCAGGCGGCCGACTATAAAACCATAGCAAAATCCATTAGCAACATGTTTATAAAAAAAAAACATGTTGCGCCGACCCCAAGTAAAATGGGATAAGGGCAGGAAGATGATGATGATGAATCTGGCTCACAAATAAATTGGATTTTTACTTTTCTTACCCTGTCATCTTTATTGTTAATACAGTTTATTTTAAAGCTAGTATTTATAAAACATAACTTGTTTTAATAACTCAATTTAGTTGCTAAACACACTCGCACGTGCTGTCTTATCTCTTTAATCCATACATACATTTATTTACTTATTTTATTTGTTTATGTACGACTTACAATAATATTATATCGGTATATTGACGTTATATACATATTACAGATGACTTACACCCAGACACAACAAATGATCGTGCTCATCACATAAACATTTATTTTGGGTGGGAATCGAACGCACGACCTCTGGTAAAGCAGTCAGGCACTAACCACTAGTAAATAAGCCCGTCATAAAACCTCTGTCTGCAATTTCTGGTCACGTGTGTCCTAAACATTCAACACAACACAAACAGTCAATAAAGAGTGCCCTCTAAAATTATTTACAGCAAGGCTGTGGCGGTTATGTAAGCGAGATGAAACAATAAACATTGTAGAGCGATGACTTTATTTTGTTTTTTTCTTTGTGGGAAATCATCAAACAACCCCGCCCGCTGTGAGTGCAGCGGGAGGGAGTGTCAGACTTTTACAGACTAAAACCCACTATGTTCCTCCTGGAGCCCTTTGGGTGCCGGGCAAGCGGTAACTCTCACGAACATCCCGCAGCCGATCGCAAATTCAATAACAAATATAAGGCAGATAGAGCGATGTGTCACTTCACTATAACTGCAAAATTTTAACTATAAGATGTTAATGAACCCCGGGTAATCAGACCTCGATGACAATGTAACTGAAAGTACAAATGTTTACGACTTATTACTTTGTGTAATGCTTATAATTTACATCCACAATAAATTCCATGCACTTTTTATGCAAAGATAAGATATGTAACATCAGACCGTCACGTTGCAGATTAAAATAATAAATAGTACTACTACTACTAGCTGTTGCCCGCGACTTCGCCGGCGCGAATGTCGGTTATAGCCGTGAAAACATTACCCACTTTTGACTTGCAATTATAATGACTATCCAACAACTATCGTTATATTATAGACAATATATACGAAAACTTTTGAAATTATACACTTAAACCTTCCTCGAGAATATATCTCTATACATCGGTAAAAACATAGTAATTTGTGCAGTAGTTTTAGAGTTTATCGCGAACAGACATACAGACACGGCGTATAACTTTGTTTTATAATTATGTAATGACAAGTGACAAGGATCTTTCGGTGCGTGTTCAAAATCGGAACCATACATATAATGCCGAGCTGTCCTCCCTTTGTACTCAACTCTGTCACTCATTCTGAGGTAAAGAAGTCTTTTCTGGCCATTTCTTCTTCTGCTGTCGGCGTGGACAATCTCTGCTCGAGGATGATTACACCTATCCTTCGGCAATTACTTCCCATCCTCACCCGCATTTTTAACCTATCCATCTCCTCTTGCATCTTCCCATCACTTTGGAAAAAGGCGCACGTAATGCCTTTGCCCAAATCATCCAACCCTACCTCAGTCTCCCAATTCAGGCCTATAGCTATCCTTCCCTTCCTATCCAAGGTCCTCGAGCACATTGTTCATCACCAAGTTTCCTCCTTTTTAACTTTAAATTCTCTCCTTTCCCCTTTTCAATCGGGGTTTCGCCCTGGTCACAGTACTGTTACTGCCCTGATTAATGTCACTGACGACATTCGCTTAGCCTTGGAGAACAAGTGCCTCACGGTACTTGTTCTTCTTGACTTCAGTAGTGCATTTAATTCAGTGGACTTTGACGTACTCTTGGGTGTTCTCCGATCTATCAATTTCTCCTCTTCTTCTATAGCTTGGTTCTCTTCATATCTTCGGGGCCGTTCGCAGTGTGTTCGCCATGATGATTCTTTTTCTGATTGGTGTGACCTCGCTGCGGGGGTGCCTCAGGGTGGCGTTCTCTCTCCTCTATTATTCTCCATCTTGATCAACTCAATCACACGTGTAATAACTTCCAACTTCCATCTTTATGCAGACGACTTGCAAGTTTACCGGCACTTTGCCCCGGCTGATGCTGATGCTTCTATAAATGCCATGAACCTTGACCTGGCCCGGATAAGTTCGTGGGCTAAATCTATTGGCCTAAGACTGAATCCGAGTAAGTCCCAGGCCATCATTATTGGCAGTCGGCATCAGCGCAATTCCTTGAACATTGATGGCTTACAACAATTAATGCTTGACGGCATCCCTATCCCGTACTCCGATACTGTTAAAAATTTAGGTGTGATTATCGACTATAATCTTTCGTGGCGTCCCCATATAAATGAGGTTAGTCGCAAAGTGTATCACTCTTTCCACTCACTTAAAAGTCTTCAATACTTCCTTCCACTTAAAACCAAAATTTCGCTGGCTCAAGCCCTAATTCAGCCAATAATTGATTATGCTGACGCCTGCTATTTAGATGCCACTGAGGAGCTATTAAATAAACTCGAGCGGTTGCAAAACATGTGTATTCGTTTCGTCTACGGGTTACGTAAGTACGACCACGTCTCCAACTTCCGCAAGGATCTCAAGTGGCTCCCTATTCGCCTTCGCCGGAACACTCGGATATTATGTCTCCTTTTCAACATCCTTCATAACCCTCAATATCCTTCCTACCTGCGAGAGCGTTTCTCCTACGTTAAACCTCCTGACGCTCCGTGCAGATTCCACCTTAAAACCCTCCTTAAGTTCCTTCCTCATAGCACGGATTTCTATTCCTATTCCTTCTCCGTGCATGCAGTCAGACTGTGGAACTCACTGCCGCCTGATATACGCAACTCTCTAACCATTTCCATATTCAAGAGACGAGTAAAGGAACACTATCTGTCCACTTAACTTCTTTATTTTTGTTTCAATTTTAATTATATAATATGCTTTATTGTTTGTCCTGACCTTCTTGTTATATTTGTATAATAGCTTTTGTCTCGTTGTTTTTTTTTTCCTTCTTCTTTATTGTACACCTACCGTTGTTTCTGATTTATGTCTCCTTTTGCAGGTCTGCTGGAAGAGATTTCTTGAAGAAATAAGCAGTACCTTTGTACACCTCATTCCTAATTAAGTGTTTCTGTATATATATTTGTGTACATAAATTGTTAAATAAATAAATAAAATAATGCCGTCATACGTGAAAAAAACACTTTAGACTGACAGTTGAGTCTTGTTGCGAATATGCACACAAGCGCCCTCATGTTAACGTCATCCACGTTCCAAAAAATCCTTGCACCTCTATAAATGGTTTAGCACGACCCGTCAATGACAATTTGTAGACTGTCATTTGTCACTATTCAAATGAATAAACATTATCTTTCTTACTGAACCATTATCATATAAAAATACATAACTAAACTATACGACGTAATTATGATAAGGCCAATGCGCTTTCTTCAATTGTTGTTAGGGCAACGAAATAAAATAGAATATCCTTTGTTGTATACTATAATTTCAGCAGTAACTAACAGTTAGATTGCAGTGTATGAACAGTAGATTATCTAAAAATCTCTCTACATATCAATCAAATGGCCTACTACCAGTTTATTACCTAGATGCGCCGGAGGTTGTGGGTTCGATTCCCACCCAAGACAAATGTTGGTGAGATGAGCACAATCATTTGTTCTATGTCTAGGTGTAAACTTCATTTAAAACTAGATGGCGTTGTGGGAATGTTGAAGAATATTTATTTATTTCAATTTAGTCGAGGCCCACCAATATGGTCCTTTAACTTTTAAACACTGATCCCTTACAAAACGCTCCCATGAATACTTTAAAACAATACAACCTTAGACATACCTACACGCCTATTTATCCCTTACTTTCCACCCTCAAAAGATAAAGACAGCATGAGACAATCCAGCATAAAATTGAATTAGACATAAACCTTCGATAAAATACACAATTTAACACTTAACTTTTCAACACCGATATGCGATACACGATTATTAGGCTATCCTCTACTATAATTCCTGCAAATCGCTAACAGATGGAGACATTGTCGCATTAAGAACAAAATGACGTAAAAAGTAACACAAAAAACAGCCCCCAATAGAAATATACTGTCTTTAAGATGGCGGTTAATACTGTTAGCAATTTGCGTGTATTATAGTAGCTTGTCACAGACAATACAGCCGTACTATATTGGCTTCCCGCACTGACTAGCCCGGGTATTGAACGGGCGACCCCTCGCCCCGCAACCCCTCCTTGGCCGTGCCCTTCGGTATACTGTGCTTGTTGACATGTTACAGTTCTTCTCACGAAAACGATAGAGTCGCTTAAATGTATTAAACTTATATGTTTAAGGCACGTTAATTATTGTTAAAAAGGAATGTCGTTTTCGAACATTTCAAGTTTTCTACTCTAATACTTTTTGTCCACGTAAAAAATATAATTAATTCGTCAAATACTGTATGTCATAAAAATGTTTATGTTTATGGTATGTAAAATGATAGTTTGATAGATACACAAATTAAAATAACTGGATTTCAAACGAAAATAACGTAAATAGCCTATATTTACATTTTCACTTTTACGTCTCATTTTGTTAATTTTATGTTAAATGCCTATTTAACCACAAGATCATAAATATACCAGCCATAAAATCCATGGTAAACTAATGAGGATTATTTAATCTATTACAAAATTCAATTTACTAAATTGCCTTAGCCGTTGTCAAGCTAAAATAATAAAATACTTGTGAACAGGAATCACTTAACACTCTCTTTTTATTTCTATAGTAGTATAAATAATATTTTCACACATAAACTCATGTATGAACATTATTAAATTACTAAACAAATATATTCAATGACGCATTTAACGTTATATTTTACAGTTATCGGATTAAATGTTAAATAAAGTTACAACTATCGAAAAAAAAACCTACACTTTTTCGAAATAAAAAACAACATAATATGTCGCTATACGCAATAAAATCATATAGTTTATAGCCTATTGTTTGCAAACAAATAACAGGAACATAATTTTATTTAATTTTTCTATTTTAACCAAATCCGTTTAGGTAATAATTGCGGGGAATCACCGTATTGATGCTGTGTTGAACAGAGACAATGCACTACACTGCTGGTGGTAGCGTCTCTTTTACACTGCGGAAACATTGGTAGGCTCTCCTAGTGCTATCATAAAGAGGGGCGGGAGATGATCCAGGCTGCAAAATTGAGGAGCCGAAAGCTCTAGAGCTTGTTACGAGCAAATACATGTACACACGAAAAAACAATTGAAGTTTAAGTCATAATCAAAAGATTTATGGAATTTCACATGAGTCATTTACTGCAACTGTTTGATCGTGTATACATGTTTTTGCTCGTGACTGCTTTAGCAAAAACTACGACCATTCCGGCATTAGCGCATGGCAGAGAAACAGTGGAAAAATAAATGCATTAGCTCACTACACAAGTTAGTTCTAACTGTTGGAGCTTCAACAAGTTAATCAACATTCATTTAAGCAACATTCATAAATACCAATTTGCAACTTCATAATATTAGTTAGGATATTATATCTCTACATTGTCGGTCATTCGTTAATATTATTTATGATCTATTCGGTCACTGACCCGGTCCGTAGGAGGTGATATATTTAGCATTCTAATCTTCCACTGTACCTTATATTTAGAATTTTGGCGTAATCTATTCGGGATTTTGAAACTATAATAGCGAAGTGGTAAGACCATAGGGCTGCCAAGTCAAAGGCTTCGGGTTCGATCTCCACGAGGTGCACCGACATTTCGAATGTTGTGTGAGACTTAGCAACAAAGTATCACGTGTTTCGGAAGGCACGTAAAAATGTGGGTCCTGCGCCTGATCTCTCTCCGGTCGTGTCGGATTGCCGTCCCATCGGGCTATGAGAGTAAAGGAACAGAGAGTGCACCTGTGTTTGCGCACACGCTTGTCCACTACAATATGTCCTGCGTAGCTGGCTAGTGTCATAGTAACACTAGCCGCTCTGACCGGAATCGGTCAGGAGACACAACAACAACAAGGAATCCAGGCGGGCCGTAGATCAGATAAGAAGATGAAAATTATAGCAGGAATAAGATGGATGGATGGGCTAGAGACAGAGGAGAATGGCAAAAAAAAACAAACAGAGGCCTATGCTTATCAAGGTGCATCACTTAATGTCGATGTCTTTTCAAATTGTTGTTTCCTTATTCATTGCGGCCAAATAAGTAAAGTATTTTTAACTTACTAAATTTACATCAGCGTGTAATAATATGCTCATAACTCACAAATGTAGATCGATTACACGTAATTAAAATAAGATTAATTATAACAGAAATGACCTACAAACGGGAGCAGTTAATCAAGTTGTTTGTTCCTTGGAACAATTGATTATAAGAATTATTTCTTTATGATAATTAATTTATTTTACTCATTGTGTTCTCGGCTAAAAGACGTCCAGATTTTTGAAGCCGACAAATACCTTTTAAAGTAATATTACTCCAGTTGTGGAAGAATGATACTGCTCTATGCCGAGTAGTGCGCTATCACGCTTACAAAACTATAGTTTCTTACTTTAAGAGCTGTAAGTGGGCCCTCAGTACTTTATTTGTAACAATAGACTATTTTTCAAAGGCTCCCGAACAAACAAAAGGAAAACAAATAGAAATTTCCGTTTTTCGTGAGGGTTTTTACAAATATTCTACTTAATCGTGTAAAATAAATCTCAAACGCAATCTTTTTTTAGTAAAAATGTATCATTATCATTATTAAAACCAGTTGCCGAGTGATGACGTAGTTTACTGAAGTTTATATAAAGGCCAAGTTTGTAAAGCTGGTTCTAATGCCATGTGGTTTGGTTACAGAACAGAATGAAGAGAGGATGGTGTCTCCGCTAGTAAGACAGGTCAGTTAGTGTGGATTTTAAATTACTTTAAGTGTCAAATTGGCTGAATTCAAATGTAATCTTTAAATTAGTATTTTTTTGGCACAGTCTATTTCTCAACTTTTATTTCAGTCAACCAGGCCCATACAATATACATATAAGTGCTAAAATAGACATATTATCAATCATAATAAAATTAAACTATTACTTATTATAAATATTATTTGATTTATAAATATACCTAGGTACATAGATATTAAATTATATACTAAAAGTAGCTGTAGACCGTGACTTCGTTCGCGAAAAAAAAATAGGTATGAAAAATAGATCGCACCACGAACAACTTGAATCTTGTGTTGTGGTGCGACTCCAACCTCTATACCCCCAAGGTCCTACTGACCTTTGGTATACTCTACGATCTGTTCCACCGTCGTGGTGTATTGTAAACGGGACATGTACAGCTGCGTCGTTAGTACTGCGTCACGCAGGGGAGTGCTGGGCCCAGTTGCAGCGGTACTTGTTCCTACAAGGGGGCTTCTTTTTCTTCCTTTAGACTTTTGTGCAGCCATTCTTGTCCCACGTGTCCTTTCTAGGACTAGTATGTGGCTGTGATTTGTTACGATATTGTTTCTCCCTTTCCGCTTTGGCCCGCTTCGGTTGCGTCACAGCGGGTTTGTTGGTGACTGCAACTGATGCGTAAGCGCGTTTGGGTGTCAATGTACCTACATATGTCTCCAAAACGACTGTCGACACAGCGGTAGCGAAGGGACGGGTGCATCGTCAGCGATATCGAACAACGGTGTCGCACTGGAATTTACTGAGTGAAAACTGATGATGCACACATTTTGGGCCACGCGAGGAGTGATATACATTATGTCCGAACTATACTACAAAATTCTTTGAGTGCAGCGAAAACTAGGCCGTTCTCGAGCGTGCATCGCACAACACATGTCTATAAGTCTATGTCATATAAACCTTTCTTTTCTTTCATTTCTTTTCATTCACGGGATAAATTAATATGCGCGTGGGAACCTGTATCCCCCTTAAACTGTAAAGAAAATGTCTTATTTTATTTTTCTTAATTACCTTTTACCCGCTGGTTAGGTTATTATAATATTGGTGTAAAGAAGCATCGTGGATGTCGGCAGACAGAATTCAGCGATGTTAGGCATGGACTAAAAAAATCAAGCAAACAAGTGTAGCTTACAAATTGAAGTTAATTGCTCGCTCCAGAGCAACATACGACCGTAATAATTGAAGTGCAATTATAACTAATTATTCGATCGATCGATGTTATTAAAGGTCAATAATTATTACCTGGTATTTACCCTCATAACACAGATTATATTGATATAATGTCAATAACAAAATAGGCATAGTATTAATCGGACTAGCAGACAAAGATTTCTGTAGCTTTTTTAGTTTTTGTTGCAATAGCGGCGGCAGAAATATATGGTTTGTGAAAATGTCGAACTGTCGAAGTATCACGGTTGAGATACAGCCTGCTGATATGCGAAATTAAACTGAACCGAATTATAATCGAAGTATACCACAGAGCGTAGACGATGAAACATCGCATATTAATAGAAAATAATACTTTAAACTAGGGAATGGGCCTTTTTGACAAGGGACGTGATTTTGACCTGTCAGTTCAATACGTGTGAGCAATTTGTCAACGTTAGCCATTGAAATGTTACTTGATTACAGGCCTTGCACAATTAATTTCATAATAGTTTGTATCGACCACAAATATTCATTTATCTGGCACGGTTCCTCCTTGTTGATTAGAATACTACTAGATTAGAATTAATAATTTTATATTGAGAGACGCTGGGGGGAGGCTGCTGGGACTTGTTACGCCACTTCCTCTTCAGCAATTGTTAATGTGATAAACTCAGCAGTAGTACAGGAAGCGGTGTAGGGTGGGTGATGGGGTGCTGTATATAATTATATATCTTGACGTTTAAATGGCATTAATCGGTTTGTTTCATAACGGAATCGAAATTGCAATCTAATGTACCTATCAAGTTTTCATGACACAATGTTAGTTACCGCACTCCTCCGAAACGGCTGACCCATTCTTTTAAAATTTTGTATACGTATTCAGTAGGTCCGAAATTCGGCTACTATCTATTTTTCTTCCTATTTTCTTTTCGCCAACGAAGTCACGGGCAGTACCTAGTTAAATATAAATATTACAAGGCAAAACTCAAACCTGTTCTAGACATGGACCATGTCAGCGGTCCTGATCAACATGTTCGGGCAAGGCATGGTGCTCAGCTACACGTCCAGTCTCCTGCCAGGCCTCAACCACCCCGACTCGCCCATCAAGGTTGATCTGAACACAGGATCTTGGCTTGGTAAGTAATTCATCATCATCATCAGCCTTAATCCTATTGCTGGGTATAGACCTCTTTTTGTTTGAGCCACTTTGACTGTTTCCCTTCCCATCCATTCTAGTCCTGCTGTCGTTTTTAATTAATTAAAAAAACAAAACTCAATTAGTTTAGTAACACATCTGAAAAGCACTTTCTGAAACAAACATAATTGTAGACAGCACCCTGTATAGCAGTTCACCGTTTCCTAAAGTGTACTCGCTTTCGTAATCGTAAATCTATGCCGGGTAGTAATCCATATGGCATCGCGCACTGCCGCAGTAAATGGTGAAGCGGATGTCTTGTCACCTTAGCTCTTAATAAATCCATTGAAGCTTAACATGCCAAACCTTTTCGACAACGCTGTCAAGCGGTGCTTATTCATATACCACAACCAGCTACTACGATGGAGAAAGGAGAAGAAATAGCTGCACAATAAACTCAACAGCTCTAAACGACTGTTTGATAAAGTTTATTTTACGTTTTCTTGTAAAGAATCCCAAAAAGTTGTGGTTAAATTAAACAATGACAAATGATAATTAAGAGATCAGACACAATTATAACTATAATGTATGTATATCTGTTCTTATTTTTGTTATATCTACGAATTATAATTATGCACATCCGGTATCAAAGATTTTGTTTCACATAATATGCTGATAGGACAAATGAGTTAAATGCTCCATCTGCATATAGCATACGGAGACTGGCACGATAGCCAATATCATCCATATTATATCAAGGGATTTGAAAGATCGAAGTACAGTTTAAGACCCAGAATGGGTTGCTGTAACTTTAATTATGGTAATCTACACATGAGAATTCGAATATATACTGTGAAAATCCAAGTACTACATAAAAAGTCTTAAACATTCAGTGCTAATTATAATTGCTAACTGAGTCATCACAGCAACAAATACTCTCATATCTCTCCATCTCGACCTCATAAATATATTAATACAATTCACAACAGACGCAAAATAAAACAAACCACATTTACATATTCTAATCAGTTTTATCATCATCTCATATACATAAAATTAGAATAAATATTATTTTAGAATTTTACATGTTACAGGTTCAATTGTCGGTGTATCCGGTATCCCTGGCTTCTTACTTTCCTCAGTCCTCATGGATCACATCGGAAGAAAAATAACTCACGCCGTCATAATACTGCCGGGAGTAGTTGGGTGGATACTCATATACTTTGCGAACGACGTCAAAACCATCATGATCGGCAGGTTCCTTGGAGGGTTAAGCAGCATGGGGACCGTGTCCTTGGGAGCAGTCGTTATAGGAGAGTACACCTGCCCGAAGTACAGAGGAGTGTTCCTCTACCTCAAGAACGCAGCGGTGTGCCTCGGAGCCATGTTCACTCACATCTTAAGCCGCTATCTCCATTGGAGAACCATCACTTTAGTCGGCCTGGTCCCGGTGTTGCTGGCCCTCGCCATCATCTACACGTGGCCTGAGAGCCCAGCGTGGCTGATCTCCAGGAAACAGTACGACAGGAGCAAGAAGGCTTTCTTTTGGCTGCGAGGAGAGAGTGAAGCTTCTAAAAAAGAATTAGCAGAAACAATAAATGCCCAAAAAGAGAGGATGCGCGCAAGAAACCGAAAAATAGATTTTTCTTATTCAATTGTCGACTTTTTTAGAAAATTTACACGCAAGGACTTTCTGAAGCCGCTTAATATAATGATACTAGCAGCCCTCGTACTGGAGATGAGTGGCAGGCACGTGTTCCCGGCGTACGCTCCTCTCATCATGGCGGCGGTCACCGGGGACTCCACGCAGTCCTTCTACTACACCCTCGCATTAGATGTCATCATCACAGCCGCGTCGCTCTTTGCATCAATCTTAGTAAAACTGATGAGTAGGCGAAAACTTCTATTTACAACCGGATTTTCAGCTTTTGGGGTACTAGCACTGGTGTGTTTGAATTTATTTTTGACTTCACAAGACATAATAGCTAATCGGCCGTTACTATCAGTTTCTATGCTCGTGATTTACTTTATATTTGCCAACTTGGGTTGTGCTCCCATTCCTTTAGCCTTGGCTGGGGAAGTGTTTCCTCTGGCCCATAGGGGGGTGGGGTCAGCTGTGACCGGGTTGTGGATATCCATATGTCTGATAATAGGGTTAAAGTCTACCCCGCATCTGATCGTCAGTATTACAGTGTCTGGTTTCTTTGCAGTGTATGGCTTAGTTATGGGAGCATCGCTTTTGATCCTATACTTTGTTATGCCCGAAACGAAAGATAAGACTTTACAAGAAATTGAAAACTTTTTCAATCACGGCTCATTTACAGTACTAGTTGATAATGTGGTTGAGGAAACTGAATTGGAAATGATTCCGAAATAAGACTGAAAGGAAAAATGCCTGTGTATTTGTAAATAGGTATGTGCTGTATAGTTTGATAGTCATTGTTCTAATTGGTCATGACTGTTAGGAACTCTTTTCTCTGGTTATCTGTAAACATAAATATATCATGACAAGTTAATTCGTTTTAGGGTAATGCAACAGACCAATGGAAGAAATGTAAAATTAAAACTGTTGTATGGAAATGTATTGGCTGTTGTAGACAGCATGCAACATTAATTTATGTAAGTAAAAAAGGTTTTTTGTAAAATAATTAAACGTTACAGGTTACGTTGTTTATCTTAATATACCTTAGACTTACTTATACATTTGAAAAGGTTTGTAAGATGACGTAAACCTATCGAAAAGCGTAAAGCAGGTAAGTGACTGTGGCAAATGCAGCTTTGTGCCGAAATTTGCACATACATCAAAAGTGAACCAGTATCTGATAAAAAACAGGCCAAGTGCGTGTTGGACTCGCGCACGTAGGGTTCCGTACCATCGCCTATACACAGCGAAAGTTTGAAGCGTCTACCTGTCACCGTTTTTAAAATTGAGCAAAAAAAATACGAAAAAACACGTTTATTATTTTAGACCCCCTAAACATTTTTTTTTTAATTTTGAGTATTTGTTGTTATAGCGGCAACGGAAATACATCAATTGTAAAAATTTCAGCTTTTTAGCTATCACAGTTTATGAGATATAGCCTCGAGACAGACAGACAGCGTAGTCTTAATAATAGGGTTCCGTTTTACCCTTTGGGTACGGAACCTTAAAAATAGCAAAATTATTACTAACTTCGAAACAACAGTTATCGAGGAGTAGGTAGCTAGTCAGACTAGTCAGACCTCAGATAACATCGTGTGAACTAAGAGGTTTTTACTAAAAAAATACTTAATAGCTCTATAAAGTTGTGAGAAACTTTTAGACAATTAACTAAAGTGTTCCACAAAACGTTTCGACCATAAATTTCTTAAGGCGTGACAGTATTAATGTAAGTAATATTAAATGTGATGAATTTGACTGGCCTGAGGGCCTACCACTAGTTCTTAATGTGATATTGCAGATGAAGATGAGAGATAGCAAACTACATAGCGTAGAGGCATCTCTTTTTCACAACTGCTGTAATATTACTTTCCGATATCTTCTTCTGCTTTTTTTAAACGACTCCCGCACTAAGGTTTTTCTGGGGCTTCCATAGACATTCATTTACAAACACACCCAGACTCAGAACAAGCATTCGTGGAACGCACAAATTCTTGTCCTACGCGGGGATCGAACTCGCGACACATTGCGTACAGTGCAATCAAATTAACAGAAATATTTTGACTGTTATGATTCTGTGGTGTACAATAAAGAATTTTATTTTCAATGTAAGACTCTTGGTACCCAAAGACCCCTTGTTTGAGTCTGTGCACAACGTGTTATACCTAGTTCAGATATTATGTGTAGGTATATGTAACCAATTCCAAAGCAATTATGCTTATTACTTATTGTTTACTTTACTCAGAACGTAACTCTACATAGTTTATGTAAAAATATGGGCTTATTCCACTATAGCTTGGACCCGCGGATCTGCTTGCTTAATTTTTTACTTGCATACGTTAATTTTAAAATCGATGGTGTGGCTAAAGATTGGCACGATATGGCACGGCTCAAGGTTCGGTACTGGGACCGACAGAATATTTATTGTACGTGAATGATATGTGTAATATATTCCAACATGTCTCGGTGTACCAATTTGCCGATGATACATGTTTGATCTCTGCTCATAAAGATATTATCAAGGCGCAAAGTATGATGCAGGAAGATTTTGATACATTGTGCAAATGGGCTCATGATCTAGGATTATCAATTAATTATAGCAAAACTAAATTAATGTACATACACTCGCCTTACAAAAAAGCAGTTTCGTTGCCAATGATCGTCGCCCATGAGCTTAGTTGCATGCATTTAAACAATAACCCTTGTACATGTAAGCTACTCGAAATCGTGAAAGAACACACCTACCTTGGCCTAAAAATAGATTATAAGTTTAATTGGGGATCACATGTTAACCTAATATGTAACAAGCTAAGAGCTATTTTGTCAAAACTATGTGTGCTCAAACATAAAGTGCCATATAGAACACTTAGACTTATGTATATGTCTTTAGCTGACTCTGTCATAAGTTATGGCTTAACTAGCTATGGAAGAACGTATAAAACGTATTTAAATGATATATATAATTTGCAGATTAGAATCTTAAAAACAATTGTTCCTTTAAAAGTTAAATACAAGAACAAAGATAATTATCACAACTTGTTTCATTATTGTAAGGTTTTGAGTATATTTGATAAGAGAGATTTAGCAATTGTAACTCAGTACAGTAGTGATATGTGTAAATTGAATAGGACAAAAAGATTAAACACATTACGTAAACTAGACTATCTCCCGTCCTTTGAAATACCAAAATGTCATAACGATTATGGTGAGAGAGTATGGAATGTCTGTCTTGCCCGAATACTAAACAAGTTGCCAAAACACATAGTTTGTATACTGGAAAACAAAAATAAAAGGCAGACCTATAACATATTCAAGCGACATTTAATGAATTATAATGGAATAGCAACTCCTTAACTGTAAAATCTTTTCTATTATGTTTAAGATTAAGTTAAGATTTGTATAAAACTGTATTTTAAATGAAATAAACAGTTTTTTTATTTTATTTTTATTTTATTTATTTATTGAAAGCGTAATACAGAGCAACCATCTCGCGGTATTTTAAGTTTTAAACTAATATAATTTAAATTAAAGCAGATATTTGTTTGTTCTCGCTAATTACCTAAAGGTAAGACTGATTTTATTGGAAGACAACGGTCACAAGGGAAAACTAGCCTTTTTTCCGCGTTGAAACGCTAATGACTACAACCCACGCCGAGGGCACGACGCGGCGACGTGGGGATATGTCGGACTCCCACCTGCTAAAAACACCCCGGACCCCATCTACTACCTACGCCAGCGTCACGAGGCCGCGCTGGACGACGCGGCCGTCTCCTCTTGGCCTGTTAGCTGATCAGATGACTGAGTGCCCTGCCATCCACAAAAAGGGAAAACTAGCCAATTAAAAACTACTTTTACTCAAAACTTAAAGCACATAATGAAATTAGAAGAAAATTTTCGTGCAACAATATACACAGACGTACAAAAGTGTTGATATTAGTCATAAACACGATTATCATTTGATTGTAGGCACCTGATATGATTGGAGCGACGACTAGGCTTGAGGACAGACGTCAGTTTGACAGCCAGGCTCATGGCTCCTTACTTTCTAAGACAGGTAGGCATTTGTTTATACATATTTACGAGTTTCGAAAGTCATCATTCATAGTGCTTTTGTATATCTATGTAATGTGTGATTTCAGGGCTTAATACGACCAGTTATTAATTAAATTAATTTATGATTTATTTATTTGTAACAAGTTTTATACAATATTGTATAAATCAAAACATTTCCAAAGGACAAATTGAATTTAAATTAAAACAATTTGCTTTTCGTGCTAATTTTGGTTAGTTATTAATTTTGCGTTGATATTTCAATGTACTGTTTAGTGAAATTAATGTTTTTTTTCGGGTGTAAAGCGGTATTATAACATAACTGAGTTCGTTTTGTTTATACAAGTGTTTAAGATCAATAAACTTTAAGAGAAGACAAGTTTTAAGATAACATTTCGTTCGGAAGCTTTAGTTTCAGCAGAAAATAGAAAATTTCTGTGTGTACGAGAATATGTGACAAATTAATTTTCTCTGAATATAATTTATCAAGGAAATAATTTCTGGAATATTTTGGTGTATAAATTTACTGAATATAAATATCTGCGTTTTTTATGGTGATATTTAACAACCATTATCATTTTTGCTATCTCTACTACTAATAACAAACATAACTTTCGGGAATCGAACTCTATTCGAATTAGTAGGTAACGGTTATTGAGAAAAAGGCAAACAATAACAATCGCGACACAAGGATGTCCTAGCCCGGGAGAGCAGATTTTTCTTCGTTAAGTGACCCATGCTTACTTGGAAATAGCGCTTAATACACAAATAACGTAGATTTATAATGGTACAAATTTCAGTGGCGGTTCAGTAGACATCACTCAAAAACTTAACATTTTCAAAATATTCAAAAAAATTTAAACAATTTTAGGTACTATCGCATTCATATTAATATATAAAAATATATTCATGTAAATCCACGTGTTGAATTTCAAGATTTTTGTCATTAACCTAAACCAGTTTACATTTAATTTGTACTTGTAATAAACATAGACAATGTAAACATAAGTCTTGAATAATGTTAGTATAAGTTAATGGTTTATGCATAATTACAACGCTCTTAGATTATTGAACACACGTACACGTTCGCGTGGGCGATGATACCACATAGAACTATCCATTTGTTCTAACTAAATACGTAATTAACTAAATGTAAACAATCTTGGCATTACTTGTTATCCAAAAAAAGAATCTGTAATATGGATATTAACTTCTTACAAATCAAATGTCTATAATTTAAGAAAATCTGAGTGTATTTCAAGTTATAAAACGTATTTTACATTTTCCAAGATCACATTTTGTATAAAAGGCTTACCAAAATCGTTTACATTAAAGTAATTACCGAAACAAATGTGCCGTTTACCGTGCAGTTTCCGGTGCGAATAGGGCTGACCCATATCCACCAATGGGTGTCGTAAGAGGCGACTAAGGTATACTACGACCCGGTGCATACCACCTAGCGCCTCGGGTCAACCTCCTGGTGGGGAGTAAACCACCAGCAACAGCATTCCCAAGGAGGGTTGGCGTCAGGCAGGCGGCCAGCCGTAAAAATATACAGCCAAAACCTCAGCAGCATGGATAAGACATGCTGCGCCGACCCCAAATGATGATAATTGGGATAAGGGCAGGGGAATGATGATGACCGAAACAAATTGAGTGTAGTCAAGCACGGAAAATGATATGCCGTGTGCAAGAAAATTTACGTCTCAATGCCAGGGCACAGGCCTTTTCAGATATAAGATTGGTTTCAACTCACTGCGAATTTAATTTTTCAGATTCCAATATCTCACTCCAGGTTCTCTCATAATGTTTTTCTTGACCGTTTTTGTCTGTGGCCTTTTAGAATAATTAAGAAAGGCGTATTTAAACTTTGAAAAAGTCAAATTCGTACTTATCTGCGTTGGGATCGAACCTGCACCACGTGCATACAATACCATACATAGTAGCGTCAGATCGACATGACTTTTTTACTTACATTTATGTAGGTTATCAAAAATCGGTTCATAATCGACCAAGTTCTCCGCGAACAAACATACAAAATCATATCTACGGTCAAATTGAGCACCCTAGTCCTTATTAAACTCGGTTAAAGATTTTATCAAATGCATGACGAATGTACAAAGGTTCTGTATTTTTCTCTTTGAATAAATTATTCGTGTTCTTACAAAAACGAGTCATAATATAAAGATTTATGAGGAGCATATAATAAAAGTGTTAATTTCTTTTACACACCTGTGTTAAAGGATTATTATAATCGTGTAATGCCGCAAATATTAGTGAACTATATTAATATAACTTAACACTTTAATTTAAGAGCTTGTAAACTCCAGATCAATAATACCAGCTTATAGACGTCCCACTGCTGGGCACAGTCTTCCCATACAGGACAAATTAGAGCATTGATCACCACGCAAGCTCACTGCGGGTTCAAATATTTGAAAACCAGGATTTTTCACGATGTTTCACTACAGACCATACAGACTTTAAATATTTGGAAAGAGAAGAATATTATGCACCTTATTAAATGTAACAAACATCTGTTGTAATAAAATTATATTTTGTGGCAGGCGCTGTGATATTTATTTCTAAAACACCGATCGACCTCGTGACCTTTGAGTTATTAGTCCTGCAGTCCTACCTCTAGAATCATCATCATTCCCCTGCCCTTATCCCAATTTTTACTTGGGGTCGGCGCAACACGTCTTCTAGACATGTTGCTTAAAGTTTTGGCTATGGTTTTATAGTCGGCCGCCTGCCTGACACTAACCCTCTTTGGGAATGCGATTGTTGGTTGTTTACCCGCAACCATTCGGGTGACCCAAGGTGCTTGGTACAGTGCACTAGGTCTTAAGGTCCATTAGTCGCCTTTTACGACACCCAGTGGAGGATATGGGGTGGAGCTATTCTTTATATCCGGACACCACACGGACAAGTCCTACCTCTAGAATATCAAAGCTTGAACAAAAGTACTTATTTAATTTAGTAATCCTAATGTTAAGTTAATGTATTAAAATTTTGTATCATAGCAACACAAGGGTTAAATTGGTGTTATAAAAATGGTGAATTCGGGTCAGACTTGTCAAGGGCATAATACAATGATAATCAACGAGTAATCTGTATGATAAGCCGGTTTTGCGTAGGAACCCAATAAAAATATATTAAACAAGTAATAAAAAATAAGAATTTTATGACTATTTACTAAGCTGCATTTGACGCCGTCACGCTCCCACAACTGAAATGGTTTACTTTTTCACTTGCTGTTTCCCGCGACTTCGCCCGCGTGAATGGCGGTTATAGCTACAAAAACTCAAACTCAAATTATTTTTTGCATTCCATATGTTACAAACATAACCCCCGTCTGAAGCTGTTGATTAAAAAGTAGGTTGGATGGATGGACGTTTATCACTATTTGATGGTCAAACAAGTAGATCAATTTTAATTATATTTGGTAAGGAGTTAGCTGTCACCCTGGATTACCCTGGGTGGGCTCCGTTCCTTCGCACGTTCGCTCCAATGACGTGTCATGGTGTCGAGGGAGATTAGTCCAGCTAGCCCAGCGCCTTCCAGAAGTGCAGAAGTCTCTTGGGACGTTCACAAGCCTCTGAGATATAACGGATTGTTATTTACTATCTAAGTCGAGTCAAGATGACTTAACGTTAATTCACTAACCACTTTGTTTGTAACCCTAATTCAGTCTTATCTCGTCTGTTGTGTTTTTGTGTCACATCATATTATAACAATAATAATCTGATAATATAACGTAACAAGTAGGTCCACACAAAGAGTTTTCAGTTCCCTGGGTTTTGCCAACTGAGTATAGCAGACAATATTGGATTAAGGTGTTGTTTCACACAAGAGTAAAGGCAGTTTTTGTAAATTTAGTCCAATTGAGGCTGTCTCCAATCAATGGCATCTAGTGTCTATTACTTTAATAAGCGACCAGTATAATACTGGTTTAATATTGTCCTGGAAGTAATTTTAGCCGAAGCTACTTTCTTTCTCTTCGTATCAAATGGATATAGATGTGAAACCTGGTATCAGAGTTAAATATGCTCGTAGGCCTACGACGTCGGCGTCGTTTTAAGCACGCTTGAAAAAAATCTCAGGTTTGCCGGCTTCCTCACGTTTTTTTCCTTCATCGTATTAAGCAAGTGATTAGTACTGTGTCTGATGGTCTAGTGGTTAGTGGCCCTGACTGCTGTACCAAAGGTCGTGGGTTCGATCCCCACCTAATACAAATGTTTGTGTGATGAGCACGATCATTTGTTCTGTGTCTGGGTGTAATTTATCTATAGTATGTAAGTATTTAGTAGTATATAAGTATGTTTATCAGTTGTCTAGTACTCATAATACAAGTTTTGCTTAGTTTGAGACTAGATGGCGTTGTATGAGTCGTGGAATATTTATTTATTTGACTTGACACACTAGGTTTCGACCACTATGCTATCATTACTTCTTGCTCTCATTGATCTGGACGTGGTCTTTCAGGCATGGACGGTGTCCGCAGTGCTGACCAACATGATCGGGCAAGGCATGATGCTGAGCTACACCTCCAGCCTACTCCCGGGCCTGCAGGCTCCTGACTCTAACATCAAGACCGACCTCTACACCGCTTCCTGGATAGGTAAGTTTGGTTATTCTTTCAAAATTAGAAAATAAGCTTATTAGGGAATAAGCACAACGGTCTTTTATTATAACTACCACCTCATTTTACAACAGACCGGCAATTTTTACTTAAAAGTAAATTCTTATTTTTTAGCGTCATCATGTGGCCTGTCTGGTGTCCCGGGATTTCTGATATCGTCGTACCTAATGGACGTGTATGGCCGGCGCTTAGCTCACGGCCTGGTCATCCTCCCCGGGATCATCGGCTGGCTGTGTATATACTTCGCTACTGGCGTCCCAGCTCTCATGACCGGCAGGATCCTGGGTGGAATCACAGCTGGAGCCACGGTCTCCTTAGGCGCCATCGTCATAGGAGAATATTCCGACCCAAAGTACAGAGGAGTCTTCTTAAATCTTAAAACTGCATCAGTCTGCTTTGGCGGCATGTCTGTCCATATCGCCGGACACTTCCTTCACTGGAGAACTGTGGCGCTTGTTGGTCTAGTTCCTTACATTATTGCGCTTCTAGTTAATTGCACTTGGCAAGAGAGTCCGGCCTGGCTTGCGTCGAGGGGAGAGTTTGAAAAAAGCAAGCTCTCCTTCTACTGGCTCAGAGGGAAAGCAGACGCATCGTGCAAAGAGCTGGATAAATTGATCGACGCACAAATAGAACGGCTCGCAATACCACATAAAAAGACAACTATCTATCAAAAAGTTATTGATTTCGGTTTTAAGTTCACGAAAAAAGATTTTTTGAAACCTTTGATAATAATATTCTTTGGCAGTATCCTTCTGGAAAGTAGTGGAAGACACATTTTTCCCGCGTATGCGCCGCAGATTATAGGCGAAATAACTGGTGACAAGTCGCGATCTTTCTATTACACTTTGGCGATCGATTTGATAATTACAACTAGTGCTGTTTGCTCGTCAGCTTTAGTCAAAGTCATGAAGCGAAGGACTTTGCTCTTCTCTACTGGTTTTAGTGCAGTTGTAGTGCTTATGATAGTATGTTCGTATCTCTTCTTAGTCTCAAGGGACTTAATTATAAGCGATAGATCTTGGATACCAATCGTGATCTTTGTATTTTACTTCATACTTGCTAACTTAGGCTGCACACCTATTCCTTTAGCCTTATTGGGAGAAATATTTCCTTTACCTCATCGAGGAGTAGGATCAGCAGTAGCTGGGCTCTGGATATCCCTAAACGTCATGTTAGGACTCCAAGTAACACCGTACTTGCTCCTCAACTTAAAAGTCTACGGCACTTTTGCAGTGTTTGGATCAGGAATGGGAATATCTCTCTTAGTCTTATATTTTATGCTTCCGGAAACTAAAGATAGGACTCTTCAAGAGATTGAAGATTATTTCAACTATGGAACATTTAGAAAAACAGACGACAATGACGATGATGTTGAAGCAAAGGTAAAAATGATAAAATAAGAGCAGAAAGCGGCCGGATGACGTAGGATTTACTAAAACAAGACTCGAAAATATATTATTATAGATATTGGAATTAAACGAAAAAAATAAACTCATATTCTATTTCGAATAGGTAGCGCGATTAGAAGACTTAGTTTTAAGATTTAACTATAATTAATGTAAATTAAGTTAACGGTTAAAGTGTAGTCTATTGTAAGAAATAAAAGTAAAATTGTTTCATAACATTAACGCTTTATTTTTCAACACATTTTAGGGTTTCCCTAGCCATTTATCCAGCCATTCGTTATCCAGTGACTTGAGTTGCTCATATTCTTTGGGCCACACAATGCTCTCGATCCAGGGCACGTAGTATGAGACCCTGGTGTACATACCAGCTGAGCCTTTGATGCCGCAGTCCCTGCCGTATGATGTGATCCCAACGACGGTGTACAAACATTTGAACCGATGGACTTGGAGAGGACCACCGCTATCGCCCTGAAGGACACCGTCATTTATAAGAAATTAGAACCAGCATTAAATTTACCGTTACTCAATCAAAATAACCTTTCCGTGAGAATTTATTTGTAATGATCTTTTTGCAGCTTCTAAACATCTTACAAAATTCAGATTTACTTTGTGATTCACACTATGTATGTTAACATTTGACTGAGAAATTTTATCGCCAAATAGCATTTAAATATAATTGCGGTGCCAATAATATCCTAATAACCCTAAATAACCTAATTATTATTATTTATTTATTATTACAGAGTGACTTAATCTTAGCTCAATTTATATGTCCACAAAACTGTTCTAAACAGTTTGTCTGTGGACTCAGGTGAGTCTTTTTATGTACTAATGTAATCTAATGTTGTAGCTTGTTCATCGTAATTATTTTTTTTAAAGTTTCGCTACTTTTACACATATCTAAGAAAACAAACGGGTCTTATTCAAGATATAATTCGATAGTTCTTTTCTCCCGACGTATTGGTCGGTGCGATTTGCTGTCTTAAATTTATTTGTCGTAGTAAGACTAACCTCGCAAGTGTCAACAACAGCACTGCGAACGCCGTAGCACATCTGGGTCTTTGGGTCATAGCCATGCTCCAACAGCCGATGTGGCATGTAAATGGATGCACACTCTGAATCATTATACTGATCTAGATATACCTGAAAAATAAATTTACTTTAATGGTACTAACAAAATACGATTGGGTATTTAAAAAAAAAAATATTTTAGTCCGGTCAGATAAAACTCCTAAAAATATTGGACACGTATTTTTCTTGTATCAGGCAAATAAAAATAGTCTTAATCCACTTTAATGATAAATAATGTTACTAGCCCCTTCTTCATCCCCCCACTCCCCACTCCCCCCACTTCCATACGATTCACCATCTTTGATTCGCTATATTTTTTAATGATTTGATGAAACAAAAACTACGTTCCAAAACGTTTTTTGTAAATCAATCTGAGGGACTACTTGAGTTTAATTCTATTTTTTTGTCAAATACAATATACAATGTACGTCAACACCCTGGCGCTATCCCACATTTTAAGTTCGGCAGTAGCGTAAATTTTGCTTTTGAGCCGTTTGGGAACTCATGTCTCAAACATTTTCACCCTAAACGGCCTGGTGGACGAGTTCTGTACAAGAAACGTGCAAAGCGTGCTCTCTAATACAACGCACTCAGGTTTTTCCAAAGGGAAAAACCTTGGGGAAGTCCAAGGTTGGTATCTTTGTGGATATCTCTTGACAAAAGATCGGTCAATTATACTCACAACTTGCAGTGTATCCGCTAAAGCTTGTCTGTGTCCTAGACGGCCCCACCCTGAAGCCTCGGCTTGATTTATTTCTTTATTTCCCGTATCTAAACATGCAGGCAACAAATCCTTGCCGAAGTTCATCCTGAAAGGATTTTAGATTAAAAGTTTTGGTTTGGGAATCTGCAGATAAAATAATCGAAGAGTTTAATAACTGAGGGATTAGAATTGTTTTTAGATACTGACTTAAATACACATTAGTTGTTGACCGCACCGCGCCCCTAGATGCTTTTACAATTGACTGGTGCAACCAATTCTGATAGCCCACAACGATTGCACAGCAAACACAAACTAAACCAAAAATAAAACTAGTTACGCGATGCAAAAACGTAGTAAGAATTTAAGCTTTTAAACACAACATTTCTACAAAAAACAAAATGGCGATGATGTAAAAATAAGTAATATTTACTCAGTGTCAGTCTCCAGCAGCGCTATGTCATGATATTTGGAAGGTGGCTTATGCTCCGGGTGATTGATGATTCTCTTGATATTATGTATTTTCCAGTACTTCTTAGGGTCAGTGCGTTTTAGCAGCCCGAGCGCCGCAAACTTTACGTTACCCCTGAAAATGCATAGATACAACTAATTGATCTACATTTCCACAAGGCGCTAATGTCGTTTTCATGTGTAACAGGTATGGACGTACAAAGCTCCGGCAGCTGTGCAGTGTGCTGCAGTTAGTATGAATCTCTCGCTGATCACGGTGCCTCCACACAACCACTCCGCCGTCTCCACGTCATCGCCATACCCGATTAATGCCTGGCAAATGAAGTAAAGCTCAATTGGTTTAGTAATTATAACATTATTGTCTATTTTGTCACTGTACTAGTCAAGATATTCCTCGAGGTCTTAAATGCCTAAAACACGCCGCGAATGCAACATTTTTCACAAAATTACAGTGATAAATTTGGAGAATTTGTTCCTTCTTCAGCCAAATTGTAGCACTAACTAAATGTAAATGGAATGATTGGAGGTGATGGTTCAGTTTTACAACAACGTACCGAGTGTGGGAACTCCCACCTCTCAGCATTTCGTCCGCCGACACTCAGGGCTCCAGTTATTGAAATTTCGTGGCATTGTCTTTCTTTATTCCAAGTCTTGTGTACGCCTGTGACACCACCCCCATGACATATATAAGGTAAGCGCTGGAAGTAATCCAAACATTCTGAAAAAGAAAAAATGGTGTTAACTATTATGATTCAGTAACTTATTGTTATTGAGTCCAGTCCGAACTAGTCGGGTGACCTCTAGAACAACTCGAGAGTGAACCGAATCTGGTCAGTATTATTGAATGACAAAACGATATAGGTATGATCAGGTTTTATAGGTAGTGTTAATTTAATGTCAAATAAAGTCGATTGTGTTTGTTACTTACTTTTCCATGCGACTGTGCCTTCTGTTGAACCATATGTTCCCCAAGGTAGTAAGGCTGTGTTGTAGTATCTGGAAGTGCATTTATAAATTGCTTTTTAATAAGTGCAACATCAAGCATAATATGTTACAAGTATAAATACATTGATTGCCCAAAAAACGCATAGTTTAAAACTTTTAAAGAAGGTTGGCTTGGTTTTGTACAGACATAAGCCTTCGACTAATACAACCATAGAAAGTCAATTGAACTTACGGTTTTTCGGTAAATCCGCAGTCTGTGCAACACACAACAGGTTGTTTGCCGGTGTAGGAGCATATATCGGGTAACTCAGGAAACTGACTTCTTGGATAACCAGATGTCAACTGAAAGTAGAAGTCTAATACAATAAAGGAGTTCGCCAAGAAAGTATTATGGGGCCATTCTTTGATTTTGGACAAATTATAGAAAGTGTACGAAGTCCAAAATTATATATTTGGAACTGCGACAGGTGACAAATATGACGGCAAAAAGTTATTAATTTTTAAGAAACTGGCAAATTTAATTGTTTCGAACATAAAGTTCTCTGATGACAAAACAGGGTTCTTTGTCGAAGTAGTAATATTGTTTTGTAACGGTACTTACGAATAAATTAATTCTATTGGCGGAAATACATTTGCCTAACTCAACGCAAGTCCCGTTAACGCCTTCTGTGTAGCAAGATGCGCCTGAAATAAAACATTTTATGTAATAATAAGTGCAAAACATACCAATATTAGGTAAATATACTGTTTATGTATGTACGGCATATGTGTATGTACCTCCTCATAATAAATTCTCTAATATTTGTGAACTTCTATGCTTATTCAATAATAACATGCGATAAAATAAGTTAGGACTGGACCACTGTGCGCGACATGTCGCGGGTACGATCCTCGCGTAGGATAAGAATTTGTGCGTTCCACAAATGCTTGTTCTGAGTTTGGATGTCTTTGTGCTTGTGAATCTCCCCCATGATACAAAGATTAAATTCCTCAATCTGGGAGTCGTTATAAAAAGAGTTTAAAAAAACTAACCAAATTTTTAACAATGAATGCTGTCATGAAAATTGTTTTTTGTAATACTAAATACTTTATTTGCATTCCATTTTAGTCTTAAAAGAATGATTGGGTAACGATTGTTTTGACAATGATATGACGATAATTAAAATACTTGAATTACAGCAACGACACCAGTAATTTTATGCATTTTGTACGAGCACTAAACCTAACCATCAAACCATCTGTATCTAATATGAAGACATCCTGTAATTCGGTTCTAACATAAGGGCTCTGAAATTAAGAATTGAAATCTGAAATCCCGCAAAACGGTCATGTTCCTAATACCAAATAGGAAACTAATCCAAGAAGTTAATATAATTTCGTAAATACTAAATATTTTTTTGTGGACCAGAAACTTTTTTGTTTCAACAATCATGATCGCGACACAGTTCATACGAGATTTACATATTTAAATAAACGAATTGTTCTTACTACTCACCCTCGGGCAGTCCTAGTTCACATATAACATAACTGACACTACACAGGATAACGAAAAATGTTTTAACTTTATCTAAATACATGATCACGAGGCATGCAAGTCGGACCAGGCAGAAGCGATCACTAGATTTGTTTTCCTTGACATTAACATGTTATAAACAACAAGCAAAAACTATCAAAGTGCGAACTTGTTTCCTAACACAGGTTCTGTACAATGTCCTTCTTTTTAAATTCAAGAGTTTTCCTCTTGCAGTTGAGCAATCTACTGCTTGTATCGCTATTACTTTTTCAGAGTTCTTCTTTACGAGACGATGGAAAACCTTACTTGTTCTAGCCCAAAAATAGGAAATTCCCCTCTAGTTTAACATACAAAATATTAGTGAAGAAGATGTTAAGGAACGAAGACTCGAGAAGTCACAAACCGAAACCTTTGATTTGAAAATTGACATCATATTCCTGATGAAATTAAAATCCATTTATTCAAGTAGCGACTGAATAAACGACTGGACAACTTCATTTGGACTGTATTTCGCGCAAAGAATTGGCATTGCCATTCAGCGTGGTAATGCGGCCAGTCTCTTGGGCACGTTTCCCGCCATTGACGGAGACGAGGATATATTTTTCATTTATAATTCATAATACAATTTAAAAAAGAATAAATTCTAGCTAGAAATCGAGTTTGAAGCAAAAGGTTTTACTAAAACATAATAGCTTCACTAAAATGCCGACGGAACCCTAAAAAGCTATTCAAATCTAACTTGGTATATGAGTCATGACGTTTAAAACTATTATAGGATCTATACAAAAAGATGAAGTTTATTACATAGTTTTTTTATGTTATTTAATTTAGGATTTAGAATGCTGTTCTACGGATTTTATGATATTATTATGTTGCCGTTTCTATTAAAATTTGAAAATCTATACATATAATAAATCTGTAGAAAAGTCATTTTTGTACATTGAAGAAATTGAGAAAAAAAATTGCCAGGGTGTGAAAAGATAACTAACAGAACCCATTTCCATCATTTTTGAAATTTTTGTCTGTTTGTCTGTTTGTCTGTTTGTCTGTTTGTATGTGCGCGCATCACGTAAAATCTACGAACTCAATGCAGACAATGTTTATACACAAAAATTATACGCAACTTGAGGTATAACTTAGTCTTTGTTTGATCGAAATCGGTTCACTCTACCAAAAGATATGATTAATTTAGTGAATTCAAGAAGTAAAATAATTACGTTACGCAATTCAGTGTAGTACTTGCAACGACATCTTATGACAAAAAATAGAACTAATTTTGACAGCTAAATTACAAATCCGATAGATGGCGTTGTGCAAATTTCGTCGTTTTCTGAATCGCGGTGTTAAGATTTGACACCATTATATTATTGCTGAAGGTCGGGCTAGCATAAATACTATATATTATTGTGCTATCCTATACAGGGGGTGATCAATCACGAATTTTCGTAACTGTTCTACTGTCACCATAGCTGTGTACGAGTCACCATAGCAACCAAAATACTGTTGCTATGGTTTTATGTTTTTACATTAATTGTATTGGCTTACATGTTATTTGGCTTACAGCATAGCAATCAAAATAGCCGGGTTGGTGAATTGCGAGCTTCGTATTTTTTCACTTCAAGTTCAAATTTCATTTCGACATATACTTTTTGAATTTATTTTTCAATAATTTTTGAATATAAATTTAACTCATCATCATCTTCCTGCCCTTATCCCATTTCACTTGGGGTCGGCGCAACACGTCTTCTAGACGTGTTGCTTAAAGATTTGGCTATGGTTTTATAGTCGGCCGCCTGCCTGACACTAACCCTCTTTGGGAATGCGTTTGTTGATGGCTTACCCGCCACCATTCGGGTGACCCAAGGTGCTTGGTACAGTGCACTGGGTCTTAAGGTCCATTAGTCGCCTTTTACGACACCCAGTGGAGGATATGGGGTGGTGCTATTCTTTAAATCCGGACACCACACGGATTGAATATAAATTTAACTAAACAAACATTATTACTTTTCTTCTATCGTTTTTGATAGTACAAAAGTATTGTATGAAGTACCTGGCTTTTTTAACATAAAATTGTTTTTTAAAATAAACAAAAACAATGGTTTGGACGGTAAATGATTTACTATATTTTTTTAACTAGCTGTTGACTGCAATTTTGTTGTGTGTTACGCGTGGTTTTGAAGATTTGATAGTACTTATACACTACTACAATTGTGCACCAATTGCGATGGTATAGGGTAGTTGCATTGGTAAAAGTGTGTTGATATACTGTTATTAATATCATTAATCTCGCGTACGAGTATGCCCCGTTCACATTTTCCCGCAAATGGTTTGTTATGTGTGCATAACACTACCCTTCTTCAGGCTCAGTTGGCTCAGCTCAAACTACCATAATTAGAAACTTAAAACATTGATAACCATGATATAACACTAAGAAGGGATTTTTGAAAATTCGTCCGTCAAGGAGTAGAAAGAAAACGAAATAGAATATCGGTGCCCGGAATAATCTGCTGCACCCGCATACATCCACCAGATTAGGAGCGGCGTCCGATGATCGCCGCACCACAGTGCATAGCGCTCAACAAAACGTGTCGAATAATATCTGGCTCTTTAAAACCAACCCTGCTCAAAAAGTTCTCCCTTTGGTTAGCATTGCTCTACCTGACGTTAGAAGAGAAGTCGCATGCGCGCTCGAAAAAGACATCGAGGAATCAGACACACGACATCGGACATCCCCTATGTAATACCAAAGCTTATACCCGATTAGACTTAAGAGCCAAAAGAGCTTTCTCCGATGTACACTGGCTACAAACGAAACTCCAACTCGAACTCGGTGCAAGATCTGGGCAGATCAGCATCTACCACCTGCCACTTATGTCCTACCTCATAAACGTCTGCCGCCCGGAATTCTTTGCAGTGACCTGTTTGGAAAGCATTCAACCGTCTGAGAATCCAAGTAGGTCGCTGCAAACAAAATTTGTCAAATTTGGGTATACAGACCTCTCTAACATCCAGTAAGAATGCGTCATCTCCGTCCAGACGATGTCACACCACCTATAGTGACGAAAATGTCTGCACACTTGCAATTCAAAGGATCTACTATTTACCAAATACCACGTACAATTGACGCAAAAGAAGAAGGTTTTTCTAATTAAACTTAAAAATGGAGAAGAAACGGCGTAACAAACTTCACAACATAATTCAATACACAATTATTTTTAGTGTTTCCAGAGGGTATTAGTTTGCCGTAGCCAAGGATAGTTGGTGTGCCGTCATCGAATTCTGCAAAGAAGTGATGACGCTCAACAAAAAACCGCTGAAAGAACACGGGAAGCCTCATCTGACCACTCGATCCGTGCCCAGCGAGCAACAAATAGAAGAAAGACCAAATTTACCCTCCTCAAACCACCATAAATAGCCTACGCAGGTAGGCTAGGGGAAGTCTACTGTACTGTATAATATAAAGGCAAAGACGACAAGCACGGTGCTTTCGCGCGACTCCTAATGAGCGCTGGGGAAAACTGACTCCACGTCAATTAAGAAGCTCCCGTTAAAAAGATCTCTCCCGTCAGGGTTCACGATAGTTTGCGAAAGTGTTCCCGTGGCTCCAGACAATAGGACACGGAGATGCACTCAGGTGGTTCTAGCCAGTCAGAATCCGGCACACTTCTTCCCCATCGCCCGTATTCAAGACCTTCAATCCAAATTGACAAATCAGTGTAAGATAGTGGCCACAGCAACAATATAATACGACCTTTCATCATATTAATGTTGGACTAACCTTTAAAACTAGCAGTGTTACCAGTCAAGTTTGTAAGAGTAAAGGTTATGAGTAGAAAGTTAAGGAATAATTTTGGAACAGAACTGGATTAAGGAGCTTGCATTAAACTTTATTTAGCTTTACTTTTTGTACAGCACTACACATCTTCAATTTACCTAATCTTCAATACCACGCAGACAAAGTCGCGGGCAACAGCTATTTCTATTTCAAATAATTTAGGTACTATAATCTCATTTACATGTGCTTTTGTATTTTTAATAATGACAAGTAGTTTTAAAAATCTATTTTGAAGAGCTTCCAGTTTATCTCAGTGAGTTTTGAATGTTAACCCATAGCTGTGACATGAAAAAAAACTCTTAAAAAAATAATAGGAACTTTAAAGCTTAGGTAGTACATTTTTTACTTAATAATATTCTTAGTTCGTCATCTATTTTCACGCCAAGGTATTTGTATATAGCCTACTCTTATCTAAACAACGTTGTTTTGTTTCGACAACCACGCGAACGAAGTCGCGGGCACAGCTAGTAGTAGAATAAAATTGTCTTCTGCATATCCAACTAATGACATTCTAAAAAACTCATTTAGCTTATAAAGCTAGATTTAATAAATTTAATTTGTTGCTTAGTCTGCTCTAATCTGTAGATTTAGATAAGTACTAAGCTTACGAACAAAACGAGTTTAAAGTCAGTGATTAGATCAATCCGCGGATTATAATTGCTAACTAACCGGTTTGCCAACCTTCAACCAAGCCCATAGGATTCTACTCCCTTGTAGTATTGTAAAGATCTACATGTTACATTATTACTTTTTATCTCTAGCCAATAACTCAATGGACGCGAGTCGAACTGGCGACCCCGCCCGCCGTCGCCGCGTCAGCTCATGATTAAGGACTCCGGTTGGGTCCGAAACTAGTCGGGCTATCCCGATAAATACGTGTGAGTAAACCGTTATAACGTTTAAGTGTGAATCATCCTCACGAAAGTTATTATAAAAAATCAATAAAGTATTTGACTTTATTGATTACTAGCCCATGAGATAATTCTTACGTGGTGATCATCACACCATCATGTGTGATGATCCTTCAAAGACCACGCTCCAACTCGAAGGGGAGTTATACCCAATTGCACACCCTACCAGCGAAAATCCCACCTAGCAACACCTTACCTTATTCGACGTGGAAGTTATTAAATAGACTCCGGATGCAAGTCGGCCGGTGTAAGGATAACATGTGTTGTTGGGGTTACAGTACCCTTGAGCTGTGATAGCCTAGTTGTAAGACCGTAGGAGTGCAAAGTCAAAGGTCTCGAGTTCGCACAGCGTGTGCGTTTTAGGATTCAATATCATAGCTTTCCGTGTTTCGGAAGGCACGTAAAAATGTAGGTCCTGCACCTGATCTCTCTCCGGTCGTGTCGGATTGCCGTACCATCGGGCTATGAGAGTTAAGGAATATAAAGTGCACTTGTGTCTGCACACGCGCACACTTGTGCACTATAATAATATATCCCGCGTAGCTGGCTGGTGGCATTGGGGTCGAGTCTGGGCGAGAATGGTATAGGACCCAAGAGTCCATGTAAAAAAGTATGTGAAGAGTTTGTGCTGAAATTTGGTGAGAAGTTAGCTGACAATCTGGATGAACATACTAGTAGCTAGTTTTTTGCCAACTAATCTAAAAGTGGAAATTGTGAACGGCTGAAATTAAATGTATATAGTGGTTAACACTTATTATAAGAACGCGCTTTGAGCGCTTGTCATCTCGAACTTGTCATGTCGAACGCTGAATCGTTCGCACCGAACGCTTTGCGAGTAGTGCTGAAAGCTAACATAGCATTCCCACAGATTTTAACATTCAACTCAACTTACCTTTTTAGAAATTCAGCAAATTTTTTTCCACAAAATATATACATTTTCAAACTTACCAATGCGCAATGGTAGAATGAATGGTAGAGCTTTTGCAGTGTTTGGATCAGGTATCGGAATATCTCTTTTAGTCTTATATTTTATGCTTCCGGAAACTAAAGATAGAACTCTTCAAGAGATTGAAGATTATTTCAACTATGGAACAGTTAGAAAAACAGACGACAATGATGATGATGTTGAAGCAAAGGTAAAAATGATAAAATAAGAGCAGAAAGCGGCAGGATGACGTAGGATTTACTAAAACAAGACTCAAAAAATATAGATATTGGAATTACAATAACCTGTAAAAACGTAAACAATACACTCATATTCTATTTCGAATCGGTAGCACGATAAGAAGACTTAGTTTTAAGATTTAACTATAATTACCTAATGTAAATTAAGTTAACGGTTAAAGTGTAATCTATTGTGAGAAATAAAAGTAAAATTATTTCATAATATTAATGCTTTATTTTTCAACACATATTAGGGTTTCCCTAGCCATTTATCCAGCCATTCGTTATCCAGTGACTTGAGTTGCTCATATTCTTTGGGCCACACAATGCTCTCGATCCAGGGCACGTAGTATGAGACCCTGGTGTACATACCAGCTGAGCCTTTGATGCCGCAGTCCCTGCCGTATGATGTGATCCCAACGACGGTGTACAAGCATTTGAACTGATGGACTTGGAGAGGGCCACCACTGTCGCCCTGAAGGACACCGTCATTTATAAGGAATTAGAACCAGCCTTTAATTTACTGTTATTCAATCAAAACAACCTTTCTATGAGAATTTATTTGAAACTATCTTTTTTTTAGTTTCTGAACATCTTACAAAATTCAGATTTACTTTGTGATTCACACTATGTACGTTAACATTTGACTGAGAAATTTTATCGCCAAATAGCATTTAAATATAATCGCGGTGCCAATTCTAACAACAGCTGAATCTAATTATTATTATTTATTTATTATTACAGAGTAACTTAATCTTAGCTTAATTTATAGGTCCACAAAACTGTTCTAAACAGTTTGTCTGTGGACTCAGGTGAGTCTTTTTATGTACTAATGTAATCTAATGTTGTAGCTTGTTCATCGTAATTATTTTTTTTAAAGTTTCGCTACTTTTACACATATTTAAGAAAACAAACGGGTCTTATTTAAGATATAATTCGATAGTTCTTTTCTCCAGACGTATTGGTCGGTGCGATTTGTTGTCTTAAATTTATTTGTCGTAGTAAAACTAACCTCGCAAGTGTCAACAACAGCACTGTGAACGCCGTAGCACATCTGGGTCTTTGGGTCATAGCCATGCTCCAACAGCCGATGTGGCATGTAAATGGATGCACACTCTGAATCATTATACTGATCTAGATATACCTGAAAAATAAATTTACTTTAATGATACTAACAAAATACGATTGGGAATTTAAAAAAATAATTATTTTAGTCCGGTCAGATAAAACTCCTAAAAATATTGGACACGTATTTTTCTTGTATCAGGCAAATAAAAATAGTCTTAATCCACTTTAATGATAAATAATGTTACTACCCCCTTCTTCATCCCCCCACTCCCCCCACTTCAATACGATTCACCATCTTTGATTCGCTATATTTTTTATTGATTTGATGAAACAAAAACTACGTTCCAAAACGTTTTTTGTAAATCAATCTGAGGGACTACTTGAGTTTAATTCTATTTTTTTGTCAAATACAATATACAATGTACGTCAACACCCTGGCGCTATCCCACATTTTAAGTTCGGCAGTAGCGTAAATTTTGCTTTTGAGCCGTTTGGGAACTCATGTCTCAAACATTTTCACCCTAAACGGCCTGGTGGACGAGTTCTGTACAAGAAACGTGCAAAGCGTGCTCTCTAATACAACGCACTCAGGTTTTTCCAAAGGGAAAAACCTTGGAGAAGTCCAAGGTTGGTATCTATGTGGATATCTCTTGACAAAAGATCGGTCAATTATACTCACAACTTGCAGTGTATCCGCTAAAGCTTGTCTATGTCCTAGACGGCCCCACCCTGAAGCCTCGGCTTGATTTATTTCTTTATTTCCCGTATCTAAACATGCAGGCAACAAATCCTTGCCGAAGTTCATCCTGAAAAGTTTTTAGATTAAAAGTTTTGGTTTGGGAATCTGCAGATAAAATAATCGAAGAGTTTAATAACTGAGGGATTAGAATTGTTTTTAGATACTGACTTAAATACACATTAGTTGTTGACCGCACGGACCGCACCGCGCTCCTAGATGCTTTTACAATTGACTGGTGCAACCAATTCTGATAGCCCACAACGATTGCACCGCAAACACAAACTAAACCAAAAATAAAACTAGTTACGCGATGCAAAAACGTAGTAAGAATTTAAGCTTTTATACACAACATTTCTACAAAAAATAAAATGGCGATGATGTCAAAATAAGTAATATTTACTCAGTATCAGTCTCCAGCAGCGCTATGTCATGATATTTGGAAGGTGGCTTATGCTCCGGGTGATTGATGATTCTCTTGATATTATGTATTTTCCAGTACTTCTTAGGGTCGGTGCGTTTTAGCAGCCCGAGCGCCGCAAACTTTACGTTACCCCTGAAAATTTATAGATACAACTAATTGATCTACATTTCCACAAGGCGCTAATGTCTTTTAGTTGTGTAACAGGTATCGACGTACAAAGCTCCAGCAGCTGTGCAGTGTGCTGCAGTTAGTATGAATCTCTCGCTGATCACGGTGCCTCCACACAGCCACTCCGCCGTCTCCACGTCATCGCCATACCCGATTAATGCCTGGCAAATGAAGTAAAGCTCAATTGGTTTAGTAATTATAACATTATTGTCTATTTTGTCACTGTACTAGTCAAGATATTCCTCGAGGTCTTAAATGCCTAAAACACGCCGCGAATGCAACATTTTTCACAAAATTATAGTGATCAATTGGGAGAATTTGTTCCTTCTTCAGACAAATTGTAGCAGTAACTAAATGTAAATGGAATGATTGAAGGTGATCGTTCAGTTTAACAACAACGTACCGAGTGTGGGAACTCCCATCTCTCAGCATTTCGTCCGCCGACACTCAGAGCTACAGTTATTGAAATTTCGTGGCATTGTCTTTCTTTATTCCAAGTCTTGTGTACGCCTGTTACACCACTCCCGTGACATATATAAGGTAAGCGCTGGAAGTAATCCAGACATTCTGAAAAAGAAAAAATGGTGTTAACTATTATGATTCTTAAAATTATTGTTATTGAGTCCAGTCCGAACTAGTCGGGTGACCTTTAGAACAACTCGAGAGTGAACCAAATCTGGTCAGTATTATTGAATGACAAAACGATATAGGTATGATCAGCTCGAGCTACTACTATTTCATTCATAGTTATCCGAGGTAGTAGTATCCTAAAACCCTTTTCCTCCCCCTCTCTCCCATTTCCTGTCCTGTAACGTCTATCCATCCTTATATCCTTTTCCTATCGGTCCATATCCAATCCAAGGTCTGCCGTGCCGATGGATGCGTGGCTAGGGGAAAGCCTAGTCTTAAGCGTGCCAAATTGTCCCGGGACTTGGTGACCCCGGAATGTGGCTAACCTTCTCCCGGCATGCAGGGCTCTGTCGGGATGGACAAATTTATTTCCCTTGCTACTCGTGGGAACGCATGGATACAAAAATAAAAGATATTCGGAATGGCGGCGACGTGGTTCGCAACCCGTCACGTCCCGTTTCCCGCGGGGGCGAAAAGTGGACTGCTGAGAGCCGGTTTGCTACGTTGAATGTCAGAGGAGGAATGGATAGTAAGATAGAGGAAGTATGTCAGATGATGGATGAGAAATGTCTAGATTTATTGTGCGTGACTGAGACCAAGCGGAAAGGATGTGGCACCACGGAACATGGACCCTACACGGCGTACTGGTCTGGGGTTTCCAGTAATAGTAGAGGCTGTCAGGGAGTTGGTGTGCTTCTTTCTGCTAGAATGAACGAGTGTGTGAATGAGTTTGAGAGTGTGAGTCCGCGGCTTCTCCGAATACGGCTAAAAGTCGGACTTACTCGGATTTGCATCTTAGGTGTCTATGCACCAACAGATGTGGGTTTGAGTGGGTCCGTTCAAGCAAAGACGGACAACAAAAAATTCTGGGACGATATGAGTGACTGCTTATTAAAATGCGCGAATAATGAAAGAATTATTATGCTAGGTGATTTTAATGCATGGATAGGTATTAAGCGAGATGGATATGAGAGAGTTCTTGGTATGTTTGGCGACGAAAGAGTTAACGAGAATGGCAGAAATTTGCTAGAGATATGCTTGGAGTGGAACCTTCGCGTGACAAATACAATGTTTGATCACAAGAGGATACACATGTATACGAGAGAAGAAGGATGTTCGAAAAGCATGATTGATTTTGTGATAGTAGATGAAAGATTGAGAAAGTACCTGGTGGATACTCGAGTATTTCGGGGCATTTCCGTTGACACTGATCATTTTCTGGTGGTGACATGCTTTAAAGGTCTGTTCAAGCGGTGGAAACATAGAGCCAAAGAGCCCATCAGTGTACTAGAAAGGATAAAAGGAGAAAATTTGCAAGTACAGGAGGTGAAAGAAGATTATCGTGAAAGGCTGAAAGTAAGATTTAAGACATTGAACGAGGTGTGTGAAATAGAAGAAATATGGAAATCGTTTAAAGAGGGAATCGTGAATGTTGCAATTGAAGTATGTGGAATATCTAAAAGAAAAAATGGAAGGAAAAATGGAAATGTTTGGATGGATAAAAGTGTGCAGAAGGCTGTGAACGATAAGAAGAAAGCATGGTTAGACTGGTTGTCAGAAAAAGCAAATAGACGAATGTTAAAGGCGACGGATGATGACGTGCATAAAGTAAGGTTGGAATATAAACGATTGAAGAATGAAGTAAAGAACGTTCTGAATAAAAAGAAAGAGGAAATAAAAGACGAGTTTGATAGGAGATTATCTGAAGATTTCCGGAAAAATGTAAAAGTTTTCTGGAAATCCATAAGGACAGCCCGGGGAAAATGCTTAAACTCGGAGCTAACCAAAATCAGAGGTGCGGATGGAAGTATAATGAAAGGAGAAGCGTGTGTGCTAAGCAGATGGAAGGAATACTTTGAAAGTCTATTTGAAAGAGATGAGTCGACTGTAGGTAAAATTGATGATACAGATGAAAGTATTAGTGAAAGTTGTCAGAATGAAAATATTGATATGGTTGAAATTGTGTCAGGGTTGAAAAGTATGAAAGTGGGGAAAGCTGCGGGATATGATAGGATAACCGTCGAGATGCTGAGAGCTGGAGAAGGAGTGGTGGCTAGCCAGCTGCACCGCCTTTTTAACCTTTGCTGGACAAGTGGCCGAGTGCCGAACGATTGGAGTAAGGCGGTGATCGTGCCAATTTTCAAAGGAAAAGGGTCGCAGCAGGAATGCAAAAATTACCGCGGAATCAGTCTTCTCAGCGTCGTCGGTAAATTATATGCAAAGATTTTGATTGAAAGGGTAATAAAGGGTACGGATGATGGATTGTGGGATGCGCAAGCGGGATTTCGAAAAGGAATGGGATGTACGGATCAGGTCTTTTCTTTGCGGTGCTTAGCTGAAAAATGTTTGGCCAAGAGTCAAAAAGTCTATTGCACATTCGTGGATTTAGAAAAGGCTTATGACAAAGTGTTGAGGAATGAATTGTGGTCGGCGTTGTGTTCGCATGGGGTGAGCAGGGCCCTGGTGCGGGCGCTAAAATCCCTTTACGAGGGCTCTAGCGCTTGCGTCAGGATAAATGGCACGTGCACTGATTGGTTTAGCATCGATAAAGGTGTTAGACAGGGATGTGTTGCGTCACCATGGCTGTTCAACCTATTCTTAGACAACTGTCTGACAGGTCTGAAAGAGTGTGATAAAGGTTTGAGAATGAATGGGGTTCTTGTCAAATGCCTCCTGTATGCTGATGATCAAGTTATACTAGCCTCGTCAGCTGAGGAGTTACAAGAACTTATGACTGTGTTGTATGAGTCTTTGAAGGAGAAAGGTATGAATGTGAATGTGTCTAAGACAAAAGTTATGGTATTTGAAAGAGATGAGTGTGTGACAGCATGTAACGTAATGATTGGAGGTGAAAAAGTAGAACAAGTGAATGAATTTGTATATCTGGGCACGAAATTTACGAGAGATGGGAAGTATGATAGTGATATTGAAAGAAGAGTAAATGCTGGAAATATAGTGAATGGTGCACTGCATACCTTTATGAACAGCAAGAAAGTGTCCAATAAAGCACGTTTAGCAGTTCATAGGGGTGTGTTGGTACCGACACTAATGTATGGGAGTGAAAGTTGGGTGTGGCATAAGAAGCATGAAAGTAGAATAAATGCAGTTGAAATGAGAGCTCTAAGAAGTATGCTAGGACTGAAATTGAGCGATAGGGTTAGAAATGATGTGATAAGGGAAAGATGTGGCGTGGAAGAAGATGTACTCACAAGGATTGAGAAAGGGATGCTTAAATGGTTTGGGCATGTTGAGAGGATGAATGAAAGAAGACTAACGAAACAGATATATGAGTGTAGCTTGAATGGAGTTGTTGGGAGGGGAAGACCACGACAGACGTTCCATGACCAAATAGGGAAAGTCCTAAAAAAGGGTCAGGTCAGGAGTACCCTAAACCGACGGGCGTGTATGATGCGATTGATGAGTGTAGATGAAGCTAAAGTGGTATGCCAGGATCGTAGCAAATGGAAAGATGTGATCTCTGCCTACCCCCAAGGGAAAGAGGCGTGACGTTTATGTATGTATGTATGATCAGGTTTCATAGGTAGTGTTAATTTAATGTCAAATAAAGTCGATTGTGTTTGTTACTTACTTTTCCATGCGACTGTGCCTTCTGTTGAACCATATGTTCCCCAAGGTAGTAAGGCTGTGCTGTAGTATCTGGAAGTGCATTTATAAATTGCTTTTTAATAAGTGCAACATCAAGCATAATATGTTACAAGTATAAATACATTGATTGCCCAAAAAACGCATAGTTTAAAACTTTTAAAGAAGGTTGGCTTGGTTTTGTACAGACATAAGCCTTCGACTAATACAACCATAGAAAGTCAATTGAACTTACGGTTTTTCGGTAAATCCGCAGTCTGTGCAGCACACAACAGGTTGTTTGCCGGTGTAGGAGCATATATCGGGTAACTCAGGAAACTCACTTCTTGGATAACCAGATGTCAACTGAAAGTATAAGTCTAATACAATAAAGGAGTTCGCCAAGAAAGTATTATGGGGCCATTCTTTGATTTTGGACAAACTATAGAAAGAGTGTACGAAGTCCAAAATTATATATTTGAAACTGCGATAGGTGACAAATATGACGGCAAAAAGTTATTAATTTTTAAGAAACTGGCAAATTAAATTGCTTCGAACATAAGGTTCTCTGATGACAAAACAGGCTTCTTTGCCTAAGTAGTAATATTGTTTTGTGACGGTACTTACAAATAAATTAATTCTATTGGCGGAAATACATTTGCCTAGCTCAACGCAAGTCCCGTTAACGCCTTCTGTGTAGCAAGATGCGCCTGAAATTAAACATTTTATGTAATATTTAACAATGAATGCTGTCATGAAAATTGTTTTTTGTAATACCAAATAATTTATGTGCATTCCATTTTAGTCTTAAAAAAAATTGGGTAACGATTGTGTTTTGACAACGATATGACGATAATTAAAATACTTGAATTACAGCAACGACACCAATAATTTTATGCATTTTGTACGATTACTAAACCTAGCCATCAAACCATCTGTATCTAATACGAAGAAATCCTGTAATTCGGTTCTAACATAAGGGCTCTGAAATTAAGAATTTAAATCTGAAATCCCGCAAAACGGTCATGTTCCTAATACCAAATAGGAAACTAATCCAAGAAGTTAATCTAATTTCGTAAATACTGGATATTTTTTTTTGGACCAGAAACTTTTTTTTTCAACAATAATGATACACGACACAGTTCATACGAGATTTACATATTTAAATAAACGAATTGTTCTTACTACTCACCCTCGGGCAGTCCTAGTTCACATATAACACAACTGACACTACACAGGATAACGAACAATGTTTTAACTTTATCTAAATACATGATCACGAGGCATGCAAGTCGGACCAGGCAGAAGCATTCACTAGATTTGTTTTCCTTGACATTAACATGTTATAAACAACAAGCAAAAACTATCAAAGAGCGAACTTGTTTCCTAATACAGGTTCTGTACAATGTCCTTCTTTTTAAATTCAAGAGTTTTCCTCTTACAGATGAGCAATCTACTGCCTGTATCACTATTACTTCTTTCGAGTTCTTCTTTTCGGGGCGATGGGAGACCTAACTTGTTCTAAATGAAATTCCCCTTTAGTTTAACATACAAAATATGAGTGAAGAAGATGTTAAGGAACGAAGACTCGAGAAGTCACAAACCGAAACCATTGATTTGAAAATTGACATCATATTCCTGATGATATCAAAAATCTAAATCCATTTATTCAAGTAGCACTTTTTTACTTCAAAGTGGGTGACAAGGGGTGCCGTCTAAGTATTTTACCGCTCCCTGTGATCTAGCTGTAGAAAAACAAACCAACTCCATAACACAGGACGCGGCTACTCTTTTTATAATACAATGTAAAATTAATTGAATTCTTGCTAAAAATCGAGTTAGAAGCAAAAGTTTTTCTAAAACATAATAGCTTCACTAAAATGCTGACGGAACCCTAAAAAGCTATTCAAATCTAACTTCGTGTATGAGTCATGACGTTTAAAACTATTATAGGATCTATACAAAAAGATGAAGATTATTACATAGTTTTTTTATGTTATTTAATTTAGGATTTAGAATGCTGTTTTATGGATTTTATAATAATATTATGTTGCCGTTTCTATTCTACATTCTAAAAAACTCATTTAGCTTATAAAGCTAAATTTAATAAATTGAATTTGTTGCTTAGTACAAACATCTGTAGATTTAGATAAGTACTAAGGTTTCGAACAAAACGAGTTTTAAGTCAGTGATTAGATCAATCCGCGGATTATAATTGCTAACTAACCGGTTTGCCATCCTTCAACCAAGCCCATAGGATTCTACTCACTTGTAGTATTGTAAGATCTACATGTTTCATTATTGCTTTTTATCTCTAGCCAATAACTCAATGGACGCGAGTCGAAGTGGCGACGCCGCCCATCGCCGCCGCGTCAGCTCATGATTAAAGACTCCGATTGGGTCCGGAACTAGTCGGGCTATCCCGATAAATACGCGTGAGTAAACCGTTATACAACGTTGATAAAAGCGAGAGGCATTAAATGAAACCACATATTCTGTATATCATTATAAGGCTACACAACAAAAATCAAATCAATGTAAGCAATAGTTTAGTCACAGGATATTTTTTTAGTTTGAACATGCTGTATCTTCCTGATTAGGTGACTAAGTTTTATAGGCATAGTTATATAGTTGGCTCCGGTTGGGTCCGAAACTAGTCGGGCTATCCCGATAAATACGCGTGAGTAAACCGTTATAACGTTTTAAGTATGAATCATCCTCACGAAAGTTATTATAAAAATATTGCTTACATTGATTTGATTTTTGTTGTGTAGCCTTATAATGATATACAGAATATGTGGTTTCATTTAATGCCTCTCGCTTTTATCAACGTTGTATAACGTTTAAGTATGAATCATCCTCACGAAAGTTTTTATAAAAAATCAATGGAAGTCAAATATTACTAGCCCATGAGATAATCCTTACGTGATGATCCTTCAAAAACCACGCTCCAACTCGAAGGGGAATTATACCCAATTGCACTCCCTATCACCGAACAAATCTAACCTAGCAACACCTTACCTTATTCGACGTGGAAGTCATTAAATAGACTCCGGATGCAAGTCGGCCGGTGTAAGGATAACATGTGTTGTTGGGGTTACAGTACCCTTGAGTTGTGATAGCCTAGTTGTAAGACCGTAGGAGTGCAAAGTCAACGGTCTCGAGTTCGCACAGCGCGCATGACTTTTCGAATGTTGTGTGCGTTTTAGAATTAAATATCACAGCTTTCCGTGTTTCAGAAGGCACGTAAAAATGTGGGTCCTGTGCCTAATCTCTCTCCGGTCGTGTTGGATTGCCGTACCATCGGGCTATGAGAGTTAAGGAATAGAGAGTGCACACGCGCTTGTGCACTATAATATGTCCCGCGTAACTACCTATTTGACCATGGTGGCATAGTTACACTAGCCACGGGCCACCATGGTCGAAATCGGAAACACATAACGGTTAAAGTGTAATCTATTGTAAGAAATAAAAGTAAAATTATTTCATAATATTATTAACGCTTTATTTTTCAACACATTTTAGGGTTTTCCTAGCCATTTATCCAGCCATTCGTTATCCAGTGACTTGAGTTGCTCATATTCTTTGGGCCACACAATGCTCTCGATCCAGGGCACGTAGTATGAGACCCTGGTGTACATACCAGCTGAGCCTTTGATGCCGCAGTCCCTGCCGTATGATGTGATCCCAACGACGGTGTACAAGCATTTAAACCGATGGATTTGGAGAGGACCACCGCTATCGCCCTGAAGGACACCATCATTTATAAGAAATTAGAACCAGCCTTTAATTTACTGTTATTCAATCAAAATAACCTTTCTATAAGAATTTATTTGAAACTATCTTTTTTTTAGTTCCTAAACATCTTACAAAATTCACATTTACTTTGGGATTCTGAATACTAGGTATGAACGTTAACATTTAACTGAGAAATTTTCTCGCCAAATAGCATTTAAATATAATTTATTGCGGTGCCAATTTTAACAACAGCTGAATCTAATGTTGTATCTTGTTTATCGTAATTAATGGTTTTAAACTTTCGCTACTTTTACATGTATTTAAGACAACAAACGGGTCTTATTCAAGATATAATTCGATAGTTCTTTTCTCCCGACGTATTGGTCGGTGCGATTTGCTGTCTTAAATTTATTTGTCGTAGTAAGACTAACCTCGCAAGTGTCAACAATAGCACTGCGAACGCCGTAGCACATCTGGGTCTTCGGGTCATAGCCATGCTCCAACAGCCGATGTGGCATGTAAATGGATGCACACTCTGAATCATTATACTGATTTAGAATTACCTGAAAAATAAATTCACTTTAAAGTTACTAACAAAATACGGTTAGGTATTTAAAAATATAATTATTTTAGTCCGTCAGATAGAATTTCAAAAAATATTGGACACGTATTTTTTCCTGTATCAATTTACGAAACGGTGCACGCAACGTACTACGTCAACACTTGGGCGCTATCTCGTAGTCTATATGGATTTCTCTTGAGAAAAGACCGGTCGCTTATACTCACAACTTGCAGTGTATCCGCTAAAGCTTGTCTATGTCCTAGACGGCCCCACCCTGAAGCCTCGGCTTGATTTATTTCTTTATTTCCCGTATCTAAACATGCAGGCAACAAATCCTTGCCGAAGTTCATCCTGAAAAGTTTTTTAGATTAAAAGTTTTGGTTTGGGAATCTGCAGATAAAATAATCGAAGAGTTTAATAACTGAGGGATTAGAATTGTTTTTAGATACTGACTTAAATACACATTAGTTGTTGACCGCACGGACCGCACCGCGCTCCTAGATGCTTTTACAATTGACTGGTGCAACCAATTCTGATAGCCCACAACGATTGCACCGCAAACACAAACTAAACCAAAAATAAAACTAGTTACGCGATGCAAAAACGTAGTAAGAATTTCAGCTTTTATACACAACATTTCTACAAAAAATAAAATGGCGATGATGTAAAAATAAGTAATATTTACTCAGTGTCAGTCTCCAGCAGCGCTATGTCGTGATATTTGGAAGGTGGCTTATGCTCCGGGTGATTGATGATTCTCTTGATATTATGTATTTTCCAGTACTTCTTAGGGTCGGTGCGTTTTAGCAGCCCAAGCGCCGCAAACTTTACGTTACCCCTGAAAATGCATAGGTACAACTAATTGATCTACATTTCCACAAGGCGCTAATGTCTTTTAGTTGTGTAACAGGTATCGACGTACAAAGTACCAGCAGCTGTGCAGTGTGCTGCAGTTAGTATGAATCTCTCGCTGATCACGGTGCCTCCACATAACCACTCCGCCGTCTCCACGTCATCGCCATACCCGATTAATGCCTGGCAAATGAAGTAAAGCTCAATTGCTTTAGTAATTATAACATTATTGTCTATTTTGTCACAGTACTAGTCAAGATATTCCTCGAGGTCTTAAATGCCTAAAACACGCCACGAATGCAACATTTTTCACAAAATTACAGTGATCAATTTGGAGAATTTGTTCCTTCTTCAGCCAAATTGTAGCAGTAACTAAATGTAAATGGAATGATTGGAGGTGATGGTTCAGTTTTACAACAACGTACCGAGTGTGGGAACTCCCACCTCTCAGCATTTCGTCCGCCAACACTCAGATCTCCAGTTACTATAACGTCATGGCACTGTCTTTCATTATTCCAAGTCTTGTCTACGCCTGTGACACCACCCCCATGACTTATGTAAGGTAAGCGCTGGAAGTAATCCAGACATTCTGAAAAAGAAAAACGGTGTTTTATGATTCAGAAACCTATTGAGTACAGTCCGAACTAGTCGGGCGACCTCTAGAACAACACGAGAGTGAACTAAATCTGGTCAGTATTATTGAATAACATAACGATGATCAGGTTTGACAGGTAGTGTTAATGTAAAATAAAGTCGATTGTGTTTGTTACTTACTTTTCCATGCGACTGTTCCTTCTGTTGAACCATATGTTCCCCAAGGTAATACGGCTGTGCTGTAGTTTCTGGAAGTGCATTTATAAATTGATTTTTAATAAGTACAACACAAAGCATAATATGTTACAAGTATAAATACATTCATGGCCCAAAAAACGCATGTGTAGTTTGAAACTTTTAAAGAAGGTTGGCTTGGTTTTGTACATACATAAGCCTTCGACTAATACAACCATAGAAAGTCAATTGAACTTACGGTTTTTCGGCAAATCCGCAGTCTGTGCAGCACACAACAGGTTGTTTGCCGGTGTAGGAGCATATATCGGGTAAATCAGGAAACTGACTTCTTGGATAACCAGATGTCAACTGAAAGTATAAGTCTAATACAATAAAGGAGTTCGCCAAGGAAGTATTATGGGGCCATTCTTTGATTTTGGACAAATTATAGAAAGAGTGTACGAAATCCAAAATTAAACTTATAGACTGCGAAACTGGAACTGACACCTACCGCAGCAAAAAGTTGTTTGTAAGAAACTGGCAAATTAAATTGTTTCGAACATAAGGTTCTCTGATGGCGAAACAGGCTTCTTTGCCTAAGTAGTGATTGTTTTATAAAGGTACTTACAAATAAGTTAATTCTATTGGCAGAGTAACATCTGCCTAATTCAACGCAAGTGCCATTTACACCTTCTGTGTAGCAAGATGCACCTGAAATAAAACATTGTTTATGATAATTAAGTGGATACCAACATTAAATATACTTTTTATTTATGTACAGGATATGAGTAAGTAGTACCTACTCTTAATAAATGTTCTAATATTTGAGAACTGTTCTATGGTTATTCAATAATACCATGCGATAATTTTATATTAGTTAGGACTGCACGAATAGCCGAATGGAATAGGTCACCACGCCAATTCCCACTGGGCACGACGTGTCGCGGGTTCGATCCCCGCGAAGCACACGAATTTGTGCGTTCCACAAATGCTTGTTCTGAGTCTTGTTGTTTCAGTGTATGTGAATTGAATGTTTGTGACACTCCCCCGTGATTCAAAGATTAAATTCCTCCGTCTGGGAGTCGTTATAAAAAGAGTTTCAAAAACTAACCAAATTTTTAACATTGAATGCTGTCATGAAAATTGTTTTTTGTAATTCTAAATAGGTACTTTATGTGCATTCCATTCTAGTCTTAAAAAAATAATTGGGCAATGATTGTGTTTTGACAATGATATAACGATAATTAAAATACTTGAATAACGACAGCAATAATTTTATGCATTTTGTACGATTACTAAACCTAGCCATCAAACCATCTGTATCTAATACGAAGAAATCCTGTGACTCGGTTCTAACAAACGGGCTCTGAAATTAAGAATTTGACTCTGAAATCCCGTAAAACGGTCATGTTTCTAATACCAAATATAAAACTAATCCAAGTATCTAGTCAAATTCCTCCCGCCGGGGCTGCGGGATGTTCGTGAGAGTTACCGCGACCCCGGCACCCAAAGGGCTCCAAAAGGAACATAGTGGGTTTTAGTCAGTAAAAGTCTGACACTCCCTTCCGCTGCACCCACAGCGGGCGGGGTCATTTGATGATTTCACGCGAAAAAAAAAAAAAGGATCAAATTTTGCTAACACTGGCCCAATATTTTTGGACCATCCACTTTTTTTGTGTTTCAACTATAATGATCGCGACGCTCAATTAATACGTGATTTAGATATTTAAATAAACGAATTGTTCTGACTACTCACCCTCGGGCAGTCCTAGTTCACATATAACATAACTGACACTACACAGGATAACGAACAATGTTTTAACTTTATCTACATACATGATCACGAGGCATGCAAGTCGGACCAGGCAGAAGCGATCACTAGATTTGTTTTCCTTGACATTAACATGTTATAAACAACAAGCAAAAACTATCAAAGAGCGAACTTGTTTCCTAATACAGGTTCTGTACAAAGTCCTTCTTTTTAAATTTAAAAGTTTTTTTCTTGCACTTGAGCAATCTACTGCTTCTATCGCTATTAGGTACTTCTTTCGAGGTCTTCTTTTCGAGGCGATAGAAGATCTTGTTAGAAGAACTTGTTCTAGCCCAAGAATATGAAATTCCCCTCTAGTTTAACCTTTATAAGGTCTTCGGGTCAAATTTGACCCATTTTGCGAAAAAAAAAACAATTTTCTCAAGAAATAAGACTTTTTAGATATTGATATTCTATGACTTTTATTTAATCATTGAAACAAGCTTATCTATACATATAATAAATCTGTAGAAAAGTCATTTTTGTACATTGAAGAAATTGAGAAAAAAAATTGCCAGGGTGTGAAAAGATAACTAACAGAACCCATTTCCATCATTTTTGAAATTTTTGTCTGTTTGTCTGTTTGTCTGTTTGTCTGTTTGTATGTGCGCGCATCACGTAAAATCTACGAACTCAATGCAGACAATGTTTATACACAAAAATTATACGCAACTTGAGGTATAACTTAGTCTTTGTTTGATCGAAATCGGTTCACTCTACCAAAAGATATGATTAATTTAGTGAATTCAAGAAGTAAAATAATTACGTTACGCAATTCAGTGTAGTACTTGCAACGACATCTTATGACAAAAAATAGAACTAATTTTGACAGCTAAATTACAAATCCGATAGATGGCGTTGTGCAAATTTCGTCGTTTTCTGAATCGCGGTGTTAAGATTTGACACCATTATATTATTGCTGAAGGTCGGGCTAGCATAAATACTATATATTATTGTGCTATCCTATACAGGGGGTGATCAATCACGAATTTTCGTAACTGTTCTACTGTCACCATAGCTGTGTACGAGTCACCATAGCAACCAAAATACTGTTGCTATGGTTTTATGTTTTTACATTAATTGTATTGGCTTACATGTTATTTGGCTTACAGCATAGCAATCAAAATAGCCGGGTTGGTGAATTGCGAGCTTCGTATTTTTTCACTTCAAGTTCAAATTTCATTTCGACATATACTTTTTGAATTTATTTTTCAATAATTTTTGAATATAAATTTAACTCATCATCATCTTCCTGCCCTTATCCCATTTCACTTGGGGTCGGCGCAACACGTCTTCTAGACGTGTTGCTTAAAGATTTGGCTATGGTTTTATAGTCGGCCGCCTGCCTGACACTAACCCTCTTTGGGAATGCGTTTGTTGATGGCTTACCCGCCACCATTCGGGTGACCCAAGGTGCTTGGTACAGTGCACTGGGTCTTAAGGTCCATTAGTCGCCTTTTACGACACCCAGTGGAGGATATGGGGTGGTGCTATTCTTTAAATCCGGACACCACACGGATTGAATATAAATTTAACTAAACAAACATTATTACTTTTCTTCTATCGTTTTTGATAGTACAAAAGTATTGTATGAAGTACCTGGCTTTTTTAACATAAAATTGTTTTTTAAAATAAACAAAAACAATGGTTTGGACGGTAAATGATTTACTATATTTTTTTAACTAGCTGTTGACTGCAATTTTGTTGTGTGTTACGCGTGGTTTTGAAGATTTGATAGTACTTATACACTACTACAATTGTGCACCAATTGCGATGGTATAGGGTAGTTGCATTGGTAAAAGTGTGTTGATATACTGTTATTAATATCATTAATCTCGCGTACGAGTATGCCCCGTTCACATTTTCCCGCAAATGGTTTGTTATGTGTGCATAACACTACCCTTCTTCAGGCTCAGTTGGCTCAGCTCAAACTACCATAATTAGAAACTTAAAACATTGATAACCATGATATAACACTAAGAAGGGATTTTTGAAAATTCGTCCGTCAAGGAGTAGAAAGAAAACGAAATAGAATATCGGTGCCCGGAATAATCTGCTGCACCCGCATACATCCACCAGATTAGGAGCGGCGTCCGATGATCGCCGCACCACAGTGCATAGCGCTCAACAAAACGTGTCGAATAATATCTGGCTCTTTAAAACCAACCCTGCTCAAAAAGTTCTCCCTTTGGTTAGCATTGCTCTACCTGACGTTAGAAGAGAAGTCGCATGCGCGCTCGAAAAAGACATCGAGGAATCAGACACACGACATCGGACATCCCCTATGTAATACCAAAGCTTATACCCGATTAGACTTAAGAGCCAAAAGAGCTTTCTCCGATGTACACTGGCTACAAACGAAACTCCAACTCGAACTCGGTGCAAGATCTGGGCAGATCAGCATCTACCACCTGCCACTTATGTCCTACCTCATAAACGTCTGCCGCCCGGAATTCTTTGCAGTGACCTGTTTGGAAAGCATTCAACCGTCTGAGAATCCAAGTAGGTCGCTGCAAACAAAATTTGTCAAATTTGGGTATACAGACCTCTCTAACATCCAGTAAGAATGCGTCATCTCCGTCCAGACGATGTCACACCACCTATAGTGACGAAAATGTCTGCACACTTGCAATTCAAAGGATCTACTATTTACCAAATACCACGTACAATTGACGCAAAAGAAGAAGGTTTTTCTAATTAAACTTAAAAATGGAGAAGAAACGGCGTAACAAACTTCACAACATAATTCAATACACAATTATTTTTAGTGTTTCCAGAGGGTATTAGTTTGCCGTAGCCAAGGATAGTTGGTGTGCCGTCATCGAATTCTGCAAAGAAGTGATGACGCTCAACAAAAAACCGCTGAAAGAACACGGGAAGCCTCATCTGACCACTCGATCCGTGCCCAGCGAGCAACAAATAGAAGAAAGACCAAATTTACCCTCCTCAAACCACCATAAATAGCCTACGCAGGTAGGCTAGGGGAAGTCTACTGTACTGTATAATATAAAGGCAAAGACGACAAGCACGGTGCTTTCGCGCGACTCCTAATGAGCGCTGGGGAAAACTGACTCCACGTCAATTAAGAAGCTCCCGTTAAAAAGATCTCTCCCGTCAGGGTTCACGATAGTTTGCGAAAGTGTTCCCGTGGCTCCAGACAATAGGACACGGAGATGCACTCAGGTGGTTCTAGCCAGTCAGAATCCGGCACACTTCTTCCCCATCGCCCGTATTCAAGACCTTCAATCCAAATTGACAAATCAGTGTAAGATAGTGGCCACAGCAACAATATAATACGACCTTTCATCATATTAATGTTGGACTAACCTTTAAAACTAGCAGTGTTACCAGTCAAGTTTGTAAGAGTAAAGGTTATGAGTAGAAAGTTAAGGAATAATTTTGGAACAGAACTGGATTAAGGAGCTTGCATTAAACTTTATTTAGCTTTACTTTTTGTACAGCACTACACATCTTCAATTTACCTAATCTTCAATACCACGCAGACAAAGTCGCGGGCAACAGCTATTTCTATTTCAAATAATTTAGGTACTATAATCTCATTTACATGTGCTTTTGTATTTTTAATAATGACAAGTAGTTTTAAAAATCTATTTTGAAGAGCTTCCAGTTTATCTCAGTGAGTTTTGAATGTTAACCCATAGCTGTGACATGAAAAAAAACTCTTAAAAAAATAATAGGAACTTTAAAGCTTAGGTAGTACATTTTTTACTTAATAATATTCTTAGTTCGTCATCTATTTTCACGCCAAGGTATTTGTATATAGCCTACTCTTATCTAAACAACGTTGTTTTGTTTCGACAACCACGCGAACGAAGTCGCGGGCACAGCTAGTTTTCAATAAAATTAAAATATATATGTATATGTTACGCATATGTTACGTATATGTTACGCACGCCAAATAGAAATTGATTAATGTGCAATAGAATTGCCTTGCAAATGCTCTGCGCGGCTCTGGCAAGCTGCTAGCCTGCTAGACTCCTTCTCTAAGGAGTAGGTGTAAAGAGCCCACCCCTTACTGGGTAGTACGGGTTGGACTCTTTACACGCATCAGGTATGTTCGCGGAAGGTGTTCCTGACATCACGTCGCTGCTGCGACAGCGCATAGCATCTCTAATGAGGAGAGTACACGACAGTTCCATCACTTGACAAGATCCGAATTAATTTCACCTACATTGGGGTCGAGTCTGGGCGAGAATGGTATTGGACCCAAGAGTCCATGTAAAAAAGTATGTGAAGAATTTGTGCTGAAATTTGGTGAGAAGTTAGCTGAGAATCTGGATGAACATACTAGTAGCTAGTTTTTTACCAACTACGAAAGAGGTGGAAATTGTGAACGGCTGAAATTAAATGTATATAGTGGTTAACACTTATTATAAGAACGCGCTTTGAGCGCTTGTCATCTGAACGTCGAATCATCAGCACCGAACGCTTCACGAGTAGTGCTCGAAGCTAACGTAGCATTCTCACAGATTTTAATATTCAACTCAACTTACCTTTTCAGGAAGTCAGCTAATTTTTTTTCACAAAATATATACATTTTCAAACTTACCAATGCGCAATGGTAGAATGAATGGTAGAGCTTTTGCAGTGTTTGGATCAGGTATGGGAATATCTCTTTTAGTCTTATATTTTATGCTTCCGGAAACTAAAGATAGGACTCTTCAAGAGATTGAAGATTATTTCAATTATGGAACGTTTAGAAAAACAGACGACAATGACGATGATGTTGAAGCAAAGGTAAAAATGATAAAATAAGAGCAGAAAGCGGCCGGATGACGTAGGATTTACTAAAACAAGACTCAAAAATATATAGATATTGAAAGTACAATAACCTGTAAAAACGAAAAAAATAAACTCATATTCTATTTCGAATAGATAGCGCGATTAGAAGACTTAGTTTTAAGATTTAACTATAGATAATATAAATTAAATTAACGGTTAAAATGTAATCTATTGTAAGAAATAAAAGTAAAATTATTTCATAATATTAACGCTTTATTTTTCAACACATTTTAGGGTTTCCCTAGCCATTTATCCAGCCATTCGTTATCCAGTGACTTGAGTTGCTCATATTCTTTGGGCCACACAATGCTCTCGATCCAGGGCACGTAGTATGAGACCCTGGTGTACATACCAGCTGAGCCTTTGATGCCGCAGTCCCTGCCGTATGATGTGATCCCAACGACGGTGTACAAGCATTTGAACTGATGGATTTGGAGAGGGCCACCACTGTCGCCCTGAAGGACACCATCATTTATAAGAAATTAGAACCATCAGCCTTTAATTGTAACTGTTATTCAATCAAACTAACCTTTCAGTGTGAATTTATTTGAAATGATCGTTTTTTAGTTTCTAAACATCTTACATAATTCAGATTTACTTTGTGATTCATACTATGTACGTTAACATTTAACTGAGAAATTTTCTCGCCAAATATCATTTAAATATAATTGCGGTGCCAATTTCAACAACAGCTGAATCTAATGTGGTAGCTTGTTTATCGTAATTATAATGTTTTTAAACTTTCGCTACTTGTACACATATTTAAGACAATAAAAATGTCTTATTCAAGATATAATTCGATAGTTCTTTTCTCCCGACGTATTAGTCGGTGCGGTTTGTTGTCTTAAATTTGTTTGTCGTAGTAAGACTAACCTCGCAAGTGTCAACAACAGCACTGCGAACGCCGTAGCACATCTGGGTCTTCGGGTCATAGCCATGCTCCAACAGCCGATGTGGCATGTAAATGGATGCACACTCTGAATCATTATACTGATTTAGATATACCTAAAAAATAAATTCACTTTAATGTTACTAACAAAATACGGTTAGGTATTTAAAAATATAATTATTTTAGTCCGTCAGATAGAATTCCAAAAAATATTGGACATGTATTTTTTCCTGTATCAATTTACGAAACGGTGCACGCAACGTACTACGTCAACACTTGGGCGCTATCTCGTAGTCTATGTAGATTTCCCCTGAGAAAAGACCGGTCGCTTATACTCACAACTTGCAGTGTATCCGCTAAAGCTTGTCTATGTCCTAGACGGCCCCACCCTGAAGCCTCGGCTTGATTTATTTCTTCATTTCCCGTATCTAAACATGCAGGCAACAAATCCTTGCCGAAGTTCATCCTGAAAGTTTTTTAGATTAACGAAAAGGTTAATAACTGAGAATAACTGAGACATTAAAATTGTTTTTAGATACTGACTTAAACACACATTAGCTGTTAACCGCACCGCGCCCCTAGATGCTTTTACAATTGACTGGTACAACCAATTGTGATAGCCCACAACGATTGCACAGCAAACACAAACTAAACCAAAAATAAAACTAGTTACGCGATGCAAAAACGTAGTAAGAATTTAAGCTTTTATACACAACATTTCTACAAAAAATAAAATGGCGATGATGTAAAACTAAGTAATACTTACTCAGTGTCAGTCTCCAGCAGCGCTATGTCGTGATATTTGGAAGGTGGCTTATGCTCCGGGTGATTGATGATTCTCTTGATATTATGTATTTTCCAGTACTTCTTAGGGTCGGTGCGTTTTAGCAGCCCGAGCGCCGCAAACTTTACGTTACCCCTGAAAATGCATAGATACAACTAATTGATCTACATTTCCACAAGGCGCTAATGTCGTTTTGATGTGTAACAGGTATCGACGTACAAAGTACCAGCAGCTGTGCAGTGTGCTGCAGTTAGTATGAATCTCTCGCTGATCACAGTGCCTCCACATAACCACTCCGCCGTCTCCACGTCATCGCCATACCCGATTAATGCCTGGCAAATGAAGTAAAGCTCAATTGCTTTAGTAATTATAACATTATTATAACATAACATTATTATAACATAATTTGGAGAATTTGTTCCTTCTTCAGCCAAATTGTAGCAGTAACTAAATGTAAATGGAATGATCGGAGGTGATGGTTCAGTTTTACAACAACGTACCGAGTGTGGGAACTCCCACCTCTCAGCATTTCGTCCGCCAACACTCAGATCTCCAGTTACTATAACGTCATGGCACTGTCTTTCATTATTCCAAGTCTTGTCTACGCCTGTGACACCACCCCCATGACATATGTAAGGTAAGCGCTGGAAATAATCCAGACATTCTGAAAAAGAAAAACGGAGTTTTATGATTCAGAAACCTATTGAGTACAGTCCGAACTAGTCGGGCGACCTCTAGAACAACTCGAGAGTGAACTAAATCTGGTCAGTATTATTGAATGACATAACGATGATCAGGTTTGACAGGTAGTGTTAATGTAAAATAAAGTCGATTGTGTTTGTTACTTACTTTTCCATGCGACTGTTCCTTCTGTTGATCCATATGTTCCCCAAGGTAATACGGCTGTGCTGTAGTTTCTGGAAGTGCATTTATAAATTGATTTTTAATAAGTACAACATTAAGCAGAATATGTTACAAGTATAAATACATTCATTGCCAAAAAAACGCATAGTTTGAAACTTTTGAAGAAGGTTGGCTTGGTTTTGTACATACATAAGCCTTTGACTAATACAATCATAGAAAGTCAATTGAACTCACGGTTTTTCGGCAAATCCGCAGTCTGTGCAGCACACAACAGGTTGTTTGCCGGCGTAGGAGCATATATCGGGTAACTCAGGAAACTGACTTCTTGGATAGCCAGATGTCAACTGAAAGTATAAGTCTAATACAATAAAGGAGTTCGCCAAGAAAGTATTATGGGGCCACTCTTTGATTTTGGACAAATTATAGAAAGAGTGTACGAAGTCCAAAATTATATATTTGGAACTGCGATAGGTGACAAATATGACGGCAAAAAGTTATTAATTTTTGAAGAAACTGGCAAATTAAATTGTTTCGAACATAAGGTTCTCTGATGACAAAACAGGCTTCTTTGCCTAAGTAGTAATTGTTTTATAAAGGTACTTACAAATAAATTAATTCTATTGGCAGAGTAACATCTGCCTAACTCAACGCAAGTCCCGTTTACGCCTTCTGTGTAGCAAGACGCGCCTGAAATAAAACGTTGCGTGTAATAATAAGTGCAAAACTTACCAATATTAGATAAATATACTGTTTATGTATGTACGGTATATGTGTATGTACCTCCTCATAATAAAAACTCTAATATTTGAGAACTTTTCGATGCTTATTTAATAATAATATGCGATAAAATAAGTTAGGACTGGACCACTGTGCGCGATGTGTCCCGGGTAGGATCCTCGCGTAGGACAAGAATTTGTGCGTTCCACAAATACTTGTTTGGATGTCTTTGTGCTTGTGAATCTCCCCTGTAATACAAAGATTAAATTCCTCCGTCTGGAAGTCGATATAAAAAGAGTTTCAAAAACTAACCAAATTTTTAACAAGGAATGTTGTCATGAAGTTTTTTTGTAATACTAAATACTTTATGAGCATTCCATTTTAGTCTTAGAAAAAATTGGGTAACGATTGTGTTTTGACAATGATACGAGTATGACGATAATTAAAATACTTGAATTACAGCAACGACACCAATAATTTTATGCATTTTGCACGGTTGCTACTACATACGAGCACTAAACCTAACCATCAAACCATCTGTATCTAATATGAAGACATCCTGTGACTCGGTTCTAACCCTTATGGCTCTGAAATCCCGCAAAACCTTCATGTTTGTAATACCAAAATAATATAAAACTAATCCAAGTAGTTAATCAATTTTTTCAAAATTTGATTAAGTACTTGGATACTTCCCCAATTTTTTTTGGACTATCCACTTTTTTTGTGTTTCAACATTGATGATCGCGACGCTCACTTAAATATACGTGATTTAGATATTTAATCCGTGATTTAGAAATTATATCCGTGTGGTGTCCGGATATAAAGAATACCACCCCATATCCTCCACTGGGTGTCGTAAAAGGCGACTAATGGACTTTAAGACCCAGTGCACTGTACCAAGCACCTTGGGTCACCCGAATGGTGGCGGGTAAGCCATCAACAAACGCATTCCCAAAAAGGGTTAGTGTCAGGCAGGCGGCCGACTATAAAACCATAGCCATCTTTAAGCAACATGTCTAGAAGACGTGTTGCGCCGACCCCAAGGGAAATGGGATAAGGGCAGGAAGATGATGATGAGATATTTAAATAAACGAAATGTTCTTACTACTCACCCTCGGGCAGTCCTAGTTCACATATAACATAACTGACACTACACAGGATAACGAAAAATGTTTTAACTTTATCTAAATACATGATCACGAGGCATGCAAGTCGGACCAGGCAGAAGCGATCACTAGATTTGTTTTCCTTGACATTAACATGTTATAAACAACAAGCAAAAACTATCAAAGTGCGAACTTGTTTCCTGATACAGGTTCTGTACAATGTCCTTCTTTTTAAATTCAAGAGTTTTCCTCTTACAGTTGAGCAATCTACTGCCTGCATCGCTATTACTTCTTCCGAGGTCTTCTTTTCGAGGCGATAGAAGACCTAACTTGTTCTAGCCCAAGAATATGAAATTCCCCTCTAGTTTAACATAAAAATTATGAGTGAAGAAGATGTTAAGGAACGAAGAGTCGAGAAGTCAACAGAAACCTTTGATTTGAAAATTGACATCATATTCCTGATGAAATCAAAAATCGAAATCCATTTATTCAAGTAGCACTTTGAAGTGTTTTACCGCTGTACCTGTGATCTAGCTGTAAAGACAAAACGTCGCAACAAACTCCACAACACAGCACGCGGTCACTCTTTTTATGATACAGTATAAAATTAATTGAATTCTTGCTAAAAATCGAACTTGAAGCAAAAAGTTTTACTAAAATGGCGACGGAACCCTAAAAAGCTAAATTCAAATCTAACTTCGTGTATGAGTCAGGACGTTTAAAACTATTATAGGATCTATACACAAATTTGAAGTTTATTACATAGTTTTTTTATGTTATTTAATTTAGGATTTAGAAGGCTGTTCTACGGATTCTATGATATTATTATGTTGCCGTTTCTGTTTGAAAATAGTAGAATAAAATTGTCTTCTGCATATCCAACTAATGACATTCTAAAAAACTCATTTAGCTTATACTGCTAAAAATAAATTGAATTTGTTGCTTAGTACAAACATCTGTAGATTTAGATAAGTACTAAGGTTTCGAACAAAACGAGTTTTAAGTCAGTGATTAGATCAATCCGCGGATTGTAATTGCTAACTAACCGGTTTGCCATCCTTCAACCAAGCCCATAGAATTCCTTTAGTATTGTAAAGGTAGTATTGGAAAGCCAATAACTCAATGGAAGTCAAATATTACCAGCCCAAGAGATAATCCTTACGTGGTGATCATCACACCATCATGCGTGATGATTCTTCAAAGACCACGCTCCAACTCGAAGGGGAGTTATACCCAATTGCACTCCCTACCAGCAAAATTTCCACCTAGCAACACCTTACCTCGACGTGGAAGTCATTAAATAGACTCCGGATGCAAGTCGGCCGGTGTAAGGATAACATCTGTTGTTGGGGTTACAGTACCCTTGAGCTGTGATATTCTAGTTGTAAGACCGTAGGAGTGCAGAGTCAAAGGTCTCGAGTTCGCACAGCGCGCATGACTTTTCAAATGTTGTGTGCGATTTAGAAATAAATAAGCTTTCCGTGTTTCGGAAGGCACGTAAAAATGTAGGTCCTGCGCCTGATCTCTCTCCGGTCGAAAATCAAAAAAATCAAAAGGTTTTTATTTCGAGTAGGTCTTCTCAGGCACTTTCAAAACGTTACTGACTCTAGTTGCGCGGTTCCAAAATGTCATTCTTACCAAGTCTCAGTCGTGTCGGATTGCCGTACCATCGGGCTATGAGAGTTAAGGAATAGGGAGTGCACCTGTGTCTGCACACGCGCTTGTGCACTATATTATGTCCCGCGTAGCTGGCTGGTGGCATAGTTACACTAGCCACCATGGTCGAAATCGGTCCGGACACATTATAAAAACCCTTGAGCCATGCGAGTGTGGTGTCTCTTCCCAAACCATATCCAGCATGTCTTTTTTTTGTTTTTCGAAGTGAAACTCTAATTACTTCGTCCCACGCCGCAGCCGGCGTGTATTTGTAACTCACACCGACCAAAAACATCTTGGGCCACTTCTATTACCAAATAGAAATAGATTAATGAGCAATAGAATTGCCTTGCAAATGCTCTGCGCGGCTCTGGCAAGCTGCTAGCCTGCTGGACTCCTTCTCTAAGGACTAGGTGTAAAGAGCCCACCCCTTACTGGGTAGTACGGGTTGGACTCTTTACACACATCAGGTATGTTCGTGGAAGCAGGTGTTCCTAACATTGCGTAGCTGCTGCGACAGCGCTTAGCATCTATAATGAGGAGAGTACACGACAGTTCCATCACTCGGGTAGTAATTGTTGCAAGTCATGTGGACAAGATCCGAATTAATTTTACCTACATTGGGGTCGAGTCTGGGCGAGAATGGTATTGGACCCAAGAGTCCATGTAAAAAAGTATGTGAAGAGTTTGTGCTGAAATTTGGTGAGGAGTTAGCTGAGAATCTGGATGAACATACTAGTAGCTAGTTTCTTACCAACTACGAAAGAGGTGGAAATTGTGAACGGCACACACTTATTATAAGAACGCGCTTTGCGCGCTTGTCATCTGATCGTCGAATCGTCAGCACTGAACGCTTCGCGATTAGTGCTCGAAGCTAACGTAGCATTCTCACAGATTTTAATTTTCAACTCCACTTACCGTTTCAGAAATTCAGCAATTTTTTTTCCACAAAATATACACACTTTAAACCTACCAATGCGCAATGGTAGAATGACTGGTAGAGCTTTTGCAGTGTTTGGATCAGGTATGGGAATATCTCTTTTAGTCTTATATTTTATGCTTCGGGAAACTAAAGATCTCTTCAAGAGATTGAAGATTATTTCAACTATGGCACGTTGACAAAAACAGACGACAATGACGATGATGTTGAAGCAAAGGTAAAAATGATAAAATAAGAGCAGAAAGCGGCCGGATGATTGATTTACTAAAACAAGACTCAAAAATATATAGATATTGGAATTACAATAATCTGTAATAACGTAAACAATAAACTCATATTCTATTTCGAATAGGTAGCGCGATAAGAAGACTTAGTTTTAAGATTTAACTATAATTAATGTAAATTAAGTTAACGGTTAAAGTGTAGTCTATTGTAAGAAATAAAAGTAAAATTATTTTATAATATCAATGCTTTATTTCTTTCAACACATTTTAGGGTTTCTCATATTCTTGACTTGAGTTGCTCATATTCTTTGGGCCACACAATGCTCTCGATCCAGGGCACGTAGTATGAGACCCTGGTGTACATACCAGCTGAGCCTTTGATGCCGCAGTCCCTGCCGTATGATGTGATCCCAACGACGGTGTACAAGCATTTGAACTGATGGACTTGGAGAGGGCCACCACTGTCGCCCTGAAGGACACCGTCATTTAAAAGGAATTAGAACCAGCCTTTAATTTACTGTTATTCAATTAAACTAACCTGTCAGTGTGAATTTATTTGAAATGATCTATTTTCAGTTTCTAAACATCTTACAAAATTCAGATTTACTTTGTGATTCATACTATGTACGTTAACATTTAACGAGAAATTTTCTCGCCAAATAGCATTTAAATATAATATAATTGCGGTGCCAATTTTAACGACAGCTGAAGCTAATGTTGTAGCTTGTTTATCGTAATTAATGTTTTTAAACTTTCGCTACTTTTACATATATTTAAGACAACAAACGGGTCTTATTCAAGATATAATTCGATAGTTCTTTTCTCCCGACGTATTGGTCGGTGCGATTTGTTGTCTTAAATTTATTTGTCGTAGTAAAACTAACCTCACAAGTGTCAACAACAGCACTGCGAACGCCGTAGCACATCTGGGTCTTCGGGTCATAGCCATGCTCCAACAGCCGATGTGGCATGTAAATGGATGCACACTCTGAATCATTATACTGATTTAGATATACCTGAAAAATAAATTTACTTTAATGGTACTAACAAAATACGGTTAGGTATTTAAAAAAATAATTATTTTAGTCCGTCAGATAAAACTCCTAAAAATATTAGAAACGTATTTTTTCTTGTGTGAAAAAATGAAGACAGTAGATTTAAATATCGTGTGAAGTCCTGTCTCAATGCACTGTAATGATAAATAACGTTACTACCCCCCACTTCCATACGATTCACCTTCTTGGATTCGCCATATTTTTTTATTGATTTGATAAAACAAAAACTACGTACTTAATTCCAATGTCTTATGTAAATCAATCTGAGGGACTAATTATTTTTTTTTGTCAAATACTCGAAATGGCGTCAGCCTTTGGTGTAAGCAATGTACGTCAACACCCTGGCGCTGTCCCACATTTTAAGTTCGGTGTTAGCGTAAATTTTGCTTTTGAGCCGTTTGGGTTAAAACGTTTGGGACCTCATGTCTCGAACGTTTTCACCCTAAATGGCCTGGTGGACGAGTCCTGTACAAGAAACTTGCAAAGCGTGCTCTCCAACAAAATGGAAGAAAAATGCACTCAGGTTTTTCTCTTTTCCAAGGTTGGAAGTCTATATGGATTTCTCTTGAGAAAAGACCGGTCGCTTATACTCACAACTTGCAGTGTATCCGCTAAAGCTTGTCTATGTCCTAGACGGCCCCACCCTGAAGCCTCGGCTTGATTTATTTCTTTATTTCCCGTATCTAAACATGCAGGCAACAAATCCTTGCCGAAGTTCATCCTGAAAAGTTTTTTAGATTAAAAGTTTTGGTTTGGGAATCTGCAGATAAAATAATCGAAGAGTTTAATAACTGAGGGATTAGAATTGTTTTTAGATACTGACTTAAATACACATTAGTTGTTGACCGCACGGACCGCACCGCGCTCCTAGATGCTTTTACAATTGACTGGTGCAACCAATTCTGATAGCCCACAACGATTGCACCGCAAACACAAACTAAACCAAAAATAAAACTAGTTACGCGATGCAAAAACGTAGTAAGAATTTCAGCTTTTATACACAACATTTCTACAAAAAACAAAATGGCGATGATGTAAACATAAGTAATATTTACTCAGTGTTAGTCTCCAGCAGCGCTATGTCGTGATATTTGGAAGGTGGCTTATGCTCCGGGTGATTGATGATTCTCTTGATATTATGTATTTTCCAGTACTTCTTAGGGTCGGTGCGTTTTAGCAGCCCGAGCGCCGCAAACTTTACGTTACCCCTGAAAATGCATAGATACAACTAATTGATCTACATTTCCACAAGGCGCTAATGTCGTTTTGATGTTTAACAGGTATCGACGTACAAAGCTCCAGCAGCTGTGCAGTGTGCTGCAGTTAGTATGAATCTCTCGCTGATCACGGTGCCTCCACACAGCCACTCCGCCGTCTCCACGTCATCGCCATACCCGATTAATGCCTGGCAAATGAAGTAAAGCTCAATTGCTTTAGTAATTATAACATACTTGTCTATTTTGTCACAGTACTAGTCAAGATATTCCTCGAGGTCTTAAATACCTCATACATGCCGCGACTGCAACATTTTTCACAAAATTACAGTGATGAATTTGGAGAATTTGTTCCTTCTTCAGCAATATTATAGCCGTAACTAAATGTAAATGGAATGATTGGAGGTGATAGTTCAGTTTTACAACAACGTACCGAGTGTGGGAACTCCCACCTCTCAGCATTTCGTCCGCCGACACTTAGGGCTCGAGTTATTGAAATTTCGTGGCATTGTCTTTCTTTATTCCAAGTCTTGTGTACGCCTGTTACACCACTCCCGTGACATATATAAGGTAAGCGCTGGAAATAATCCAGACATTCTGAAAAAAAAAATGGTGTTAACTATTATGATTCAGAAACTTATTGAGTACAGTCTGAACTAGTCGGGTGACCTCTAGAACAACTCGAGATGAACCAAATCTGGTCAGTATTATTGAATGACAAAACGATATACCTAATTATGATCAGGTTTGATAAATAGTGTTAATGCCAAATAAAGTCGATTGTGTTTGTTACTTACTAATCCGTGTGGTGTCCGAATCCGTGTGGTGTCCGGATATAAAGAATAGCACCACCCCATATCCTCCACTGGGTGTCGTAAAATGCGACTAATGGACCTTAAGACCCAGTGCACTGTACCAAGCACCTTGGGTCACCCTAATGGTGGCGGGTAAACCACCAACAATCGCATTCCCAAAGAGGGTTAGTGTCAGGCAGGCGGCCGACTATAAAACCATAGCCAAAACTTTAAGCAACACGTCTAGAAGACGTGTTGCGCCGACCTCAAATAATAGTAATTGGGATAAGGGCAGGGGAATGATGATGATGTGTTTGTTACTTACTTTTCCATGCGACTGTGCCTTTTGTTGAACCATATGTTCCCCAAGGTAGTAAGGCTGTGTTGTAGTATCTGGAAGTGCATTTACAAATTGCTTTTTAATAAGTGCAACATTAAGCATAATAATATGTTACAAGTATAAATACATTCATTGCCCAAAAAAACGCATATTATTATGTAGTTTGAAACTTTTAAAGAAGGTTGGCTTGGTTTTGTACATACATAAGCCTTCGACTAATACAACCATAGAAAGTCAATTGAACTTACGGTTTTTCGGCAAATCCGCAGTCTGTGCAGCACACAACAGGTTGTTTGCCGGTGTAGGAGCATATATCGGGTAACTCAGGAAACTGACTTCTTGGATAACCAGATGTCAACTGAAAGTAGAAGTCTAATACAATAAAGGAGTTCGCCAAGAAAGTATTATGGGGCCATTCTTTGATTTTGGACAAATTATAGGAAGAGTGTACGAAGTCCAAAATTATATATTTGGAACTGCGACAGGTGACAAATATGACGGCAAAAAGTTATTAATTTTTAAGAAACTGGCAAATTAAATTGTTTCGAACATAAGGTTCTCTGATGGCAAAACAGGGTTCTTCGCCTATGTAGTAGGTAATATTGTTTTGTAAAGGTACTTACAAATAAATTAATTCTATTGGCGGAAGTACATTTTCCTAACTCAACGCAAGTCCCGTTTACGCCTTCTGTGTAGCAAGATGCGCCTGAAATTAAACATTTTATGTAATAATAAGTGCAAAACATACCAATATTAGATAAATATACTGTTTATGTATGTACGGCATAAGTGTATGTACCTCCTCATAATAAAATCTCTAATATTTGAGAACTTTACGATCCTTATTTAATAATAACATGCGATAAAATAAGTTAGGAGTGGACCACTGTGCGCGACGTGTCGCGGGTACGATCCTCGCGTAGGACAAGAATTTGTGCGTTCCACAAATGCTTGTTCTGAGCCTGGGTGTCTATGTGCTTGTAAATTGAATGAAACTCCCCCGTGATACAAAGATTAAATTCCTCAGTCTGGGAGTCGTTACAAAAAGAGTTTCGAAAAACTAACCAAATTTTTAACAATAAATGCTGTCATGAAAATTGTTTTTTGTAATACCAAATAATTTATGTGCATTCCATTTTAGTCTTAAAAAAAATTGGGTAACGATTGTGTTTTGACAACGATATGACGATAATTAAAATACTTGAATTACAGCAACGACACCAATAATTTTATGCATTTTGTACGAGCACTAAACCTAACCATCAAACCATCTGTATCTAATACGAAGACATCCTGTGACTCGGTTCTAACATAAGGGCTCTGAAATTAAGAATTTAAATCTAAAATCCCGCAAAATGGTCATGTTCCTAATACCAAATAGGAAACTAATCCAAGAAGTTAATCTAATTTCGTAAATAATGGATATTTTTTTTGGACCAGAAACTTTTTTGTTTCAACAATAATGATCGCGACACAGTTCATACGAGATTTACATATTGAAATAAACGAATTGTTCTTACTACTCACCCTCGGGCAGTCCTAGTTCACATATAACATAACTGACACTACACAGGATAACGAACAATGTTTTAACTTTATCTACATACATGATCACGAGGCATGCAAGTCGGACCAGGCAGAAGCGATCACTAGATTTGTTTTCCTTGACATTAACATGTTATAAACAACAAGCAAAAACTATCAAAGAGCGAACTTGTTTCCTAATACAGGTTCTGTACAAAGTCCTTCTTTTTAAATTTAAAAGTTTTTTTCTTGCACTTGAGCAATCTACTGCTTCTATCGCTATTACTTCTTTCGAGGTCTTCTTTTCGAGGCGATAGAAGACCTTGTTAGAAGAACTTGTTCTAGCCCAAGAATATGAAATTCCCCTCTAGTTTAACCTTTATAAGGTCTTCGGGTCAAATTTGACCCATTTTGCGAAAAAAAAAACAATTTTCTCAAGAAATAAGACTTTTTAGATATTGATATTCTATGACTTTTATTTAATCATTGAAACAAGCTTTTTTTCAATAAAATTAAAATATATATGTATATGTTACGTATATGTTACGCACGCCAAATAGAAATTGATTAATGAGCAATAGAATTGCCTTGCAAATGCTCTGCGCGGCTCTGGCAAGCTGCTAGCCTGCTGGACTCCTTCTCTAAGGAGTAGGTGTAAAGAGCCCACCCCTTACTGGGTAGTACGGGTTGGACTCTTTACACGCATCAGGTATGTTCGCGGAAGGTGTTCCTGACATCACGTCGCTGCTGCGACAGCGCATAGCATCTCTAATGAGGAGAGTACACGACAGTTCCATCACTTGACAAGATCCGAATTAATTTCACCTACATTGGGGTCGAGTCTGGGCGAGAATGGTATTGGACCCAAGAGTCCATGTAAAAAAGTATGTGAAGAGTTTGTGCTGAAATTTGGTGAGAAGTTAGCTGACAATCTGGATGAACATACTAGTAGCTAGTTTTTTACCAACTACGAAAGAGGTGGAAATTGTGAACGGCTGAAATTAAATGTATACATATAGTGGTTAACACTTATTATAAGAACGCGCTTTGAGCGCTTGTCATCTGAACGCTGAATCGTTCGCACCGAACGAAGCTAACGAAGCATTCCCACAGATTTTAATATTCAACTCAACTTACCTTTTTAGAAATTTAGCTATTTTTTTTCCACAAAATATATACATTTTGAAACTTACCAATGCGCAATGGTAGAATGAGTAGAGTTTTATTTTCCTGGAGGTTATACAGACTATAAATGGTTTATATCTAACCCAAACAAAAAAGTAATTTGACATACTTCATTTGACTTTGACAGTGACACAGTTAACGTCAGTCCGGTTGTGTTGTGGATGTGTAGTGAAAATATTTCCGTGTTTAGTTTCTTTGTTTATAACAAAATAATCAGTCACGTAACCATGTTATGAGCAAAATACATAAAATATAATACATAGTTTTAGAAGTAATTAACCTATTTGACTTTTAAAGCGGTGAGTATTTTTGTTTTTATTATGATTCATGCTAACAAAAGCGATTGTTAGGCATACATCCGTTATGCTAACATCGCCAAACAATTGGTGAACACCTGCTGAATATGTGCAAGTGGGTATATGTATTATATGCTAATTATCGTATATATCTCGAGAATTTTCTAGAAAAGTTACGGCTAAGACTAATTCCTAGCTCAGATTCAGCCTTGATGATGTCACTAGCCATAATTTAGGTCAACAAAGATACCTAGCACGCTAAATCGCATTAAAACATGATCTTTATGTTTATTAGTTGTTGTAATCAATGCTTGAGGTGTCAGCTGATAGCTTGTATAACAGAAAGTGATGATTTACTAAAAATTGTTGTCTCATCTTTATAATCTGTATCTGAGTATTGTTAGCAAGGCAGGCATTCTTGGCCATCTGAGATTACCTATAATGGAACAAGTATGACTGGAGCAAGTAAGGCAAGTGATGGTATTATATTGTTATTATTACAAGCCATTAGACCAACTGCAAGTCAATTTAATATCATTGGGTACAGTTTTACAAGTGTAATTAGTGTATTATTATAAACTAGCTGTTGTCTGCAGTATCCTGTTTTGGTGGCAAAAAATCATATTAGTTATTATACTTTTTTACTTTTCTACTAATTAAAACCCTTCTGCCATAATTACTTTCACCTCAACAACAGTGGACTTTCATACAAACCCCTGTTTCACCTCCAAGTGATGGTTGATTTCCAATAATACAATATCGGTACACCTCCATAATGTCTACAAAGCATACATTTATAATTTCAATTTTCTCGCTTAACACATGACTTTCGGACAAACTTCCAACCTCTTTTTTACCCGCTTAAAGCTGAAGTTTTCTAAAATCCATTCTTAACAGATGTCTGCACCATATAGGGACCCCAGTCAATGTCCAAATTTGAAGATGTTGTATTTTCTGACATTTTATCATTCTCACACTCACTTATTGAGTGGTATTTTGCTTGCTTTGGCATGTTCACAAGAGTTACTGAGACCCTGGCACTCAAAGGGATCCAGGAGGAACATAGTGGGTTTTAGTCAGTAAAAGCCTGACACTCCCCCCTGCTACACCCATCATCTGGCGGGGTTTTGATGAAAAAATGTGGTATTTCACTATTATTAGGACAAATGATATTATAATTTATAAATATACATATCTAATTAAATATACATTTGTATTCAGCTGTCATTGATGTTGTTCTTTAGGACATCTGCACTCAAGTGTATACATATAACTATGTGAATTTAATTAAGTAACAAGAGATAATAATAACAATGTACTTGCTTGGTTCTCATGACTATTACTTTAAAGGAAGTGTTTGGTATTCATTGTAAATATCATATTTTATTAATTATATTATGTACACTAATCAGTGGAATTTCCAAAATGATTATATGTTAGTAAATATTTATTTTCAAAGAAATATAATCTTTAAAACACTGCAAAACCCAAATTTTGTGTCATTTTTAAATGCGAGAGTTATTTTGAACGGAATGCAAAGTGTATACCAGACGGCTATATTATTACTGTATTAACTGTATAAGTGAAGGTGGAAAACTTTAGGTGCTGTCTATAGTTTTAATGTTTGTAAAGTGATACTTAGCAGACAATTTTAGGCAGTGATAGCCTAGTGGTATGATCATTAGACTGCCAAGTCTAAGGTCATAGGTTCAATTGAGTTTTCGAATTAATGTACTTTTTACAAAGTAATTATCACTTGCCTCAAATGGTGAAGGAAAACGTGAGAAAACCAGCACACTTCCAATCTTTCCAAGTGTTTGACAAGCCACGTCACAGCTATGGGCGGCTTAAACTGTGACACTAAAATGCACAATCAATAATAAGGAAGAAGCAGCCAATTTCGATGAAATGATTTTTGATCTTGATAAAATATTTAATCTACTTACAATAGTATTGTCCCGGCCCCACCTCAACACTGGCAGAGACTAATGATGGTCACGATCACCAATCTATAGGAAAACGACTTTGACTGACTGACTGATAATAGTGTTGGGCCTAGAGAATATTGTGGCGCCCTTTTTCAAATTTAAAATACAATATCAACAAAAATATGTACACAGCAAGACAACTTTATTTACCTAAATGAATAGTATCCATGTGGTGGCTGATTGTGTGATATGTTTCTATTATTTGTAAACAAACTAATCAGAGGATTAAGAAACACACTTCTTGTCTTTCCAATTCACCATGTATATGTTTTCAGTGACGAAGCCCAGCATGGCTGAGACATTGGACCCGCTGTCGCCGAGCGTGAACAGTCAGGCGAGTATGACTAGACAGGCGGGCCTCATGAACAAGCTGCGGATGAGGATAGGCCGAGGAGGGCCCTCTAACAGACCTGTTGGTGAAGGTAATCTCGAGAATAGTCTATTTTTATTTATTTGACTATTTATACATACATACATAAACGTCACGCCTCTTTCCCTTGGGGGTAGGCAGAGATCACATCTTTCCATTTGCTACGATCCTGGCATACCACTTTAGCTTCATCCACACTCATCAATCGCTTCATACGCGCCTGTCGGTATACTCCTGACCTGACCCTTTTTTAGGACTTTCCCTATTTGGTCATGGAACATCTGTCGTGGTCTTCCCCTCCCAACAACTCCATTCAAACTACACTCATATATCTGTTTCGTTAGTCGTCTTTCATTCATCATCTCAACATGCCCAAACCATTTAAGCATCCCTTTCTCAATCCTTGTGACTATATCTTCTTTCACGCACTTTCTACACAAATAAATTAATAAAAGCACTTAAATAAGAAAGCGGTGTACAAAGGTACTGCTTGTATCTATGAGATATCTTCCTAATTCCAGTAGACCTGCAAAAGGCGACATAAATTAACAACAACGACAAGTAAAATTAACAAAAAAGAATGACTAAATACTTGCTTATATTTTAATACTAGAGGTTCCTGATACTTTCTTTTGAATTTAAATTAATTTAATTAAACAGTTGATTGGCTTAAAATAAGTATCTTAAGTAACTACTTATTACATTAGCTACCTGCCAAAAAAGTCGAGCCATTTCAGAGACTAGCGGTAACAAACAGAAAGTAATAGACAGACAGAAATTGTTAAAAGCTATTATTCTGTTGGTGTTTATCTTATATATAAAAATCAATTGCTGTTCGTGTTAGTCTCGCTAAAACTCGAGAACGGCTGAACGGATTTATCTCATCTTGGTCTTGAATTGTTCGTGGAGGTCTAGGGAAGGTTTAAAAGGTGCGACTTTTTTTTTATTTATCTTTGGGGCAGTACGAAGTCTGCCGTGTCAGCTAGTACTGTATATATATTTTCATATGTGAAAGTGAAAAGACGGATATTTAAATATTACAAGCACATGCTACAATGTTAATTATTTGTGTAGATTTAATGGTCTATACTGAATTACTATGCATCATGCATGTCAGATTTAATTAAGATTATATTAGAAAAATTAAGATACTGTAATAGGCTACTATTATTAATGACTAAAACTAATTCTTAGTTACAGATTCAGAATTAATGATGTCACTAGCCTTAATTTAAGATAACTGAGACATTTAGATTTATCTTTATTATTTATTTTAATTAATTAATTTCTTTGGTGTAAAAACTATTTGTAACATTAGTTTATTAGATGTCGAATAGATAAAAAGAATCTCTCCTAACCTAGAGACTGGTAGCTTAGTTAGTGACTGCTGTTTTACCGGGACTTCCAGGTTCGAGTCCTAGTTTATTATAATTCATTTAAAAACAAAAGTGATGATATTTTAAAATCTAAGTCTATTTATCATTATGCTTTATCACTCCAGACCTGTCTCATCGCATTTTACCGTCGATAAAAAAATGTGCAAATAGATGGCAACACTCTTGCATTTTTGTATTAATTTAGGTTAATAAAGCTTAAGAAGCCATACTATCAACATAATTACATCGCTACTTTGTCTTTAAGGCTCAGAGTAAGGCTGTCCTTGGACGATAGAGTCAACAGAAAGTTTAATTTGGTTTTTGTTATATTGTACAAGACTTATATTGAGCAAGGAAACTCCGCTGATTGTCTGAATGACCTTGACTTGGCTACTACATTTTGTTATTTTAGTCAACAAGAATTCGCGATATAATTCGATATTTTCGTTTCTTAAACATTTAGTTACAATTTGACTCACGTACTTTGTTTTTTTACTTTAAGATACAATTTGTTTATCCATAGTTAATTAGGGGCTCATTCTTTTTACCCGACTGCACTAAAAGGAGGGTTATGTTTTTCTAGAGTATTTCTTTTTTTTTTACTATCATCGATTTGATGGTAAAAACCATTTGAGGATTAGTACTTAGATACAGGGTAATTATTCTATGGGAACTAAGTACCTATTATAATGTTAATAAAATGCTGTCTGTATTGTTTTGTGTCGAACCTAAACAGAGTTATTAATCCTAAGCTGACCGTCGGCGCGGGCGGGGTCTCCTTACGAACACAGTTTAATCGGTCAATCCCGATAAAAACGCATAAATTCAACGTTCCTAAAAAAACACGAATCCGTCTTAGAAAATTTGTTATAATTAATATTTTTAAGGGTTTCCGTTGTTTAGCACAAACAACAGTCTGTCTAGACGTTTAGTCATGTAACTTAAGTCTCTATGTAGTCATAACAAGCCAGGAATTCCGCACAACGATTATAGCATAACATGCTATAGGAGTGTAGTTTTTAGCATATCCGCCGAGTATGACTCAGATCTGATCGCTACATTAAAAAATGAACCTTAAAATTAGGTACGCTCAGTGCAAATTCACTAGTTTAGTATCTTGGTAATACCTACCTTTTTTCCTAAAGCTAACCCTTGTATTCTATTTTATTTTATATCGTTTTTATTAGTTATTATATTTTAATTAGACGAGAACAATGAGTGTGTAATTGCAATTAAGATAAGAGTAATAAATCGTTGGTAATTACATATTAATTTAAATCAAATTCATTCAACATTCATTGGAGACAATTAGATCTGAAAAGCTTAAAGTGAGGATGATCAGTTCTTATTCCTTATAAATCTGGGGGAAAATCTTGGCCGAGACGTGGGCCATACAGGCTAATTTATTTCCTTACAAGGCCCCCAACCCAAATAGTCCAATTATCCACTAATAATGGGTCCGTTTGCGTAGTTCCACGTGTTTTCGCTACAAATTGGTGTGACATCTGTCCGTTGTCCCCCCGAGGACGATAAACATTGCGTCAATCTCATAACTGCGATCTAGTGCCCTCTATTAAAATACGCTGCACCTATCGCTAGCCAATGAATTAAACGTGCACCGCGAGGACTGGTTCGAAGCCGCGCAAGATAGGGAATCGTGGAATGACTTGGGGGAGACCTTTGCCCAGCAGTAGGACACTGTAGGCTAAGAAACAAAATCGCGAGGAATTTAGGAATCATTTTTGGGATCACAGATGTTATGGTTATTGAAATTTTGGATACCGAGGCGGATACATGACAATTGTTATACTGGTGACGGTTAAGGATAAATAATTATTTCGGATTATCCGTTTGTGTCGATTTTTCGGTTTAGTATAATATTTTGTTTTTAGAAGTACCTATACGGGAAAATTCAAGTGTCAAACCTATCAACCGAGTCTATTTAAAACGAAAACGATTTTTTTTATATCGGTTTCGGATATAGATACTTTTTATTTCGAATATCCTATAACGTTTACGGAGCTTCATAACATCCCTGTTTGGGAATCGCCCTAATAACAGAAGCCCTGACAGCTGTTAAAGAGTACCAACAAACGTCCTTGTAACTAAAATTAAACAAGAATCGTTTGCAGTCAAATACTTCAATGGGCTCTCATTCTAATCGTAACAATGGAGAGCAGTTCCGTACTTATTTTTAAGCAATAGCTTTTGCAGTGTAGCGTAGTCTAATAGAGGTCGCTGCTGTGATCTCTCCTCTCGTAGTTACTTTAATCAGTTGTTACGTAGAGGTGAGTTAGTGAACTCGTTTGATATGCCCGAGAAATGCGTCGAAGGTGAGGGTTTTAAACCAAAATAATTTTAGTATTTAATATGTAAAAATAGTGTCAGTATTTGGCGGGCTTAAGACTATTTTTTTGTCAAGGTATGGACTTTTTTTAATTGTGTAAGGTAAAGCTGTTAGTTTCATTTTTGTAAATAGTCATTATTTACCTATATAAGCATTGTCATGTTCTTTTTATAATATCGTTTATGTCTTTATGATCGGTTGCAGATATAATCCGATGTACATTGTACATTTTTAACTATAATCTTATTCTTTCAGTATCTTATCTCATCTTTTATGGAATATTGACATTTTTATTATTGTATTTATATTATAAGAGATTGGCGCAGCATATTTTTGCATTATAATATTTTCGGTGCGTTTTGAGTGCATTCTCAGTGCAAACAATACTCATAATTAAGCACTAGCTGGGTTTTTGAACTCAACATTTAGGTTCGATTCCCACCCAAAAAAATGTTTGTGTGATGAACACGATCATTTGTTCTACTTCTAGGTGTGATTTATCTATGACTAGCAGACTCGGCAGACTTCGTACTGCCCCAACGATAAATAAAAAAAAGTCGCACCTTTTAAACCTTCCCTAGGCCTCCACGAACAATTCAAGACCAAGATGAGATAAATCTGTTCAGCCGTTCTCGAGCTTTAGCGAGACTAACGAACAGCAATTGATTTTTATATATCTATGATATGTATGTATTTAAAAGTATATAATTATGTTTGTCAGTTGTCTAGTACCCATAATACAAACTCTACTTAGTTTGAGATTCGATGGCGTTGTGTGAAAGTCATGAAGTATTATATTATATATTACAACTGCAAAAATATTACTTTAAGCGGTGGTGGTAACTGTGGTAAGCCGTCTGTTATGTTCTCGCATGATTCTGTCATACTAGCATATGCGTGCACGGTGCATGTCATACAAAACATTGACGTATCACTCTTGTTATCTTTGTAGATTAAGTGTCAAAGTTTGCACGTGTACGAACATAATAGATGAAATCAGCCTCTGAAGTTATTGAAACTATCTTGTAGACATGTCTTATAGTTATAACTAGCTGTGCCCGCGACTTCGTTCGCGTGGTTGTCGAAACAAAACAACGTTGTTTAGATAAGAGTAGGCTATATACAAATACCTTGGCGTGAAAATAGATGACGAACTAAGAATATTATTAAGTAAAAAATGTACTACCTAAGCTTTAAAGTTCCTATTATTTTTTTAAGAGTTTTTTTTCATGTCACAGCTATGGGTTAACATTCAAAACTCACTGAGATAAACTGGAAGCTCTTCAAAATAGATTTTTAAAACTACTTGTCATTATTAAAAATACAAAAGCACATGTAAATGAGATTATAGTACCTAAATTATTTGAAATAGAAATAGCTGTTGCCCGCGACTTTGTCTGCGTGGTATTGAAGATTAGGTAAATTGAAGATGTGTAGTGCTGTACAAAAAGTAAAGCTAAATAAAGTTTAATGCAAGCTCCTTAATCCAGTTCTGTTCCAAAATTATTCCTTAACTTTCTACTCATAACCTTTACTCTTACAAACTTGACTGGTAACACTGCTAGTTTTAAAGGTTAGTCCAACATTAATATGATGAAAGGTCGTATTATATTGTTGCTGTGGCCACTATCTTACACTGATTTGTCAATTTGGATTGAAGGTCTTGAATACGGGCGATGGGGAAGAAGTGTGCCGGATTCTGACTGGCTAGAACCACCTGAGTGCATCTCCGTGTCCTATTGTCTGGAGCCACGGGAACACTTTCGCAAACTATCGTGAACCCTGACGGGAGAGATCTTTTTAACGGGAGCTTCTTAATTGACGTGGAGTCAGTTTTCCCCAGCGCTCATTAGGAGTCGCGCGAAAGCACCGTGCTTGTCGTCTTTGCCTTTATATTATACAGTACAGTAGACTTCCCCTAGCCTACCTGCGTAGGCTATTTATGGTGGTTTGAGGAGGGTAAATTTGGTCTTTCTTCTATTTGTTGCTCGCTGGGCACGGATCGAGTGGTCAGATGAGGCTTCCCGTGTTCTTTCAGCGGTTTTTTGTTGAGCGTCATCACTTCTTTGCAGAATTCGATGACGGCACACCAACTATCCTTGGCTACGGCAAACTAATACCCTCTGGAAACACTAAAAATAATTGTGTATTGAATTATGTTGTGAAGTTTGTTACGCCGTTTCTTCTCCATTTTTAAGTTTAATTAGAAAAACCTTCTTCTTTTGCGTCAATTGTACGTGGTATTTGGTAAATAGTAGATCCTTTGAATTGCAAGTGTGCAGACATTTTCGTCACTATAGGTGGTGTGACATCGTCTGGACGGAGATGACGCATTCTTACTGGATGTTAGAGAGGTCTGTATACCCAAATTTGACAAATTTTGTTTGCAGCGACCTACTTGGATTCTCAGACGGTTGAATGCTTTCCAAACAGGTCACTGCAAAGAATTCCGGGCGGCAGACGTTTATGAGGTAGGACATAAGTGGCAGGTGGTAGATGCTGATCTGCCCAGATCTTGCACCGAGTTCGAGTTGGAGTTTCGTTTGTAGCCAGTGTACATCGGAGAAAGCTCTTTTGGCTCTTAAGTCTAATCGGGTATAAGCTTTGGTATTACATAGGGGATGTCCGATGTCGTGTGTCTGATTCCTCGATGTCTTTTTCGAGCGCGCATGCGACTTCTCTTCTAACGTCAGGTAGAGCAATGCTAACCAAAGGGAGAACTTTTTGAGCAGGGTTGGTTTTAAAGAGCCAGATATTATTCGACACGTTTTGTTGAGCGCTATGCACTGTGGTGCGGCGATCATCGGACGCCGCTCCTAATCTGGTGGATGTATGCGGGTGCAGCAGATTATTCCGGGCACCGATATTCTATTTCGTTTTCTTTCTACTCCTTGACGGACGAATTTTCAAAAATCCCTTCTTAGTGTTATATCATGGTTATCAATGTTTTAAGTTTCTAATTATGGTAGTTTGAGCTGAGCCAACTGAGCCTGAAGAAGGGTAGTGTTATGCACACATAACAAACCATTTGCGGGAAAATGTGAACGGGGCATACTCGTACGCGAGATTAATGATATTAATAACAGTATATCAACACACTTTTACCAATGCAACTACCCTATACCATCGCAATTGGTGCACAATTGTAGTAGTGTATAAGTACTATCAAATCTTCAAAACCACGCGTAACACACAACAAAATTGCAGTCAACAGCTAGTTAAAAAAATATAGTAAATCATTTACCGTCCAAACCATTGTTTTTGTTTATTTTAAAAAACAATTTTATGTTAAAAAAGCCAGGTACTTCATACAATACTTTTGTACTATCAAAAACGATAGAAGAAAAGTAATAATGTTTGTTTAGTTAAATTTATATTCAATCCGTGTGGTGTCCGGATTTAAAGAATAGCACCACCCCATATCCTCCACTGGGTGTCGTAAAAGGCGACTAATGGACCTTAAGACCCAGTGCACTGTACCAAGCACCTTGGGTCACCCGAATGGTGGCGGGTAAGCCATCAACAAACGCATTCCCAAAGAGGGTTAGTGTCAGGCAGGCGGCCGACTATAAAACCATAGCCAAATCTTTAAGCAACACGTCTAGAAGACGTGTTGCGCCGACCCCAAGTGAAATGGGATAAGGGCAGGAAGATGATGATGAGTTAAATTTATATTCAAAAATTATTGAAAAATAAATTCAAAAAGTATATGTCGAAATGAAATTTGAACTTGAAGTGAAAAAATACGAAGCTCGCAATTCACCAACCCGGCTATTTTGATTGCTATGCTGTAAGCCAAATAACATGTAAGCCAATACAATTAATGTAAAAACATAAAACCATAGCAACAGTATTTTGGTTGCTATGGTGACTCGTACACAGCTATGGTGACAGTAGAACAGTTACGAAAATTCGTGATTGATCACCCCCTGTATAGGATAGCACAATAATATATAGTATTTATGCTAGCCCGACCTTCAGCAATAATATAATGGTGTCAAATCTTAACACCGCGATTCAGAAAACGACGAAATTTGCACAACGCCATCTATCGGATTTGTAATTTAGCTGTCAAAATTAGTTCTATTTTTTGTCATAAGATGTCGTTGCAAGTACTACACTGAATTGCGTAACGTAATTATTTTACTTCTTGAATTCACTAAATTAATCATATCTTTTGGTAGAGTGAACCGATTTCGATCAAACAAAGACTAAGTTATACCTCAAGTTGCGTATAATTTTTGTGTATAAACATTGTCTGCATTGAGTTCGTAGATTTTACGTGATGCGCGCACATACAAACAGACAAACAGACAAACAGACAAACAGACAAAAATTTCAAAAATGATGGAAATGGGTTCTGTTAGTTATCTTTTCACACCCTGGCAATTTTTTTTCTCAATTTCTTCAATGTACAAAAATGACTTTTCTACAGATTTATTATATGTATAGATAATATACGTTTTAATACGTACGTAGGCACTGTACTGCACTATATCTGAGTAGTAAATGGCACCACGCCAATTACTGTTTGCGATGTACTACGGGTTCGATACCCGTGTAGGTCAAATAGGCTTTATTCATAAATGTTTTTTTTTTAATTGGGGTGTCCTTTTATTATGTGCTTCCCTCGACACCGAGATTAATTCCCTACATCTTATATATAAAATTCCTGTGTCACAATGTTAGTTACCGTACTCCTCCGAAACGGCTGGACCGATTCTCTTGAAATTTTGTATATGTATTCAGTATGAGAAAAGTCGTTCAGGTCTGAGAACCGGCTAACATAAATTTTTCATCCCTATTTTTTTTTGCGAACGAAGTCGCGGGCAATAGCTATAATATGAATATTATTCAACAGCTATATTATAATATTGTTTAAGTGAGCCCTTGCCTTCACGATTTGGGGTAGGAGTAGAAAAGGGGATAGGAAAAGGGAAGAGGGGTAGTAGGTATCTAACACCCCAACCCCTGATTCAATCTGAAAATAAATCCCGTTTGTCGTCTTAAACAAAATACAATATAATACGATAGCTTTTCTTCTAATTACTTTCTTCTGTTCTTTCCCAGGTTATGTGGAGTTCGGCGAGTTCCGCACGGACCGGCCCGGCATCAAGAAGGTCGGCACCTTCGCCGGAGTCTTCTGCCCCGTCGTGCTGTCCATGTTCAGCGCTCTGGTCTTCATACGAATGGGTAAGTCCTATAAAATACCCAGTTTTCATTACATTTCTGTTGTCACCAGTATATCGGAGACTTAGAAGTGAGTCAAACTTTATAGTCGTCTAATCTGTCTAAATTTTAAAGTAGTCTAGTAAGTCTTATCAGCTAATATTTAAATATTAAATTTCAAAAATATCCTAAATAAGAATCCCGAATACTTCGTTCCAAAAAAATATTCTCAAACCAATGCATAATTTCCTTATATAATCATTATCCTCTTACCATTTTAGTCTCATATACCAGGCGTACCCATGTTTGCATTTCAATACTAAATACATAATAATATAACAGATATCAACCAAACCAAGTGACGTCACGTGACAATTTGTGTATTTATTTTGTTTGAATACAAATCTTATCACCTACATGACTCAATGACCAGAAGGTTGAATTATCTAGCTCTGGTAATTATGATTGTGCGAGTACGTATTTGTGTCAAATCAAGCTAAACAAAAAACATATATTTTTGAGTACCCAAGGTGTTGAGTTATAACAGGTCAAACGCGATATCTGTTACTAAATAACAGTCAGTTATTTTTCTACGAACTGTTTGTCAGTATGATGGGGTAACATGTTATATTAAACAACGCGTATTTTCTTTTTTAATATTGAGTAGGAGAGCGCTGTGTGATTTATAAGAACAGATATAAGTTAATTAGTCCGGTCAAATTAGACCAAAAAATCAGTAAACCCACGACAAATTCAGGGGAAGCTGAAAATTCTTACAATTGTTTAAATTATAATTATAAACATTGTCTTAAAAGTCCCAATCTATCCCATGTAAGGAAAAATTTTTAGCGGGGTAATAAGGTCCAAAAAATGAGTTTTTCGCGATTTTCTTGAAAACGGTAAGTTTTATCGCAAAATTACCCCAGACATAATTTGTAGATCAGGGAATTTCCTATAAAAAAGGTATCAATAATTTTTTCCCTAAAAGCCACCGCTTCTGAGATATAACGATGCAAAAAATTGCGAGCGTCATAATATGCCTAAGTACCTCAGCCATATACTTTCTGTAGCTGTAATGTAAGTAAGAATATGTTTCTGTCGGCTGCCTGCTTAGACAAGTTTCGATATGCATCTTTTGTCAAAAATACTCGAAATAAGAAACAAGTACAATTAGCTTGTCTTCCTCCAACCTTAGTCTCTGCTCATCAACATCTTCTTCGGGTATACTACCAAGTTCAAGTGTGGCTTGGTTATCAACTAAACCCAACAGATTGGGGTTGGAAGTTGGTCGATAATATATTAGAACCAATTCAGGTTTTGCTTCCACCTGCGCCGGAAAAATTGCTCAACACTATCTTTTGTAACTGTAAAAAAGGATGCAATGCTAAATGTGGTTGCAAAAAAGTTGGGCTGTTTTGTTCTCTGGCTTGTACGAATTGTCAAGGCCAGTCTTGTTCTAATGTAGAATCACCAACAACAGAGGATTCATTTAATACTGACGAAGAAACATGTGATGCTTCACTTTTAACACAATTCACCTATAGTCAGGATGAAGAAGAAGAAGAAGAAGAAGAAGAAGAAGAGGAAGAGGAAGAGGAAGAAGAAGAAGTGATTGACGATTCCGAATCCGACGAATAAACTATTAATTTCTAAATCTAATCACAACAGACCCGTGGAATAGGCCTATTGGGGAAACCACGTTAAAAAAACGCTTGCAATTTTTTGCATCGTTATATCTCAGAAGCGGTGGCTTTTAGGGAAAAAATTATTGATACCTTTTTTATAGGAAATTCCCTGATCTACAAATTATGTCTGGGGTAATTTTGCGATAAAACTTACCGTTTTCAAGAAAATCGCGAAAAACTCATTTTTTGGACCTTATTACCCCGCTGAAATTTTTTCCTTACATGGGATCTATTGGGACTTTTAAGACAATTTAAGAGATATATAACGGTTTACTCACGCGTATTTATCGGGATAGCCCGACTAGTTTCGGACCCAACCGGAGTCCTTAATCATGAGCTGACGCGGCGGCGGGGTCGCGAGTCGAACTGATGTCGGCTGCCGCGCATCTCGCTGCGTAGCGTCGCGCTCGCGCCGAGGGAGGCGCTGGCGTCGCGGGTGGCGCGAGTGGGGGATCCGCCGGCAGCATCGTCATCGTCCGCGCTCCCGTGCTGGTTGAGTGGGTGCATACCGTGCTGACTGCGACGAGCACTCCAGACTCGGCTTCGATGGACATGTCGTCATACGCAGTGCTGGTTTCCACGATTGTGGCAGTGTCCAACCACCATCCCTGTTAAAATTCGGGTGACGGCTGATTTCTATAGCCTCACGTACTTTTCGCGGCACGAAATGTGACTGTGGCCTGAGCTACATTGGGGAAACCCGGCGTAATGTTGCGACCAGGCTTGGTGAACACATACGGCATATGAAGAGCATGGACACCGATAAGTCGGCAGTGGCAGAACATGTCTGTAATGCGGGGACGGCTCATTACATACGATTCGATCAAGCCTCCGTACTAGCGAGGGAGAAATATTTCGTGCCGCGAAAAGTACGTGAGGCTATAGAAATCAGCCGTCACCCGAATTTCAACAGGGATGGTGGTTGGACACTGCCACAATCGTGGAAACCAGCACTGCGTATGACGACATGTCCATCGAAGCCGAGTCTGGAGTGCGACGCAGTCAGCACGGTATGCACCCACTCAACCAGCACGGGAGCGCGGACGATGACGATGCTGCCGGCGGATCCCCCACTCGCGCCACCCGCGACGCCAGCGCCTCCCTCGGCGCGAGCGCGACGCTACGCAGCGAGATGCGCGGCAGCCGACATCAGTTCGACTCGCGACCCCGCCGCCGCGTCAGCTCATGATTAAGGACTCCGGTTGGGTCCGAAACTAGTCGGGCTATCCCGATAAATACGCGTGAGTAAACCGTTATATATCTCTTAAATATGAATCATTCTCACGAAAGTTTTAAGACAATGTTTATAATTATAATTTAAACAATTTTAAGAATTTTCAGCTTCCCCTGAATTTGTCGTGGGTCAAATGTCTAAATTGACCGGACTATAATCACGAGAATATCAGCTGTTATCTGTTATCTGCCTACTACCTGCGTAATTCTGCCTGTTATGATAAATACACCTCATCCCTAACCCAAGGGACTCTTACTAGGACTCCGCAGTCTGTCTAATCGACTGCCACCAAGCTGTATTTCATGAATTATATATTTTGACGGGCCTGGTGGTCTAGTGGTTAGTGGTCTTGACTGCTATGCCAGAGGTCGTGGGTTCGATTCATACCCAGACCAAATGCTTAAATTTATTTAGAATAAGTATGTATTTAGAAATATACATATGTTTAAGAGTGTTCTAGTACTCATAACACAAGTTACTCCGTATACTTAATTTGAGACTAGATGGCGTTGTGTATAAATAATAATAAAAAGACTAGTTTAAGAAATATTGTCTAAAGTGCTAATAGCCTGGAATTGAATAAGAAAATTGAACTTGAATCGCAATTGTGGTTTATCCCCGCTCCTATCGGTTCTACGATAATGTTATTTATACATTTATATTTCCTCGGGAAACCCAACAAATTTATTATTTAGTATCAGTAGTTTCTGAGATAAGTGAAATAAATAAAATTATATCTGAACCCCTGGTTTCGCGTGCATATTTTTATGTCCATGAAATATAATTTAATCAACATCCAATTTAGTTGTTAATTTATATGGACACATTTCCATAGAGTAATTCTCGAAATTGTAATAAAAATTTACTACTTTTATCCTACTTAGAAAAAAGAGGAGATTTTCAATTCGACCACTTACTTGTTATTTTATTTGTTCGCTGATAACTTTGTCATTTATAAACTTATTTTTCTAGCTAATGACAAATTTTGTCGTCTCTTCATCCATTACAAAGTAAACAATAAACCTATTGTTAATCTACAAACTTATTCATGCGGGTGGCGAAAATGAGAACTAAAATCTTACAGTACATTTTAATCATCCAAATGCGACACTAGCGCCACTGTGACCAGCAAATATAAGTTGTTGTTGAGCAAACTGTAATTAATACCCGGAGCCGTTAAAATAGATAACAGTTGCTGTGTCAAATTGACAATAGTTATTGTTTGTATAGAGGGCAGTAGGTTTGTTTTGATAAAGTCGTTTTGTAATTAGACTTTTAATTACACGACATAGATTTTGCTTGGTTTTTTTTAATATGTGCTTAGGTACATATATTATTAATTTAATTTTGTATCTTTTTTGAAGTTATGACTCAAATTGTATCTCAAAAACCGGCCAAGTGCGAGTTGGACTCGCGGACGAAGGGTTCCGTACTATCATACTAGCGTCTACCAGTTACCGTTTTTTATATTAAGTAAAAGAATACGAAAAAAACACGTTTATTGTATGGAGACTCCCAAACACTTTTTTTTTTAAGATCATCATCATCATTTGTGAAGATTTCAGCTTCCTACCTATCACGGTTTATGAGATACAGCCTGGAGACAGACAAACAGCGGAGGCGTAATAAGAGGGTTACGTTTACCCTTTCAAACTTCAATTATGTATTGCGATCATGAGTAAACTTTGGGTATATATAATAAATGTTTGCTTATATCTTGTTCCAGGTTACCTAGTAGGCAATGCAGGATTACTGGTGACCCTCGCGCAGTTCGGCATGGCGTACCTTATCGTGATATTTACAGTCACCTCCATCTGCGCGATATCCACTAACGGTGCCGTCGAGGGCGGTGGGGTCTACTGTATCCTTTACTCAATATTTTCAAGGTGTCAAAAACTGGAATCGGCTAAATGATGTTACTGTCATAAATTCCACTTGACAAGTGGTGACGTACAATAGCTTATTAAAACAGAAACTGCGCCAAAAGAATTTAAGTCAAAAGCAGGTAAATCAAGCAAATATGTTTTTTTAGATGCTTACAATACTCGGGTCTGCTTTTCCTCATCATCTTCCTGCCCTTATCCCATTTTACTTAGAGTCGGCGCCACGTGATTTTCTTTCATTCTCCCCTATCAGACTTTACAGTATCATTTACTTGTGTTTCATTTATATCATTCCTTATTAAATCCATTCATCTTTTCTTTGGTCTTCCCCCTTTTTTTTCGTGGGAAATCATCTAATGACCCCGCCCGCTGTGGGTGCAGCGGGAGAGAGTGTCAGATTGTTACTGACTAAAACCCACTATGTTTATCCTGGAGCTCTTTGGGTGCCGCGCGAGCGGTAACTCTCACGAACATCCCGAAGCCTCGGCAGGACGGCCTTCCCCTTCCTCTCCATCCGTCAACATTCAAACTAATCACTCTAAATCACAATTCCACCAATAAAAATGAAATATCAAAATATTTTAATTTTGCTGTATTCTCAGTCTACTGGTACTATATGCCTTAACTACCACAGTCATGATAAGCAGGACGTTAGGTCCAGAGTTCGGAGGTGCCGTTGGAACATTGTTCTTCTTTGCAAACGTCGTCTCCAGCGCCCTCTGTATATCGGCCTGCACAGAAGCTCTCGTTGAAAACTTTGGCCAAAATGGTGAGTATTTTTTCTGGAACTAGTTTTTTTAGGATGTTTTCTTTTGTATGCTAGTCCATGCCTTTAGAGCCTCCTGTACTTATTAATTGTTAAATCGGTATTGTACCTCTGCGGTTGACAAACTTACTATCAGTTCTTCCAATTAAAGACCCATACGGCGAAACGTAGCGCTGTGAAATCTTCGATAGACTCATAAATGGTTAAAAAAAACTAATTAATTATTAATATTTGGATTCAAAGTTTTATTATCGCTGTTATAAAAACAACCCTTCGAATATTTCGCATCTAACTGACTTCTCTCACAAAAAACCCAAATAGACAACCAAACTCAAACTCAAATTATTTATTACATTCCATATGTTACATAGATGGTATAAAAATAAAGTAAGTTAAGACCAATATGGACCCATGATTAATATGGGTCCATATTGTCGGGCAAGCAAAAAATTTGGAGAGGAAGAGAGCTGAAGTAGTACCTAATTTATTGAAATCAGTATTGTTATAAGTTAATATCTTTCATTATGTATGTGTAGGATGAGACGGACAGGATAGGTATTGGCAGAGCGTTTAGATAGTCTTTATCAGCCATATTGAATGTCTTGTTGAAATAAAGTCTTCGTTACATCGCTTGATTATCGTTTATTACAATTACATGATTAGTTTTACAAACACGTGGAAGATGATAACAGATTATATTGTGAAACGCGGCGAGTTCAGTACTTCCATCCGTTCGCCATCAGGGTTCATCCTCCAAGATTCCTTTGCACGGCGCAGTACAGACCTCACCCAAGCACTCCAGTTCCACGACTGTCATACTTGACGTTCCACAAACAATCATCATAATTGTCGCTGTCATCGGCGTTACACCACGCAGGTGTGTTAGGTATACGAACTCTCCAACATATACCACCTCTCCGACATATGTATAAGTATATTCACATAATATTTTAGCAATAATCTATTTCAGGTTACCTAGTAGGTTCAAGCCCGGGCATCCCGGACGGCTGGTGGTACCGCTTCCTGTACCGCTCGTGCCTCAACGCCGTCGGGCTGGGCGTGTCCCTCGCCGGCGCCTCGCTGTTCGCCAGGACCAGTCTCGCCATCTGGTTCACGATGCTCGTGTGTCTCGGAAGCGCATTCATCAGCTTCTTTGTTACTCCGTTTGCGTTGGTAAGTGAAAATTGGAAGTTAATGCAGCTAAAATATGGAATGATCTCCCACCATGAAAGATTACTTCTGATTAATTAATAAACCTAGCATCAATTAAATACATACACGTTAACTGAATAATACACAACAAAGGGGACTTATTCGCGATATAAAACGAAATTTCTTCTTCTAAACGGTACTTTCTTCGACGTTTCGATCGAGTTGCACCGACCGTGGTCACAAGTGGACGGCTACGATCGGTGCAACTCGATCGAAACGTCGGGAAAAAAGAAATATCATTTTATCTCGCAAATAAGTCCTGTTTGTAGTCTAAAATATGTTCACAAGTCGCGAAAGTTTAAAATCCTTTACATTTTGATATTAACCTCTCTTTTCCCCAGATTGACAAGCCAGATACGAACCACATAGTGAACGTCACAGCGTTTTACTACACCGGCCTGAACTCCACCACTCTGTACGACAACTTGTACCCGAACTATGGCAGGGACTACACGACCACTGATGGTCAGATGGTGGACTTTGCTTCCGTGTTCGGGGTTCTGTTCACCGGTGTGACAGGGGTCATGGCTGGGGCTAATATGAGTGGTAAGTGGATATCTAGATTATAAATAAACCCAAAAAGTCCAAGATGTCGTTATATTCCTGGCCTTTTCTGATTAGATAAGCTTAAAAAAAAGGAAGAACTCCAAACGATCATACATTTACCGTTTGCTTATTTGAGTTTGCATCTTCAGTTCTGGAGTTTGGTTTGAGGGACCTCCAAATGGGTTAACAAACAGAACACCTATGTGTACAAGTGTATTAAAAATATGATTACAAGACTCTATATCGCTTTAGGCAAAATATTAGATATGTATATGAAATAATAGATGTGACTCAGAAAAATCTGTATCGTAAGTAGAATCGTTAGTATGATAATATCAGAATCTTTAAATCATCATCATCATGTTGCAGTGCACTGCTGGACATAGGCCTCTGGCTTCTTTATCTTTACTCTGAATCTTTTAATAGTAGCCAATAATATCAAAGAAAAACTAAACGACAATTTATTTACTTTTAGGTGAACTAAAGAACCCATCTCGAAGTATCCCATTCGGCACTCTGGCGGCTTTACTCTTCACGTTCATATCGTACATAGCACTAAGTTTGCTTACCGCCGCGACTTGTACCAGAGACTTGCTACATAATAACTACGTGTATCTACTGCCTATCAATATATGGCCGCCTTTTATCGCTGTTGGTAAGTGATTTTGTGACTTATTGTAAGTGGATAAGGTAGAATTTGGCTTGGCACTTTGTGTATGGTTCTTCGTGTATGAATTAGTCTTCTGACTTGGCTTTGTGGTCGAGTATGATTTTTAGTCCATTATATTCCAAAAATACTATGCAAATGCTCAAATTGAAGTTTTGTTAGCATGGATTTTCCTAACATCTTCATAGTCATTCCAAAAGAGAAAAAAATACATTTAAATTTCAAGAACGCTAGGTGCATTTATTTTTTTAATAAAAACAAGAACGGCATAGCTCACTACAGAGAGATATGGAAGGAGAGTGGATTCTCTGTTACTCTGCTAAAACAACTAGGAAAAACAATCAATCATCTATTTATTTCGAAACAGAATACGAGTTCCAAGGACTAAGAAGTTTTGCTATAAAATGAAATACATTTGATGTACATAACAGTGATAGAATAGTGTTATGTTTATTTTTTTTCCCGACGTTCGGTCACGATAGACCACAGACGGTGCAAGTCGACCGAAACGTCGGGAGAAAAGAAATATCGGATTATATCGCGAATAAGTCCCGTTTGTCGTCTAAAATATGTGTACAAGTCGGGAAAGTTTAAAAACAAGTGTTATGTTATCCCCAGGTATGCTTATGGCGACATTCTCAGCTGGTCTATCCAACTTAATCGGGGCATCAAGGGTTCTTGAAGCTTTAGCCAAAGACAATATATACGGTAAGTAAAAATATTGAAATCCTACATTATGCCTACAACTTGGAGAATAAATTAAAGTGATTAGTGACAAAGTTTTCCTTAATTGTGATTAAAATATGGGATTTGAACTCGATGCAAAATTAGTTAATTTCCCAATTTTTTTTTAAATTTATAAATATTTCTTAACATTCGTACAACGCCATCTAGTCTCAAGTTAAGCATACTTAGCTTGTGTTATGAATACTAGACAACCGATAAACATGCTTATAAATTTCTAAATACATACTATAGATAAATTACACCCAGACAGAACAAATGATCGTGCTCAACACAAACATTTGTCCTGGTTGTTTATCAAACCCACGACCTCAGGTAGGTATAACAGTCAGTGTTACTAACCACTAGACCAACAGGCCCCTAAATTTTGAGTTTATTTCACATTCCTTTTAACACAGACTTAAAAAAAGGTTCTTTCATGTATTCCCAGGGTTTCTCCTAAAGCCCATGGTCTCCCGCTCCGGGAACCCGGTGGTAGCGGTGATCACATCCTGGCTGCTGGTGCAGGTGGGCATCATGGCGGACTCGCTCAACGCCATCGCGCAGGTCAACTCCGTGCTCTTCATGACCAGCTACTTCGCTATCAATCTCGCCTGTCTCGGCTTGGATCTCGCCTCAGCACCTAATTTTAGGTAAGTCTTAGGAAGGTTTGGCGTTGTAATATTGATTTAGTTCTGTCTTTATATGTGGCTGCTCTTGACCACTTAAAAATATTTAAGATCTGTAAGATATCCGTAATTTATTAAAAAATATATATAAATTAGATTAAAATTAAAAATATGCTTAAAAGAATTCAAATATAATGTGATAGCCTAGTGTTAAGACCGTAGGACTTTGACCAAGTCAAAGGTCTCGAGTTCGATCCCCACGGGGCGCACCAACTTTTCGAATGTTGTGTGCGTTTTAGAAATAAAAATATCACAACTTCCGTGTTTCGGAGGCACGTAAAAATTTAGGTCCTGCGCCTGATCTCTCTCCAGTCGTGTCGGATTGCCGTCCCATCGGGTTATGAGAGTAAAGAAACAGAGAGTGCAACTGTGTTTGCGCACACGTTTGTGCACTATAATATCTTCCGCGTAACTGGCTGGTGACATAGTAACACTAGCCGCCGTGGCCGAAACCGGTCCGGATATTATTAATACGGAATATATCGGAGAAAGACGACTAGTTTTCAAGATCAAAAAATTCCATGCTTTGTTTATGTTTATGCAATACAAAAACGTTTGCTCGTAGGTTAAATTGACTGTCGAATTTGATGCGATTGCCCAATTAATGTTGTTTCTATGATTAGCAAGCGCGATCGCGTGCATAGCTTGCAATTTTTTCCCTATCTTAGAGTGTTCCCACGAAGCCAAAAAGCTTCCTCAAATTTCTCCACATTACTATTCTTCGGATGATGATATACCACAATAACTTGACTGTCCCCAGGCCGTCATTCAAGCAGTTCTCGTGGGTGACGTCGTTCCTGGGCCTGGCGGGGTGTGCGGGGCTGATGTTCGGGCTGCGCTCGCTGTACGCGCTGGGGGCGGCACTAGCTTGCGGCTCGCTGGTAGTGGCCCTGCACCTGCTGTCCCCGGCAGCCGCGGACCCCAAGTGGGGCAGCCTCAGTCAGGCGCTTATTTTCCATCAGGTAACACACATCCAACGGCTAGAAGGCCGACCACCACCCCTTAAAGCAATATCAATGGGATGTTGTTCAGATTAATACAACAAGAAGAAAATAAAACTTTTAATAATTTGTAGAACACAGCACACCCGTTGAAAACCGCCATATTCTTATTATATTGCCACAAACAATCTACACATTTTTAACATGTCACTCTGATGCGTTCCATTTCCCACATTAATGCAGTTGTGGAAGAGACCGCTCTACGCCATCTAGTGTATTGTCATACAATCACAACTTCAATTAACTCCACGATGTGAAACGTACAGTGTATAAGCTAAAATCTTCTCCGAAAGGATGAACTTTGAATTTAAACGAAAGGCCAAAATCATAAGTTCATTTCGAGAGTGTAGGCAGACTTGAAAATAATCCACTTTTACGTCAAAATAGTCACAGAAATCAGCATTTCACCGGTCCAGTTATATTACTACTCTTGAATAAAGTCTTTGCTCCCTTATTCCCAAATATAATCATCATTCCCCTACCCTTCTCCCAATTATTATATGGGGTCGGCGCAGCATGCCTTCTTCCACACGTTCCTATCTAACGTCATCTCGCAAGCGCGACACTCTTTGTAGTCATATCATCTTTCACACAATCCACATTTATTACACCACCAATACCTGTTGACACTGACTCCAGCCCTTGTTTCCAGGTGCGCAAATACCTGCTCCTGCTGGACCCTCGCCGGGAACACGTGAAGTTCTGGCGCCCGCAGATGTTGCTGCTGATAGCATCGCCGAGGCAATCTGCCCCGCTTATAGACTTCGTTAACGACCAGAAAAAGGTACGTTTCGTGATACAGGGTCCCCGTACCAAGATCCTCGATCCCTTGTAGACCGTAGCCCCCTTTATTGACTTCGTTAATGACCAGAAAAAGGTACGTTTCGTGGTACAGGGTTCCCGTACCGAGATCCTCGATCCCTTGTAGACCGCAGCCCCCCTTATCGACTTCGTTATTGACCAGAAGAAAGTACGTTTCGTGGTACAGGTACCCCGTACCGAGATCCTCGATCCCTTGTATACCGTAGCCCCCCCATTATCGACTTCGTTAATGACCAGACAAAGGTACGTTTTGTGGTACAGGGCCCCCCGTACCGAGAGCCTCGGTCCCTTATAGACAGTACGTACGTGTAACTTGACTGCACGGATAGCTGAGTCGTATTGGTAACTACACCACTTACCACTGTGTGTTACTTGTCGCGTATTCGATCCTCGCGTAAAATAAGAATTTGTACGTTCCAAAAATACTTGTTCTGAGTCTGGGTGTCTATCTGCATTAAGGTTGAATGTCTGTGCAACCCCCGCGACACAAGGAATAAATTATTTAGAAGGGAGTAGTTTTTGTCTTCACATCAAAATAAAACAAATGATCGCGCTTATCACACAAACATTTATCCTGGGTGGGAATAAAACCCACGACCTCTGGTATAGCAGTCAGGGTCACTAACCACTTGACCAACAGGCCTGTAAATCTTATTAACGTGTACCGTTTATGTTCAGGGCGGGTTGTTCGTCGTGGGGCACGTGAAGTTGGGTGAGTTGGACGGCGCAGGAGACCCGCTGGCCGACGAACATAAGTACTGGCTCAAGCTCATCGATCATCTAAAGGTAACATCCTTCTTATCAAGTCTAAGTACTAGCAATTATTGTAGTTTAGGTATATAGGTCCTTGAGTGTGTACGACAGTGCTGGGTAGTCGTGAAATGTGTCTTTTTTATGTAGCCTGTGTGTGATCCCACTACTGGGCAAAAGCCTCCCCCATTTTTTTCCAAACCTTTCTATCTTTTGCTATTTCTGGCCATGAGCACCCCGCTGTATGTAATGCTATACTTAAATGAAGGTGGGCGGAGAGAGTTGCGTGATGAATTGCTATGCATTGCCACGCGTTGACCAAATACGGGAATCGTTACACGGCGGTTCAGGTTTAGTACTTACTAAACCTTAACTGCCGTGTAATGTCTCCCGTAGGTAGAAAAATCTAACACTAACCACTTCCTACTTCCAAATCAAAAATCAAGAGAGGGTGTATGTAATTTTTTTAATACGTAATTTACCTAATGTTTTGCTTTGTCAAAAACATGGTCATCATCATCTTCCTGCCCTTATCCCATTTTACTTGGGGTCGGCGCAACATGTTTTTTTCTTCCATTCTCCCCTATCAGAGGTCATACTATCATTTACTCCTTTATCATTCATATCATTCCTTATACAGTCCATCCATCTTTTCTTTGGCCTTCCCCTTCCTCTCCATCCATCAACATTCATACTCATCACTCTCTTAGTCACATGATTCTCATCCCTCCTCATCACGTGCCCATACCAAGACAGCCGATATCCTTTCATTTTTTCCGTAACCGGTGCTACTTTCAAACTTCCCCTTATAAACTCATTCCGTACTTTATCCATTCTAGTCACTCCACACATCCATCTCAACATCCTCATCTCCGCTACATGCAATCGTTTCTCATCCATCTTTTTCACAGCCCAGCATTCCGATCCATACAATACGACAGGTCTTATCACGGTTTTATATATTTTCCCCTTTAACTTGAGAGGCATCCGTGGGTCGCAAGTTGTTCCGGTGACCTGTCGCCATTTCATCCATCCCGAGTTGATCCGGTGAGTTATGTCCCGGTCTACATCGCCATCGCCTTGGACAAGCGAGCCAAGGTACCGAAAGTCGGAACAGACTGGTATGGGTGTTCCAGCAAGAGTAATAGGCACAGGGCTGGAGAGACCGCCAAAATCGCAAAACAGATATTCTGTTTTGGTTCTGCTCAATTTCAGGCCAACGTTCTCCAGCCTTTGCCACCACACCTCCAATCTGCTCTGGACCTCTAGGCCGCTCTCGGCAATAAGCACAATGTCATCGGCAAATAGCATGCACCAGGGGGCCTCTTCCTGGATGTCCGACGTCAGAGCATCTATTATCATCAGGAAGAGGTACGGGCTGAGAGCCGACCCCTGGTGCAAACCAACCGCAACATTGAAACTACCGGTAGTGCCCGCTGCAGTCCGAACTTGCGTACTGCATCGACCATACATCGCACGGATCAACTGCACATACTTCCCAGGCATACTTTTCTTCTTCAGGGCCCACCACAGAACCTCACGGGGCACCCGGTCATATGCCTTCTCGAGGTCGACGAATACCATGTGCAAGTTTTTGTGCGCTCTTCTGTATTTCTCGCACAGTTGGCGGATAGCAAAGATGGCATCCGTCGTACCCCGACCAGGCATAAAACCGAATTGGTTCTGTGAAATTTCACTCTCCTCTCTCAGACGCCTTTCAATTACTTTCTCCCAAACTTTCATACTGTGTGATATTAGCTTTATTCCTCTATAGTTATTGCACTCCAGCACATCACCTTTGTTTTTAAAAATGGGCACCAGCGAACTATTGCACCATTCGTCAGGTATGGCTTCCTCCAGCAACAGCTTATTGAAGAATAATGCTAACCACATCCAACCATCCATCCGCAACACTTTCCACACTTCAACCGGTATTCCATCCGGTCCTAATGCCTTACCATTCTTCATTCCGCATACCGCGTTCCTCACTTCATCCACACTTATTCTTCTTACTAATCCCTTATTTACTGGTTCACTTTCAAGCACACCACTCCAGTCATTCTCCTCATTCATCAGTCTTTCAAAGTAATCCTTCCACCTATTTCTTATTTTCTCATCTTCCGACAGGATTATTCCAGCTTCATCTTTTACGCACTTCACCTGACAGACATCCCTCGCCTTTCTCTCCCTAGCTCTAGCAAGCCGGTACAGTTGTTTTTGGCCTGCTGGGGTATCCAAAGTGTCATAGAGCTCTTGTTGGGCATTCGCTTTTGCTATAGCCACAACTCTTTTGGCTTTTTTCTTAAGTGCATCATACTCATTCTTTCTTTCCGCTTTTAGGCTAGCACACTCATTATCAATACTCTGCCATTCCTTAAATTTCTTCTTTTTTTCCCTCAGAACATTCTGTATCTCTGTCGACCACCACCATGTATCCCTATCTATCGTGCCTCTTCCTTTCGTCTGTCCCAGAATATCTTTTGCGGCACTCCTAATACACCGAGCCATCTCATTCCAACATTCATTTACGCTTTGGTCGTCCATATCACCCATTTCAATCATTTTATTTACCACTCGCTCTCTTAATTCTCTCGCACAATCATTCTTCTCTAACATGTGCCATTTTATTTTAGGAGGGGGACGCTGTTTATGCTTTATAAGCCTTATTTGTAAGACTACTTCCATAACCAGGAGACGATGCTGTGAGACCAAATCTTCTCCCGGTAGCACTTTGCAGTCCTTGACGTGCTTTATATTGTGGCGTCTAACAAGAAAGTAGTCTATTTGTGTGCTATGTGTTCCACTCTTATACGTTATTAGGTGTCCATCGGCTTTTTGGAACCAGGTGTTGGCTACCGCTAGGTCATATGCTGTAGCTGATTGCAGCAAAGTTTCCCCCTCACTGTTTAAACTCCCAAAACCCCATCCCCCGTGTACTCTTTCATAACTTCCTTTCATTCTTCCCACATGTCCATTAAAATCACCTCCAATAATTAATTCCTCATGCACTGGGATGTTCATTAAAACTGTATCAAAATCCTCCCAAAACTTCTCTTTCAGTCTTTCCTCACATCCTACCTGTGGCGCATACACACTAATCACGTTCAGTACAACATTTCCTAACATTACTTTCACAATTATCAGTCTATCATTCATTCTTTTTACATCCATCACACTTTCCTTCAAATTACTATCTAACACTATTCCAACGCCATTTCTTTTTCCATCACTTCCACAGTAGAAGAACTTGTATCCCTCACCAATTTCCCTCGCTTTCGTTCCCTTCCACTTAGTTTCTTGCAAGCACGCCACATTTATTCTTCTTCTTTTCAATACATCAGCTAACTCTCTAGCTCTTCCAGTCATTGTCCCAACATTCCAACTCGCATACCTCAATGTCAAAAACATGGTAAAGGTGGTTTATTGCAACACCGGGCAATCAAATAACGAATCGTCGATTTTCTGAATGTGGATTTGTCTACATCGAAGATAACTGATACAGCACAATCTATACTAAAAACCATGCATGGTGGCACTTAATAATACTTCTTTGCTTTCCCCACCATTCTTCGTTAAAACTACGAAGAAAGGGGCATGCCAGGTTTAGGCCCACATATGCACACGAACCTGACCTTGCTATAGTTTGACCATTACCGCTGTACCGCGCCTTAGGAAAGCGCGGGGCGAGAAGGGGGAAACATCGGCCGATGCGATTTGTCCTTTCGCTAGTGTCAAATTCGAATTCAAATTCAAATTCAGATCGAACTGTTTATGTCAGAAACGCATGAGATTAACATTCAAAGATGGTTCATGCGATATCTCGTGATGTTAAGACATATTGAATAATTTGTTTACGGCATTCGATAAATTCAATTTTTAGTAAACCAAGTATTAATTTGAAATAAACTTAGTTAAATCTGACTATATTTCATTAATATTTAATGAAATAAGTAAAATACATAATATATAGTTAATCGAAGTGAAATATTTAGGTATTCTATTTATTTGATTTCAAATTTACTAATTAACCATAATTAAATAATTAAGTATTGCCGTGCCTGTAGAACAGTAAACTGATATCGTAAGATCTATCCGACAATATCGATCTCATGTGAACTCGTGCACTTTTTTACCCGGCCCCCACCTCACCGCACATACCTAAGGCGCGGTACAGCGGTAATGGCCAAACTATAATAAACTATATTTTTATTTATCGTAATCCTCCCTTGATTTCATTATTCTGTGCAAGTCGGCATATTTTTTTCATAAATAATAAACAATAAAACGACTTACGTACGTAATTCAACAAAAAACAGCCATATTTCTGTAGAAATGTTGCCATTACGTCATATAAATAAGTTGGAAAATTTATCAAAATAATAATTTACCATTGCTAATAGCTGTATTATATACAAGTTAAATGGTCTTTTTAGCCCTTTTGAACGTTGTTGCACAATAAAAATGCTATTACTATTTTTATTCTTATTACTTTTTATTTTCGATTTATATTTTTTTGTTATTGCAACATATCTCCTTATTTGTTGTCACTGACGTGTTTGTTGTTGACTCAGATAAACGTCATTGCTTGTTTTGCATCTTTAACATGACACTAACCGTGTTTGAGTTTTGCGATTTAAATCGACGATTTTGAACTATGAAAACTGACTCTGGCGATTCTTTTACTCCTTATTGGTTATTCTCATAAATAAATGCAAATCATGTACAAAATGCTAAAACCATAATTAAATATAACTTGCAAAAATAAAATTTAAAAAACTTCTAAATGCTAAGCTTTTTGTTAATCATTTCTTTTACTAAATTAATATTGCCTCTGCCTTCTATTAATATCAATAGCCTGTTACTGTGGGCCGAAATTACTAGGAAGACCTGGCATGCCCCTTTCTCGTTGTACAGCAAAATAAATATGTATGTGTTAGGTGAAAGCGTTCGTGGAGCTATCCTTATCCCGGTCAGTGCGCGAGGGCGCGGCGCAGCTGTCGCGGCTGGCGGGGCTGGGCGCCATGAAGCCTGATACCGTGCTGCTCGGGTTCCGGGACACCGCGCCGCCCAGGGACTTCTTCAGAGAGTAAGTATCCCTGTCTCGGTCAGTGCGCGAGGGCGCGGCGCAGCTGTCGCGGCTGGCGGGGCTGGGCGCCATGAAGCCCGACACTGTGCTGCTCGGGTTCCGGGACACCGCGCCGCCCAGGGACTTCTTCAGAGAGTAAGTATCCCTGTCTCGGTCAGTGCGCGAGGGCGCGGCGCAGCTGTCGCGGCTGGCGGGGCTGGGCGCCATGAAGCCTGATACCGTGCTGCTCGGGTTCCGGGACACCGCGCCGCCCAGGGACTTCTTCAGAGAGTAAGTATCCCTGTCTCGGTCAGTGCGCGAGGGCGCGGCGCAGCTGTCGCGGCTGGCGGGGCTGGGCGCCATGAAGCCCGACACTGTGCTGCTCGGGTTCCGGGACACCGCGCCGCCCAGGGACTTCTTCAGAGAGTAAGTATCCCTGTCTCGGTCAGTGCGCGAGGGCGCGGCGCAGCTGTCGCGGCTGGCGGGGCTGGGCGCCATGAAGCCTGATACCGTGCTGCTCGGGTTCCGGGACACCGCGCCGCCCAGGGACTTCTTCAGAGAGTAAGTATCCCTGTCTCGGTCAGTGCGCGAGGGCGCGGCGCAGCTGTCGCGGCTGGCGGGGCTGGGCGCCATGAAGCCCGACACTGTGCTGCTCGGGTTCCGGGACACCGCGCCGCCCAGGGACTTCTTCAGAGAGTAAGTATCCCTGTCTCGGTCAGTGCGCGAGGGCGCGGCGCAGCTGTCGCGGCTGGCGGGGCTGGGCGCCATGAAGCCTGATACCGTGCTGCTCGGGTTCCGGGACACCGCGCCGCCCAGGGACTTCTTCAGAGAGTAAGTATCCCTGTCTCGGTCAGTGCGCGAGGGCGCGGCGCAGCTGTCGCGGCTGGCGGGGCTGGGCGCCATGAAGCCCGACACTGTGCTGCTCGGGTTCCGGGACACCGCGCCGCCCAGGGACTTCTTCAGAGAGTAAGTATCCCTGTCTCGGTCAGTGCGCGAGGGCGCGGCGCAGCTGTCGCGGCTGGCGGGGCTGGGCGCCATGAAGCCCGACACTGTGCTGCTCGGGTTCCGGGACACCGCGCCGCCCAGGGACTTCTTCAGAGAGTAAGTATCCCTGTCTCGGTCAGTGCGCGAGGGCGCGGCGCAGCTGTCGCGGCTGGCGGGGCTGGGCGCCATGAAGCCCGACACTGTGCTGCTCGGGTTCCGGGACACCGCGCCGCCCAGGGACTTCTTCAGAGAGTAAGTATCCCTGTCTCGGTCAGTGCGCGAGGGCGCGGCGCAGCTGTCGCGGCTGGCGGGGCTGGGCGCCATGAAGCCTGATACCGTGCTGCTCGGGTTCCGGGACACCGCGCCGCCCAGGGACTTCTTCAGAGAGTAAGTATCCCTGTCTCGGTCAGTGCGCGAGGGCGCGGCGCAGCTGTCGCGGCTGGCGGGGCTGGGCGCCATGAAGCCCGACACTGTGCTGCTCGGGTTCCGGGACACCGCGCCGCCCAGGGACTTCTTCAGAGAGTAAGTATCCCTGTCTCGGTCAGTGCGCGAGGGCGCGGCGCAGCTGTCGCGGCTGGCGGGGCTGGGCGCCATGAAGCCTGATACCGTGCTGCTCGGGTTCCGGGACACCGCGCCGCCCAGGGACTTCTTCAGAGAGTAAGTATCCCTGTCTCGGTCAGTGCGCGAGGGCGCGGCGCAGCTGTCGCGGCTGGCGGGGCTGGGCGCCATGAAGCCCGACACTGTGCTGCTCGGGTTCCGGGACACCGCGCCGCCCAGGGACTTCTTCAGAGAGTAAGTATCCCTGTCTCGGTCAGTGCGCGAGGGCGCGGCGCAGCTGTCGCGGCTGGCGGGGCTGGGCGCCATGAAGCCTGATACCGTGCTGCTCGGGTTCCGGGACACCGCGCCGCCCAGGGACTTCTTCAGAGAGTAAGTATCCCTGTCTCGGTCAGTGCGCGAGGGCGCGGCGCAGCTGTCGCGGCTGGCGGGGCTGGGCGCCATGAAGCCTGATACCGTGCTGCTCGGGTTCCGGGACACCGCGCCGCCCAGGGACTTCTTCAGGGAGTAAGTAGCTGGCATTTAAAAAAAAAAGAATGTTGAACATGGTAAATTACCATTTGGGTATTTGACAAAAAACATTAGTCCATAAGATAGCTTTACAAAAAATATTGAATACGTATTTTTTTCTTTTAAGATGTTAACAAAAAAATAAGGTAATACGGTAAGTTGAAATCTCGTGAGACGTCACATACAAGTACACTGAAAAGTGTGGCAATTGACGTTGGTAGCCCCCACTGCCATACGCTTCACCACCTTTGTTGTGTTTTATCTTTGTATTTTTTTATTGATTTAATAAAATAATAAATACGTTTCCAATATTTTTTGATATTTACCTGACGGACTAATTAGATTTTTTTAGTCAAATAGCCTATTATGAAGATTTAAAGGTCCCCGGTTCAATCCCGGACTTCAACAATCTTCTATTTGCATTTCTGTGAGTATGTTTCTAAGATTTTGGACCTCTGCTATAGCAGTAAGGGCCACTAACCAACCAACCCACTAACACAGACCAACAGTACGCCTAGTTCTCAAACAATGCCCTTTCTTCGTCCCCCCAGCCCGCTATCCCCCTACAAGACGGACCTGTTCGAGCTAGAGTGCGGCGAGGCGATATTCCCGGCGCGCAAGCCGTCCGACCCGCGCCTCTCCGCCTCCGAGTACGTGCGGATCGTGTCCGACGTGCTCTGCGTCAACAAGAACGTCTGTCTCTGCCGGCACTTCCATAAGCTGGATATGGCTAATGTTGAGAGGTAATGTCAATTCATCTATTGATAAATATAGTGGTAGTAAATATAATTGAGATAGGCCCAAAAAGGCGGTGGTGGGGTGATTTGAACGTACACCGCGAGGAGTGGTTCGAGGTGGTGCAGGACAGAAAAACGTGGAAGGATTTGAGGGGGGCGGACACAGAGTGGAGTGGGACACAATAGGTTAGGAAAATTTATATAAATGTAGATGGTGCCTCAAAATACAGTAAAAAATCCATAGATTCACAAAATTTGCTACGAATTACAATTTGGTACAAAATTTCTAGGAATGTTCAACATTGGACAAAAATTGTTCCAAAAGTTCTATTTTATACGTGATTCGGCGTCCAGGTTTTTCGCGATGTTTTCCTACGCCGTTGGACAATAGTGTCTTAAAACTTATTTTTTTTTTATGTTCTACGCCACGTAGCAATGACAAATGTCAATTTTAGATTTAAAGTATCGAGTCACGGTGGGCTTGCGATAGCGCTAACAAGACTGAACGATCGCGATGTCATGCACCCGGTTCGCTTAGTCTTAGTAACTCTTTTTACAATGGTTTACTCCCACGTATTCATCGGTCGCGTTCGACCTGAGACATCAGCTTCGCGGCAGCTCATGAACCCGATAAATTCCCATACGCGTGACATAAACTTCACAAGTTGTCAACAGGCCTGGCCACTATCTCGTCGTCAGGCAGGATGATGATGGTTTTTGACGTCTGGATGACGTCATTCCGATTATTGTGATAAGGTTCCGAGCATAAGCCTCCTTGCTTATGCGGTTCTCCTCTGTCTCCTATTCTTGCTACCCTTTTTATGTCTGTCCATCTTATTCTCGGCCTACTGAAATTTTGCCGTCTTTGTCTTGGTCACCATTAGGTTACTGAAAAAAAACCTAATTTTCCATTGACAGAAAATCCCCCACACTAAAATACATAGACGTGTGGCTGGTGGAGGTGCTGTCTCCGTGCCGCGAGGAGGCGTTCACAGTGCGCGGGCTGTTCGCGCTGCAACTGGCCGCCGTCGTGCGCTCGGCGAGAGGCTGGCAACACCTGCGCCTGCGCCTGCACGCCGCGCTCGTGCCCGCCGCGCATCCCACCACCATACATGGTAACACTGCACACACACACCACTATGTTAGCTGTAGCTGGCAACACCTGCGCCTGCGCCTGCACGCCGCGCTCGTGCCCGCCGCGCATCCCACCACCATACATGGTAACACTGCACACACACACCACTATGTTAGCTGTAGCTGGCAACACCTGCGCCTGCGCCTGCACGCCGCGCTCGTGCCCGCCGCGCATCCCACCACCATACATGGTAACACTGCACACACACACCACTATGTTAGCTGTAGCTGGCAACACCTGCGCCTGCGCCTGCACGCCGCGCTCGTGCCCGCCGCGCATCCCACCACCATACATGGTAACACTGCACACACACACCACTATGTTAGCTGTAGCTGGCAACACCTGCGCCTGCGCCTGCACGCCGCGCTCGTGCCCGCCGCGCATCCCACCACCATACATGGTAACACTGCACACACACACCACTATGTTAGCTGTAGCTGGCAACACCTGCGCCTGCGCCTGCACGCCGCGCTCGTGCCCGCCGCGCATCCCACCACCATACATGGTAACACTGCACACACACACCACTATGTTAGCTGTAGCTGGCAACACCTGCGCCTGCGCCTGCACGCCGCGCTCGTGCCCGCCGCGCATCCCACCACCATACATGGTAACACTGCACACACACACCACTATGTTAGCTGTAGCTGGCAACACCTGCGCCTGCGCCTGCACGCCGCGCTCGTGCCCGCCGCGCATCCCACCACCATACATGGTAACACTGCACACACACACCACTATGTTAGCTGTAGCTGGCAACACCTGCGCCTGCGCCTGCACGCCGCGCTCGTGCCCGCCGCGCATCCCACCACCATACATGGTAACACTGCACACACACACCACTATGTTAGCTGTAGCTGGCAACACCTGCGCCTGCGCCTGCACGCCGCGCTCGTGCCCGCCGCGCATCCCACCACCATACATGGTAACACTGCACACACACACCACTATGTTAGCTGTAGCTGGCAACACCTGCGCCTGCACGCCGCGCTCGTGCCCGCCGCGCATCCCACCACCATACATGGTAACACTGCACACACACACCACTATGTTAGCTGTAGCTGGCAACACCTGCGCCTGCGCCTGCACGCCGCGCTCGTGCCCGCCGCGCATCCCACCACCATACATGGTAACACTGCACACACACACCACTATGTTAGCTGTAGCTGGCAACACCTGCGCCTGCGCCTGCACGCCGCGCTCGTGCCCGCCGCGCATCCCACCACCATACATGGTAACACTGCACACACACACCACTATGTTAGCTGTAGCTGGCAACACCTGCGCCTGCGCCTGCACGCCGCGCTCGTGCCCGCCGCGCATCCCACCACCATACATGGTAACACTGCACACACACACCACTATGTTAGCTGTAGCTGGCAACACCTGCGCCTGCGCCTGCTCGCCGCGCTCGTGCCCGCCGCGCATCCCACCACCATACATGGTAACACTGCACACACACACCACTATGTTAGCTGTAGCTGGCAACACCTGCGCCTGCGCCTGCACGCCGCGCTCGTGCCCGCCGCGCATCCCACCACCATACATGGTAACACTGCACACACACACCACTATGTTAGCTGTAGCTGGCAACACCTGCGCCTGCGCCTGCACGCCGCGCTCGTGCCCGCCGCGCATCCCACCACCATACATGGTAACACTGCACACACACACCACTATGTTAGCTGTAGCTGGCAACACCTGCGCCTGCGCCTGCACGCCGCGCTCGTGCCCGCCGCGCATCCCACCACCATACATGGTAACACTGCACACACACACCACTATGTTAGCTGTAGCTGGCAACACCTGCGCCTGCGCCTGCACGCCGCGCTCGTGCCCGCCGCGCATCCCACCACCATACATGGTAACACTGCACACACACACCACTATGTTAGCTGTAGCTGGCAACACCTGCGCCTGCGCCTGCACGCCGCGCTCGTGCCCGCCGCGCATCCCACCACCATACATGGTAACACTGCACACACACACCACTATGTTAGCTGTAGCTGGCAACACCTGCGCCTGCGCCTGCACGCCGCGCTCGTGCCCGCCGCGCATCCCACCACCATACATGGTAACACTGCACACACACACCACTATGTTAGCTGTAGCTGGCAACACCTGCGCCTGCGCCTGCACGCCGCGCTCGTGCCCGCCGCGCATCCCACCACCATACATGGTAACACTGCACACACACACCACTATGTTAGCTGTAGCTGGCAACACCTGCGCCTGCGCCTGCACGCCGCGCTCGTGCCCGCCGCGCATCCCACCACCATACATGGTAACACTGCACACACACACCACTATGTTAGCTGTAGCTGGCAACACCTGCGCCTGCGCCTGCACGCCGCGCTCGTGCCCGCCGCGCATCCCACCACCATACATGGTAACACTGCACACACACACCACTATGTTAGCTGTAGCTGGCAACACCTGCGCCTGCGCCTGCACGCCGCGCTCGTGCCCGCCGCGCATCCCACCACCATACATGGTAACACTGCACACACACACCACTATGTTAGCTGTAGCTGGCAACACCTGCGCCTGCGCCTGCACGCCGCGCTCGTGCCCGCCGCGCATCCCACCACCATACATGGTAACACTGCACACACACACCACTATGTTAGCTGTATGATACTTACCTACCCGTCCCCCACAGAAGCGGGTCGCACGGTGGCAGTGGGCGAGCACAGTGCGCTGGAGACGCTGGCGGCGGGGCGCCCGCTGGAGGAGAGGCTGGACAAGCTGCTCAAGCTGCTCAGGATCAACGCTACTACGCATATTGTAAGTATGACCACAACGAAATTATATGGGGTCCGAAATAGCCTGAATTGCTTCGAGAAAAGGATGGTACGGTAGTGCCACCTTTTTTTTACACGACTTGGCAGAGGCACTACCGTGCCCCCCGATTCAATTTAGGCGTTTTTTTTTTCTAAAATAAAATGATGTCGATTTTTTTAGGTTTTAGTATTTTTTGTAATAGCGACAATGGAAATACATAATTTGTGAAAAATTCAGCTTTCTAGCTATCACGGTTTATGAGATACAGCCTGGAGAAAGATATCAAAAAATCAAAATCAAAAGGTTTTTATTTCGAATAGGCCTTCTCAGGCACTTTCAAAACGTTACTGACAAAGACGTTACTGACGTTGATAGACAGCGGAGGCTTAGTAATAGGGTTCCGTTTTACTAACACACCCAAGTAATGCCCGTGACCGTTGTTTCTACTTGACGTTTCTCAAACCAATCTAGTGTTACAGCTGTCATCGGCGTGACATTACGCAGTTGCGAAAGGCATACCATCTCGCCGGCATTTATTTATGTAATATAATTCATAAATAAGTACCTATCCTTCAATTTTAGACGACAAACGAGACTTATTCGCGATTTCAGTCCACCCGTAACCACGGTCGGTGCAACTCGATCGAAACGTCGGGAGAAATATCGTATTATATCGCGAATAAGTCCCGTTTGTCGTCTAAAATATGTGTACAAGTCGCGAAATTTTGAAACTATTCTTCATTTTTCTCAGGTGACAGAATGGCCTAAACTGGACGACTACAGCAGGTATCAAAATGAGGACGACAACTCTATGTTCCAAAGAGTACCCGTTAACTATCTACAAATGTAAGTATTGTATTAATTGACCAAAGCACCTATTTTACTGGCATGTCAAACCAATGTATATTATAGTTTGCAGCTATAGGGTGAAATGGGCAATCGCTCTTTATAAAATACGGCATTCAACAGAATCTAAAGGGGTGGAAATCAACCACAACATAGCTTAAACATTCATTTTCATACTTTTTTTTATAATACTACTAATACTTTATATGTATAGATTTTTATCAAAACAGTAGTCGTTAATACTCATAAAGGGCTACGTATACGCCTTACTCTGGTTGAGGATCTCCAATACATTAAAGATAAAAAAATTTTTACCATCTTCCTGCCCTTAACCCATTTTACTTGAAGTTGGCGCAATACGTTTTTTCTTTCACACTGTCATTTACGCCGTTCTCATTCATATCAATCCTAATACAACCCATCCATCTTGTCTTTGGCCTTCCCCTTCCTCTCCATCCACATAACTCATCACTCTCTTAGTCACATGAGTAACTTAGTCACCTCCAATACATTATACTGAAACATTTAACAATAACATTAAACTTCCCCAGTGTGAACAACATAATAAAGCAGCGCAGTTCGGAGGCCACAGCAGTAACGTTTGTGCAGCTGCCCGCGCCTCCCAAACTCTCCTATAGCGCGGCCGACGAAGCCGTCTGCGAGCAATACTTAAAGGTACATACATACATCAACGTCACGCCTCTTTCCCTTGGGGGTAGGCAGAGATCATATCTTTCCATTTGCTACGATCCTGGCATACCACACTTAAAAGTACACACTATTATTCCCCAATAATTAATATCCAATTGACTGCACGGTTAGCCGAGTGGTACAGGTTGCCACGCCAAATACCACTGTATGCGATGTGTCGTGGGTTCGATCCCTGCGTAGGACAAGAATTTGTGCGATCCACAAAGGCATCAGCGTCTGGGTGTCTTTGTGCATGTGAATTGAATGTCTGTAAAACATCCCGCGATACAAGGATTAAATTCCTTAGTGCTGGAGTAGTCAAAAAAAAAAAGAAAAAAAAGTTAGCCTTATTACGGACATCGTTCATAATTGTACGTAATTGTGTCTACTGAAGTATCTGAGCGGGAGGACGGGGGAAGGAGACCAAAGACAATCAATGACGTTACGTAAGATTTGTCTATGACCGGCACACTCAACTTACTAGTCGCACACTGCAGGCGGTAGTATAATTGTACTTGCACGCACAATACGGAAATGTTATTACAAACGCAACGTTTTGGCTAAGCAATTGCAGTTGCAATCTGTGTAGTTGACAATTGATTTGCTTACAAAAGTTCCGGTGAAGAAACAAGCAAGACGCATTACAAACTCTAGTTTTCAGTCATTCCTTCTCCCTAAATTGGTACGAGGCAATTCCAGTATGATTTCCTATATAAAAACAAGGCTGCAATATATTAAATCATTATTTTTTGTATTACAGGTGCTTGACGAGTTCACAAAGGATCTCCCTCCAACGATTTTGGTCCGAGGCCTAAAGTCCGTCACATCGACCGCCTTATAACCGGCCTAAAGCTAAGCATACACTAAGATATTTATTAGATCTCGTATTGTAACGTGGACCAATTATATTCATACTCAGACAGACAGACCACCTCTAACACCACCTCTTGAAATAAGACTTGCATTTGTAGAAACGAGATGCTGCTATACGAAAATGTGCTGCCTCGCTTCCGCAACTGCAATTAATAGGTCGGGGAAAAAGTCTTATCGCATTATAGTATGTATGAGCTTGTAATAAAATCTTTCTCTCTCTAATAAAATTAGAATTTGAAATTATGTTCTTTAAAATTTTAACTTTCAATTATACCAAAATCAGCCAAATACAAATACTATAGCCAGAAAGATTTTATTACAAGTTCATACATACTATAATGCGGAAAAACTTTTTCCCCGACCTAATATATTATTCCAAGCGGTGGTAATAAGGTGATAAGTGAAAGATAGACGGAACCTATGTAAACAAAAGCGTTGAATACTACGATAGTGCGGAATATTTGTTACACGTGGGCTTTTACGTATGCTATAGACGATTTATAGGGTAAAATCTTTGTGACATCGGTTTTAGTGGTAAATATAGCGATATGCAAGAAAAAGGATCAGTTCATGATTAAGGCCTCCGGTTGGCTCCGAAACTAGTCGAGCATTCCAGATAAATTCGCGTGAACCGTATAATTTAACATTTATGAACCGGCCTCAAAAAAAGTTAGCACCATTGAAAGTTATTTAGTTAAAAATTTACACATATTTAGTTATTGGGATAGTCCCTTTTTACAACATCAAAAAGAACTATGAACATTTACTTAATGTATTTACTATACTTCAACGATTTTGCTCTAAGTTCCGTCTATTTTCATCAGGTCTGTGGTAGTTAGTAAAATGGTGCAAAAAGTTGCGCACGCGCACGCTGTATTATGTTTTAGTGTTAATAGTGAAATATACTCTTCTCTTATGTAATACTGTTGAGTATTTCTTAAATAATTGTAGACAATTTGACATGCTTTTTAAATATTTTTTCCTTTAATATGTTATTTTTTAGACTTCGTATGTTTTTGACTATTTTATTATGACTGAGTTATCTTATATCTGATACGAACTAATAATTATTTTATATAACACAGCCAAACAGTCATATCAAAAATATATTATTATATACGATTTTCTTTTTAACTTAATGATCTATATTTATTACAAAAAATATTCTAATTCACAAATTTATTGTACACTAGATGAACATCTGTCAATACTCTCTTTTTCATGAGTCATCTTTCGTTACACATTAAAAATTTAAAATTAATATGCTTTTAAAATTTATTTATAGTAGCTAATACAAATTTTGAGAATTTATGAATCTTGGTTCCTTGAAAATTTTGTTACCTTTTAAGAGTGTGAAAACAAAGTTTAATTTGCCATCCTAGAAGCAAAATTTATTTATAACAACTATTCATGATTATTTTTAGCAAAACATTTATTTTTACTTTATAACTGTGTATTTTTAAAATATGATTGTTAGCTAATTGTACAAATGTTGATAATTTCGAACAACTCATTGTCAAAGTTTTTGACTTGGCTTTTTTATAAAGTTTTATCCTGTAGTGCACGTTTCCGTACTATAAATTTATTTTCCTACTTCAATGTACGATAAATTTCAATTTAAAAGAGGCCTTGTTACCTAGAACATAAAGTAGATATTAGCTTGACTTATGACGTTCAAAAAACTATTTACTCGAACATTTATTGTATTTATCAATTTTAGAAACAAAAAAACACCTTTATTTAACCCGTAAATGTCCATCACTATTTTCTATAGCATTTCTCTTTAATTCATGTGGTATTTGCGGGTTGACAGTTATCTTTTTAGTTTTTATTTAATTTGTAGTTACTTTAAGACATTTACCATGTTTATTTTAATTATTTTATAATTTTTATTGACATTTAACATTATGATAATTGTAAACATACTATTTATAAGACATATCATTAATTAATGCAATCGATATTTTGTATTTAAATTTTCAAATTTAATTAATCACAATATTGTTAAGATACATTGTACCTCCATGTTTCTAAAAGGCTGATCAAAATTAAAATAAACTTAATACCTTCGGCACTTACTACAATTGTATTAAAGAACGACACTTATCTAAAGACGTGAGACTTCTAAAATGTTTCCCTCTCTATATTTCATTTGACAGTGATAAGGACAGCATCACATCTAAGTGTGTCATTCTTGAATAGCTGGTTAACTTCATGCCAAGGCCTGTTAAATATGGTTATTAGTATTTCGCGATTTACCAACACTAAACAAATCAGCTTTTTAGAAGCAGAGTTACCATGGACTATCAAAATAGAATAATGAGTCTCACTTATTTTTAACTATACTTGTACCTACACGCATACACATAGCTGTATATAATGGCTGTATTTGGACAGAAATGTAGAAAAGCACCGAATTATACATTAAGCAAAGTCAAGGAAAGTGTGTAGACCGAGTGCATCGTTTCTTAACGGAAATCCACTGTAGAAAATTGTTGCCAAAAAGCCTACATATACAAGTATAACTTTCTCCAAATAAATTAAAATCCAACATAAGAAAAATACCTCTTTACAAAATTTGAACCACTTATTGTGACGTGACAGCGATTTAGCTGACAAAAAGGTTTTTTCGGTTGTGAAAAATAAAGTTTTGGTGGCACTTTTACGCAGTGTAGTATGTTTACTTGACATAAAGTCCCTCGGCTCCATCTACACATTTTTCTATCCACGTGGTATGCTGTAAATAAGTAAGAGTAATTTTAAACAGTATTTTATATCTAACTGAAATGTGATATGACAATAAATATTGATATATTTTTTATTTAAGTATATTTTATTTGCCCACATGCAAGTTTATAAACACTTATTTTCCTTCGGAATAAAAATGTAAAGATTGCAAAGAGACTATGTTCGGACTTGTCTCAGCAGCCATTGCAATTTAGATTCAGGTGATAAATAAAACAATGATGGTCTTAAATCATCAATTATTTAATTATTTTTGTTCTTTCAGGAATTATAGAAACAACTTATATGATAGATTTTATCAATTTAACTTAACCTACTAAACTATCTTAAAATAGTTAAACAAATAAATAAAATATTTACAAAATCACATTAGGTTATATTCATAGTATTAAATTATCTTAAACACTGGCTAAAATAACTCCTTAGCAATTGTTCGCACAAATATTTCTTTTTAACGCATTTTGCATCAACCAAAAATATTCTTTATTACTCTTAATTAAGTAACTTAATCCTTTAATCACTAGCCGAAATTGATACATTGGAATGGGATTTTGAGGTAGCATCATCCTTTGAGTTTCCATCATCTCAGTTATGTGTAAACCTATATAACTGAAGTTCCACTACACCTCCTGTCTGGAGTATAGGCCCGTATCGACGCTATCGACTGAACTGACTTTAGCTCCTTAGGGGACAACGGTCTGCCCCTAAACTCGTCCTCAATATCCTGTAGCGTCCTGTCTTTAGTCTCCGGCAGCAGAAACCAGACCACAAGGAAACTATAAGTCATGAATATAGCAAAAACAATGTACGTCCCGAAGAGATCTATAGTCGTGAACATTAAAGGCACTGACTTCATCGTAACGAACATGTTCAAGGAGTAGAATAACACACTGATGCCACCAGCTAAACTCCGGTATTCGAGAGGAAATATTTCCCCAGCTATTATGAAGCATAGCGGTAAAGCGCCTGTAGCTACTGAAAACATGTGTGCATGGACCAATGCAACTCCTAGGATATATTCATCGGGAGGCAACAATCCAGTCTGTTTCGCATACATGTATCCAGCGCAAGTGATCACAGCCAGAATGTTCATGATCACCGTCACACCTAATATTGTCCGGCGTTTCACTTTTTGGATCACGTATAAAGCTGTTGTATTCGCGACTATCCTGTGGATGTCCAGGGTCATGACCAGCAATGGCATGTTGGTGTTTGTACCAACCATTCTGTTGAACATGTCTATCGGATAAGCCACGAGCATGTTGACGCCGTTCCATTGCCCCAATATGTAAATGTGGATCATTATGATAATCGGCTTCAAGAACTCTTTCTTTACGACGGTTGATTTGATGTAGTCTATTTCACTGGCTATCTTATTTGTTAACGACGTCGGTTGTACCTCCTTCGCCTGTTCCTCTTTCAGAGCTATGCTCGCGTTAATGATCTCTCTCAATTCTTCTTCTTCGGTATCCCCTCTTAGCCATCGGAAGGTTTTCTTACAAGCTTCGTACCTTCCTTTATCTGCCAACCAGCTCGGAGATTCAGGCGAGTAAATGACAATGAACAAGTCTATGATAGATATGACACCGCATATCAAGGATGTGACCTGCCAGGAGAGGTAGGAGCCTAGGGAATGGACGAACAACACGGCGGTTGCTATGGAGACGGAAATCGTCATCAGAAACGCTCCTCGATACTTAGGACTGGAGTACTCTCCAATAAGAAGTGATCCTATAGAAGTGCACATGCCCATGCAGAGCCCCTGAAGTAATCTAGCCATGATGAGCACGGTGACGCTCTTGGCGAAGTATATCGCGGCCCAGCCAACGATCAGCGGTACTATGGTGATCAGATTGGCAATCTTCCGTCCAAACTTGGACATTAACGGCGGTGCGAGGAAATTACCGATGAGCAGTGAGATGCCGATAATGGCCGCTGAAAAAAATAATAACGTTTTAATAAAAGAATCCTATTTATAATATTAAGACAGTTTCGTGAATGTTACGTTTGAAATCCAACGACCTGCGGGTCAAGGGGATCGTATAGATATTACTGTCATGTGTTCAAGTGATGCTAACTGATAAATAGACATAAGATTTTGTTGCGAAGACTGATACGAGGAATGGAAAATTATACTATGTTAGGTAAACGATGTTATTATCATGAATACATAATCGTAGATAAGTTACTTGTTAAAGACACCTAAGGAAGAAACCATTACATTTAAATGCAAATAAAAAAGAATTGAAAGAAATTGAATACACTCATAAATTGAACCTCTGCTTGCAATATATAATAACATTCACAATGTCAAGTTCGATTGTATTACAAAGAGCAAATTTTATGAAACACTGGTTACTATAATATTCAATGTAGTTCAACAGTATCGCGATATTGCATCGATAATGTGGTTATTTATTATTATATATCGCGATATCTCGCATATTGGAATCAGCATATTTATTTTAATAATACAATTTCTTGACCCTTCAAGTTTTTTTCGCTGAAAGAATGATAAAATGAATCCTGGAATACTATAAAAGCGACTATCACTACTACTTGACTTGCTAGGGACGCTATTCCCAGGACAAATGTTTTGAGTGATCCTAAGCTCTCCATTTTCATTCCGGGCCTGTACAACGAGCTCGTAAAGCACGACTATTGGATTGCAGAAGCGAGATAGCATGTTACACCGCACTAAGCATCGTTTCTCTTCTAAAACGACTACAATTTTCCTTCTATTTTTGGTCTGTGTGGTGAAATTTTCGTAAACTCGTGAAACAAGTATTTTAGACGCCAAAGGAGTCTTACTCGCGATATAATTCGATATTTCTTTTCTCCCGACGTTTCAGCCGAGTTGCACCAATCATGGTCACGTGTGGACCGTGAAACAAAGATGTAATTCCCTAACTTTAAACAACTACTAACCTATCCAAGATCCTGAGACCTCGTCGATCTGTATGATGGAGTCTGGAGCCTTCAGCTGCTGCAGCAGGCCGGTCGTGAAGCCCACCACCAGCCCGGAGCCGGCCATGTTCAGGGACACGCCGGCTGTCACGAAGCACTGGAACATCAACCATTCAAATATATTAATGAGTTATCCTGAGGATAAGGAGAGAATGCATAAAGCAGTAGACCGGGCTCTGTGGCATACTTTGGGAGAGGCCTATGTCCAGCAGTGGACTGCAACGGGCTGATGATGATGAGGAGTTGTCAAACAGAAATCCAAAAATATAAGGAAAGCTGTTAGATATAGAAGAGGCAGGGCTATGCCCAGCACTGGGTAATTGTTGGCTAACATGATGATGATGAATCCGAAAACAAATGAAAGTCCTTCGAGACAAAATTATGTAAATGAGGACCCGTAGATAAATAGAATATCTCTGAACGTTACCGTATTGAATTGAACTGGCGAGTCAAAATTAGCTATCGAAAACGAAAGTAATTCCCGAACATTTGTAGTTTCAAAGTTTTAAAAAAGCTACAGAGATGCATTATTTTCCTAGCCCTCTTTAGGCCCTCAGCTGAACAGATAGGGTTAAAAAACCGTACTAATTTTATAATTGAACTCGGTCAAAGGACCGATTTCTGTGTTTGAGCAAATACTCAACATCGTTTGTATCACCTAAAAAGTAATCAACTAATATCAACTCTGACGGACCTTTCAAACGGACGGAACACTTTTATATGGTTTATTATGATTGTTACATAAGCCTGTGCAGTCCCACGTGAGGATAAACCTCCAGATTTCTTAGCTATGATCTTCAACTAATATCATCACATTCTTGTAGTCAGCGATTGCATTATCAATGAGATGCATCTATTTTGGGATAAATAGTAGAAGCTCCATTGTGCAATAACTCGTTTTATTAAAAAAACAATTGGGCAACCATGAAGAAATGTAGTCTCTTAGTAGCCGCAAATTTTTCAGATGGTGATTAAATATTTCATGATGTTGTGTTTTACTAAAGGAATATTGTGATTATATACTTTTTAAATAGGCATTCTCGTAGCATATGTTATATAATAAGTATTTGTCAAATTCATATAAAAAAAGAAAGAGCGTTTATTCAAAAAAATATACATCATAACATACACATAATACTTCTACCAAGCTGTGAGGCATTTTACGGTGTATTTTTTAGTTTATCAAAGTCTTATTGAAAAGATGCGTGTACCAATTATAATTCCCTTACCAATTCAAAACAAAACAAATCAATCAAGACAAGTTAACTTTAGTTAACTGAAATTGATGAAACTCCTCACAGATGAAACTTACCTGCTTCATGAACGGCGTGATACATTGTTTCTTCTCCTTCGGGTCTGACATCTCGAAATCTGTTCCACTGCACAACACGACCCACTGTTTTAAAGTTTGATACACATTTAACGCGATAAGAGGTCAATACAATCCAACTGATATTACAACGTCATTGGTACTGACATGCCCACTGTAACGCGAACTCATTCAATTGACCTTGCTATTTTTAAAACTAACAAATATCTACACAACATAACATTAGCTGAGTCTTAATAGAACACCAGATGTTGAGAATTGTCACAAGTTCTCTATTCTTGTCAAATACGCGCTTCTGTAACTCGCGACTCCGGCAAAGCAATATGAAACAACTGAATTAGGTACTGAATCGTAAGTGTTAAGATATAGTTCTAAATATAGTAATTCTCTAATGTTTACAGAAGTTTAATTATATAAACTCCGAGACAACATTTACGATGGTATTAGCTTGTTTGGACATAAATGCTTGATTAAATAAGATAGTATCAAAAATAGTAAGGCATTACATTTGTGGATGCATGTTAACTGTGTACGGAGGGCTTTAGTAATGAATGGGCGTATTTCAGTGCCATACTCATACAACTGCTGCAAAAATTGCACAACATCTACAATTCATTTCACAACACGAAAATTTCGCAACTGCAAAGATTTCACAACATGCCTATAAGTTGCGAATAGTATGTAGTGCGGGTTACATACGAATATCTATCATGGGTTAGGATCTGATGTTTTGTCTCTTATTTTGAGCATCTACCTCATTTAATTTCGTTCCTACAAACGGCAAGTAAAGACGCATATTTCAAGGCCTTAAGAGCGTTTTGATGACCAGACAGCCCTGTAGAGCTACAATTTTCAAGTAAAACTGGTACAGCTCTGGTTCTCCTCCAGACATGCAACAGTCTTAGCATTTCCACGTCGTCTGGTATCCTCGTCTACAAGTCTTTTAAGAGGTGGTATGGTCTCCCTGATTTGCCGGAGTTTGCCGCTTCCTAAGTGTTCTGGTTATAAAGAAGAGGAAAGAGAGGGAAAGTCCCAAGCAGAAATACGGAAGGTGGCATCGGAATCAATCACGTTACGTCAAAATCATGGTAAGCTGATTCCATTTTATTTATTATGATTACTATATAAACTTACATGGCTTTATTATTATAAAGTACAGTTACACTGTTTGTTATATTATGTTGTTAGTTTTGGTTAGTAGTATGGTAATTTGTTGAATATATATTATTATATGACCTAATACTACCGTAAGATTTGATAAAGCAAATCTGCACATGGGGAGAGCTTAAAAAAAGGGAGAAAAAAATCAGTAACTTTGGTTATTAAGAGTCATACTCGACCGAATGACGTGTGGTTCGCCGTTAAAAACGTCATGCAGCCTTTCAAATCAGGCTCCTAACCTTCCCCCCTCTCTCCACATCCCCACCCCTTAACAGTCGTCATATCGACCAGAAATCTCTACGTAGGAGCTGAATGCAATCGTCCAAATAAATGACCGTTATATAAACAATGAGAACTAGTTATCACCACAATCACCACGCTCTCCGCATGGATTACTGCTTATAGAAATATGTATGTTGCTAGCATACTGTAGCATATTAGAATATGAAAATTTTCCACACACAATTCCTGTCAATTGTTGTTTTCCCAATGTATTTCCCTTTGGAGGTAAACTTCTCGTAGAGATTTGTCTGAAATAGATATTTCCAGCTTTCAATCATTATTTAGAATTCAGCAGTTCGGTCAAAACTTGCCATCCAGCACTGTTCTTAGTATAAATGTATGTTCCCCAATGCTTTCTTCCAATGCGGCATTACTTATATCAAAGAATAGAATAGATTTTTTCATTGTATTAGAAATGCATCTGAAATCAAGAAAAGCCTTTAATTTTACACTTTGTCTCTGTAATTTCTTCGGTTTAGTAGTGTAGAAAAAAATAGAATTACTTAAGTACAAACTTCAAAATTTGATTTCAACCTGTGCATTGAACAAAAACCGATGTGGAAACTATGAAAAATGACTGAGGTTCACACAATCACGGCAACAATTACACCCAGGATTGGGTAATAACCTAGTAGCAATATAATGTATACACAAACTTACACGTCCAGCTAATAAAAGCGAATCGCTAAGCTGTTGAAAATTAATTTGAATTAGGTTTAACATAATACCTAGTACGCGCGCTTACACTGCGCTACACGCATGCGCGGACAACATGGCGGACCTGAAGGTTTTTGGAATTTTATTGTGCTTGTTTACTTGTTTATACAGTGGTTTGAGTCAACTTAATTTAAGTGAAGGTAAGACATTTACATCAAAATATTTACGATTTATTGGATAGCGATAATATTCTTGTAAAGTTTTTTAGGAAAAGTTCCAACTCAATTACTTTAAACACAAAAAAATAATATTACTACAACTCCCAACCATTTAACTCCCGAATAATGTCTTTAAGTTTTAAGTTTTATACGTTAAGTTTAAGTTTTATACAGAGTAATATCACAGATTGATAACTTAATTTTCAGCAATAAAAAAAGCAAAGTTTAAAAGGCCAAAATTTAATACAGTAATTTCCATTTGCGTTTTCTCCTTTTAACCACGTGTCACTTAGAACCACATCTTTCAAGGCTAATGGAGGCTACCCGCAAATTTCAGGCTCACGATGCATGAACAAGATTCGAAACGGCACGTGTACCCGGTTGAACAGATGTGGATCAGCAGTCCTAACATATTTATACGTGAGTACTACTTACACTCATTTTCTAAAAACTTCTATGAAGTTGCTTCGTTCTGGAGAAGTTAAAAAACTGGTCTGTAAGCCTCTTATTGAGTAGAACCAGTAGCTAGACAGGTCTCTCTTCTTTTCCCGAGTATAGAAAGGAGTATAAGAATTGGCAATAACCTAAACCTTGTAATTCATCTGTCAAACCTCATGTAAACGGTTGTGATTGGTTGTTGCTGTTTTGATCTATCAATCACATTAGTGTTTACATCAAGTTGCTACATTCATCACTTACTGAACAACTGAAGTCTTACCTCACGTTTCGCTAACGTATTTTATAGATGTTAAACTCACAGTTCGTGTTAGAACCACAATACCAGTAGGGAATGTCTTTGAGAAACACAAAGTTTAAGAAAGCACTGGAAGACTTGATGAATGGGCAAAGGTTGTCAGCTTCAGGATACTGTAGGTTGCAAACATAAAAAAAAAAAACAGATTTTCGGTGCCGAATCGCCAGTACTGCCCAGTACAGGCAGGTAGCTATAGAGAGAGTTGCGGAGAGCCTGCATTTTTTTATGAACGAGGGCATTTAATTACATAGGGACTTATGTATACTGATCAGTACGGTCAAACCCGTATCGAAAACCTGCTACTTTGCTTCCCTTACAGGATCGAAACCGAATTGTCGAAAACGCGGTATATAGGTTGCTAGACCTAACCCGAAAAAAAGAGATTTAGAATGCGATGAGGAAGGCTTTTGCCCAGAAGTAAGACACGAAGTATCTTACTAGTAGATCGTAAGTCAGGAGGAGTTTAACACAAACAAAGAAGAGTTCCGTAATCAAATAACATTCAACTGTGAATCATAAGGACATCGTGCAATAAAAGGAAAAGAATAAACAATGTTGAACGAGACTTAAGTTGTGCTTTGCAAATGACGTACAACTAATACTTAAAGAACAATATGACGCGTCTAAATTCCAAAATACATAGATTGCTGCTGTTCACGCCACTTTTATCTAAAATATTAAACTCTTTCCAAATACAGTCTATAAATAATGTGGAAGTTCGTCAATATTATGTAATTGAATGTATCTTGATGAGTATGAGTTAATTTCGGTTACTGTAGTTTTTTGTTGTATTGCGTCAGATGGCAAGGAACCTCGGTTCGAAGCTGATATGATGGTGATGATAAAGAATGCGCATGTTCACTGAACAAATATTCTTCTAAAATAAAGTCTAGACACATTGTACAAAGTTTAATCACCACGATAAGCCCAACCTTGTCCATTTGGCGGCGACGACGGCCAGACGAGGCTGAACAAAAGCCTTGCTCTTCAACTTCAACAGTTTCCTCAATTTTCTGCCAATTGCCTATACTGAAATCGACATGGCGCAACGATATTTTCTCTTAGGCTTTAGGTTTTTGATATTCTGTTCTATGACATTCGAAGTCACATTTCTATCTAGTCATATTTTTAACAACTTCTATCTCAACAATGGTTAAACAGTTGTGATCATATGTGGCGCAAGGGCAAGGGGCTAGTGTTCATATCTGGCTTAAATATTCTGACGTCAATCCTGCGCTTTCAAATTTAAGCCAAAATCTAGCGCCGTGTAGCCCCTGCAATATGTTTATCAAAATATATCATAATTGACTATAAGCACCGTATAATCATACGTGTATGATTTGCATGAACGCGCTCTGTTATGCATGGTGTGTGACGTAGCTTGGTACAATGCACGTAGTTGCAAGCTTTACTGAGAAACCGTAAAATTTGAGTGTATACGTGCCAGTTCACAATTTTACGCTCGTCTTTCTAGGAATGCTGTTTTAGCAAGAAAATTTTGACATCCAAGGAAACAGCCAGAAGACAAGTTATATTCCTCCAAACTCTAACGCTTACAAATTCTCAAATATACTAAACTAATAAGTCAAAGTCACGTCACTAGTCGGAAAGGAATATTGTTTCTCTAAATTCGAAGTTTTCTATCCTTCAGGTACTAATAGCAGATGCAGATTTATCTTCGGCACTTGTTTCAGCGTAATGCGGGTTTCCTTGAGGAGAATCAGCTGCCGGATATTCCTGAACTCTGCTCCAACACCAACAACGAGCCTGTTGTTTGCTGCACCGACTGTTTGTTCAGCGAACATGACGAGTAAGATATTTTTTGGTGTTTCTATACATTATTGTCCCGATCGATCACGGCTACGGCGGCTAGTGTTACTATGACACCAGCCAGCTATATGGGATATATTATAATGCACAAGCGTTTGCGCAAACACAGGCGCAGTCTCTTTTCCCGAACTCACATAGTCCGGTGGGACGGCAACCCGACACGACCGTAGAGAGATCAGGCGCAGAACTCACTTTTAGTATGCCTGTCCGAAACACAGAAGCTGTGTTACTTATTTCTAAAATGAAAAGACTTAAGGTCTTTGACTGGGCAGTTGTGCGGTCTTACCACTAAGCTATCACAAGGGCATGTCGCATAATTATGAGACATACAGAAAGTAGGCCTGTAAAGGCACGTAACAAATTCAGGGGGTAATTATAAAATCAGCCAAGAGAAGAAAAATTGGCCAAAACGGGTTACATAATAAAACGTTTCCTTTCGTACGACCTTACCAGCTACGGCAGCTAAGAGTAATATCCAGATTAATTGATGTTCAATGCTTATTGAATCCAACAGCATTGTTATCTCATCTTTCTACTCGTGTTACTGCAGTTTCATGCCTTTTTTCTGTATTTTCAGATTCAAGCATTCCGCCATAGCACCTAATGGAATTCTAGTCAGCAGACGTGGGCGTGTAGCGTGGAAAAGTAAGTATTTTGTCAATACGAACAATCATCTGGACCAATCCTAACTACAAATTAGCCAACATATACAGCTTGCACCAAAAAACCCCCTTCGAAGGGAAGGGCACATTAGTTACTTGCTAAAGATACAAAAAAATAATAATAAAAAAATCAGGCAAACTGTTATTAATTTTAAGTAGTTATTTGTTATGATTTATTCGTCTTCAGTGCGATGCGTAATTTGGGATATTATTTAGAATTAATTAAAGCTTTCAGGAACAACTCATTTCTATTTTCCCCGTAAATAATGATAATACGTAACCGTTCTACGCTACTCTACAACGTCTTAATTGACCGGACAGCTTTTTACACACTGTATATGACATAATATTTATTTTCCAGAGTGTCTCGATAACTTCCAAAGACTTCCCTACCCATGCCGAGGGAAAGGCAACATCGAACTCAGAAAGACTTGGAATATGGACGCACAATGCCATGACGTCACTTTAAGAGTAGCACTAAACATCGGGGGACGAGACCCTCAACCCTGGAAGTTCCCACACTTGGTAAAAACTACTTCTAATACTATAAGTTACATCACTCTTTAATCACCTAATATTAACGAAATTACATGGGCTTAAATGTACTCCCTTGGGGTATGCCGACAACGATCAAAGAAAATTAAATGTCTGACTTAAAATTTAGGTTGTTTCTTGCATCTTTGTAATGTAAAATTGTATACGACGTCTATTTAATATAAGATATAAGTAGCGAGAAAATCATAATTCAGCAACATATAACTGATTACGTCTCTTAAACGCTTGTTACAAAACGAATAACTTAGACAACGAAGAACTTTCATACATAAATATAATATAAATTACTTTTACTTAAATATTATTGAAAATATCTCACACTATCTGAATATCAGTCACAGATTTTTATTTACCGAACTGAGCAAAGTATTGAAAACTGATGGTACCTACTACATATATGTATTTTTCAGGCATTACTTGGTTACGGCGACGCGGACAACGTGCAGTGGCTGTGCGAGGGCACCATCATCAGCGAGCGGTTTATCCTCACGGCAGCTCACTGCACTAATGGCGGAGTGTTGTAAGTTATTCGCTATAATATTATCAAGGCGAGTAATTGTGTGTGTATGTATGTTGGTTACCTGTTCACACTCAAATGGCTGGATTGATTGTTATGATATTTGGTATGAAGAGGGTGATACCTTAGATTAACACATAGGCTACTTTTTCCCGACTGCGTCTGAAGAGAGCAATGTTTTGCAGGTTTGTTATGAATCCGAATCCGCAAACAATTCAATATCAGATTTTGTTTGCATCGCAACGTATAAAACACAGCGTAGATATTTCTACTTTCTAAATGTTATTTCCGAATTAAAATAGAATGGAATTATTTGACATCAAACATTATCGTAATTTTTAGGTATCTCTGACGTTTCTTATTATTGCTTAATATCTCGCTATTTATTTTCAGTGGTAACTCGGCGTTTGTGGCAGTAGGTCGCCAAAAGCATGTAGACCGCGAGAAGCAGTGGAAGGTATACAATGTCAAGAGGATTATCAAACATCCAGAATACGTTGAGCCGTCTTGGTACCACGACCTAGCTCTCTTGGAGACTGAATCAGAGTAAGTTTTAAAAACAAAGGCTTCTTTTTCTTTTTTTCCCCATGGTGAAACGCTAAGGACTTCAATCCACGCCGAGGGCACGGCGTGAGATTAATAAATTAATTTTAGAATTGTTTTTATTGGACGCAAATGCTTCACTTGATGTCAAGAATACCAAAATTGCAGTAGAATTCCCTATAAAATTTGACGGGTTACCTCGATTTCTACAAGATTCTATCATCTAGCCCCGACTAGGTAACTATGGTGCCATTTAGGACCCCAAAAAAAAAACGGGTCGGTTGGCAAGCAACGAAGTTACGCGCGAACAAACCTCCAAAAAAATAGACTCCCAATAGAGAACCTTCTGTTTTTTAAAGTCGGTTAAAAACATTTATCTATATCTACAAAGAACATGAATATTGAATACATGCTACTTCCTACCTACCTGCTACCTGCTGGTTACCTGCTGAAATTTTCTAATTAATGGTATTTTGCTTAACAAATAATATGAGTAAAAAATTTCGCGTTAAAGCTTTAAACTTGAATTGATTTGATTTGAATAGCGTACAAAAGAACCGCCTTAATAAAGATACATATTATTAGAAATGTTATAACTTTACTTTTGCTTGTAGGATCCGCTTTGACGAGGAAGTTCTGCCAGCGTGCCTAGACGTGGGGATACACGACACTACCGTGGCCGAGGCCGCCGGCACATTCGAAGTTACTGACAACCAGACGCAGACCAGACGGAAAGAGGAAGAACTGCAAATGGTTAGTACTACAACTGAATTATATCACAAACGAAGACTTAATGACTAGAGTCATCAAGTTATCAGATCTATGTTCTTCTTCTTCTTCTCACAAAACGACTCCCGTACTAAGGAATTTTATCCTTATATCGCGGGGGGTTTAAGTATATTTCCGTGTGGTGTCCGGATATAAAGAATAGCACCACCCCATATCCTCCACTGGGTGTCGTAAAAGGCAACTAGTGGACCTTAAGACCCAGTGCACTGTACCAAGCACCTTGGGTCACCGGAACGGTGGCGGGTAAACAACCAACAATCGCACTCCCAAAGAGGGTTAGTGTCAGGCAGGCGGCCGACTATAAAACCATAGCCAAAACTTTAAGCAACACGTCTAGAGGACGTGTTGCGCCGACCCCAAATAAATAATTGGGATAAGGGCAGGGGTATGATGATCGCGGGGGGTTTAAGACATTTAATTCACATGCACAAAGACACCCAGACTCGAAACAAGCCTTTGTGGATCGCACAAATTCTTGTCCTACGCGGGGATTAAACCCACGATAGGTCGCGTACAGTAGTTATTGGCAAGGTGACCTATACCACTCGGCTATTCGTGGAGTGCAGTGGTTAACGTCATACGATTAATCAAAAAGCTTTTTAATTAATTTTAACCCAAAATGTTGCACGACTGGGCACAGACCTCCCCACTCATCTTCCACTTCTTTCTGTTTCACCCGCGAGTGACCACTTTGGTAATCAAAAATGTAAATACTTGTATGATGGGTCGGCCGACATACATAGGCAGTGGTATTCACTGGTGACGCCTCAGCGACGTCTTTGTGTCGAGCCAATACACTCACTTCACTGTTTTTATGACGTCTTTAATTATTAGTATTTACGGACGAGTTTTACTTGTTTTTATATTGTACTGACACGTCAATATCACGACACTTTTTGAGGAAGAATGTCATTCTTATAGAATATAATCACATTGTACCTAATAATACAGTATGAAATTTTCATAAAAACGGTCACAACGCAAGTTATGCCTACGATATCGGATTGTGACATGATACAGTCGCAAGCGTGTCGCACTGACGAATGGACGGTGTGTTGTTGTAGTAATTAAAATGCTGTAGTTGGACAGCCCTATCTGTGTTACGTAACGCGTGGCTGTAGGCATTATTTTTTTTAGAAATAGCTGAATTTTATACTGTGATGGAACTTTTCTATCCGTGACTACTCTAATATGACATGTATTCTCTAAGCCCAAGGGTTAGAAATACTAGATCCTGTGCTCTCCTACTTTAATCTATAAATTATAGGATGTTACTCAAAACTCCATTCAGCTACGTTGTGTCCTGACGACCTGTTTATTGGACCACTGTCACCACTGTATTTCTATTTTCAGATATACTTGGACAAGTTGCAATGGGCGCACTGCGCGTACCCCTACCGACCTAGTAACAGCCTGATGCGAGGATACGACCATAAGTTGCAGACTTGCTACGGAACCAGCTCCCAGATAGATGATACTTGCAAGGTATGGATGTACTTCTTTAAGATAGCTATTTTTGGTTCTATTAAAAAAAAAATTGCCTACTATGGTACAGCATAATAATAAATATAGTTTGGAGTCCTCATATAAACGGGTGCCCCGCAAGTTACTAGTACTACTATAATTTCGGATCTTGACAACCGTTGCATGATACTATCGCAGGTGCTGAATCCGAATGTTTTTGTGACCCCGACATCACAGGTTTTAATTCCTCAGGGCGGTCGTTTGTTGAAATAGTAAATAATAGGGATATAATTTAAAAGTAAAAATCTCCCTCCCAAAAATCTGCTGCTCAAGATCGAAGGGAGTGGAAAAATCTTCTGCAAGTCCTATGTCCCTGATGACTGTCAGGGATAACATGACGACATCCTCATCATCAATGATTTCCTTCACTGATTTTTCCGTATCAAAACTTAAAGACATATTTTCTTTTATTCCAGCGCTTAAGTGGCAGTCCCCTCCAAGTAGACCACTTCCACTGCCAGTACACGATAGTAGGCGTGACGTCACACATCAAGGACTGCGGGCAGCCCAACACGCCGGACCTGTTCACCAGAGTGCTGCCTTACCTGCCCTGGATCGAGCGCAATGTATGGCCTGAAGACTGAACTAATATATAACTGTTACTGTTAATTATACGTCGTAAGGAAGATGCTTGTTTGATTTTCGCCTTTAAGTGGTATAAAATTATCAAACGCTATTCCATTACAATTACATTATTTATACACTCACACTCGATTACTTTAAAAGAGACAGAGACCCCTGAGTTTGTTACGACATTTCTTCTCAGGGTAGTCAGTTAGGAAATGTCGAATCCAGCGAGCTCGAAACATATATTTAAGACATGTAAAAGTGATATAATTATCCTACTTACAGAATAAATAATTTCAATTTCAACTAAGTTTCTTAGTTTATGCTGATATTGATGTTGCGTATGTAGAGTAGATCATTTGCGCGTAGTACAATAGAAACTTAAACGTGTGTTAGTTGAATTATTTGATCATTTTATGTCGGGGAACTGTTAACTCGACAACAGTGTTCACATGTCTATTTTGGCCATCCTAACCTACCGTGCTCAGACCTGGTCGCTCAAAATGAAAAACAAAATATTTAAATTCCAAGAAATGACAGTTTTCGTGGTTGATTTTATACTTATCGAGTTGCGTAGATCGCGCCCTCTCGTTTTTTACAACTACAACAGTCTTTCTTTAAGAAGCGGAAGGTCCCCAGATGAATACCTCCGTACAAAATGAGGTAGATACTGCATTTAGGAAAATAAAACAATACTTTACAACAACAATACATCAATTTATTACATTCTGTTACTTTATTACCGCCCATTGATATAAGGGTCGTAGCCCATTTGATTCATTGGTCTGGCGTAAGGACGGTTGTCGACCCCACGGTGGATATACGGCTCCTCATCATCGTACGGACCCGCGTAACCCGCGAGGCTCTGCCCTATTAAGTTATAGTAAGGAGGGTCATAGTTGTTCGCATACGTGTCCTGTGGTTTTTGGTTATGGTAGTCAGTGTACCGTAGATAATTTTCATTCCAGTCAGCACCTGGGCCGTATTGTTGTTCTGCTTGAGTCCTAGACAACTGTGCTAGACCTCCTGATAACGATCCGAAAATATTGCCCGCATTAAATCCTCCGTTACCGAACCCTCCGCCATTGCTGCCGAACCCTCCACTGCTGGTGTAAGAGCTCGACCCACTAAACCCATTAAATCCCCCACCATTACCGCTAAATCCTGCCATACCATTTCCACCTCCAAATTTGATAGATTTCATCAGACCGGCTCCACCGAACTTATTGCTTAGCCCACCACTTAGCCCAGCACTTAATCCGCCCGCCATGGAAGTTGCACTACTAGTTGCCCCGCTAAATACGTTACTAGCTCCATTGACTAACCCACCTATTATACCACCACCACCACCACCGCCACCACCGCCTATCCCACCGTTTACACCAATGTTAAAGCCTCCATTTACACCTTTCATACCACCCTTGAGCTTTTTGAACTTACCTTTGAAACCTTTTGTAAACCCACCATGAAAACTACCATCCATACCCCCTTCAAAACCGCCGTGCATACCGCCGTCCATACCGCCGTGCATACTACCGTCCATACCGCCGTGCATACTACCGTCCATACCGCCGTGCATACTACCGTCCATACCGCCGTGCATACTACCGTCCATACCACCGTGCATATTACCTTCCATACCTCCATGCATATTACTTTCCATACCTCCGTGCATATTACTTTCCATACCTCCGTGCATATTACTTTCCATACCTCCGTGCATATCACCTTCCATACCGCCATGCATATCACCTTCAAAACCTCCTTCCATTCCACCTTCAAAACCTCCTTCAAAACCACCTTCAAAACCTCCTTCCATACCGCCTTCAAAACCACCTTCCATTCCACCTTCCATACTTCCTTCCACACCTCCTTCAAAACCTCCTTCAAAACCTCCCTCCATACCCACATTTATCCCGCCATTAACGGCGTTTATGCCCTTTAAACCAAGAATGCTAACTTTTTTGCCACCGTTTACGACACCAATCATGTTACCATTTATATCACCATTTAGACCACCATTCATTGTGGCATCAAAAGCCCCATTAATTGTGGCATCGAAACCCTCATTAAAATTAAAATCTGAATCCAAATCTGCGTCACCGTTTATGGCACCATTACTAACCATGGCCTCATATTTCACCGCCGCCTGTGCCTTCATTTTAGCAATAGCTTGCAGTTGAGCCTTGAGCTGGGCTTGCATCATATTAGCTTTCTTTTTAGAAGTTTTACTAACCGCAGCTATAACCTTTTTTCGAGCTTCTATAAACGCTTTGACTTTCGCCTCAAATGCAGCTCTCAGTTTAGCGTTAGCTACAACGTCGGCCGTAATAACAAAATCTGTTATATCAAACTCAAAGCTTTGTGAACTCCATTTTAAAATTAAAGATTTGTGAATCTTTCCATCGAAGAAGCCGTTTAAATTGTCAGACTGAGGTTTTTTTTCAGAATCGACTTTTTTATTTATAGCCTCAACATTAATCTCAACTTTATTATCTTTTCCTTTGTGCTTGCTTTTGCCGTCATTTTTCTTTTGCTCTTTATTTTTGTCGTTTTTGGAACTGACTGAAGTATCAACTTGGAAATTTAGGGAATACTGTGCACTTAACGTATTAATCGCAGTTATGAGTGACTTGACGCTGAACTTGGAGTAGCCGTCGTAAACGATTTTAATGTCCCCATTGGCACCGATGCTCTTGAAGCAGAGGTATCCTTCATTCTCCAAATTAGATGTAGCTTCACAGCTGCATTCAGCACTTCCTGAAGATTTATCGTCTACATCGGCTAGCGCGTTCATGCCACCATTCATATTCATATTACCTTTACCTTCAAGTTGGGTATTTGAATTGAAACTGGTACTGCTGCTACTGCTGCTACTACTGCTACTGCTGCTGCTACTGCTACTACTACTGCTGCTGCTACTGCTGCTGGTGATGCTGCTGCCACCACTGGTGCTGACACCACTGCCGGCGCCCGATCCTCCCTCACCTTCAGACACAAACGCAAAACCTCCTTTGGTGAAGATGCCGTCAACATTCAAACCAGTGACGTTGCCGTAATAGCCTCCATCGAGGCCTGTGTCAGCGTCGTCGTCGTCATCCCCGTCATCACCGTCGTCGCTTTCAGAGCTCTCACCATTTCTAAGGTTTAAAGCGTTTCGATAATTTTTGTATTCTGAATATAGGCGCCTGTTTCTAGCGGCGGCTTCTGGGCTATAGTTTGCTCGGTCAGCTGCGTAGAGCTGGCCCGCCTGAGCCAAATACGCATCGTTGTATAGCTCTGCGTTATTGTAGACGGCGTTTCTGCCGTTCCAGTTTCTTGATGCGTAATCTGCTCGGCATATTGTATGTTCTATGACGGCAATAAGCTGTAAGCAAGCAAATAAATCAATTGATCGCCACTGCTTCAAGGATTTAAAAAATTGCAACATGTAATATTGGTTTTGCCCAAATAAATATTATTTTTTATTATTCTGTAGAAAATTAAATTTAAACAAGCAATTTATGGTTTAGAAATACATTTATTAATCAATGGTATTACTGTTTCACTGTTGTTATACTTGTACCTTATAGTTCTATTTTCTTTCTCAATTTGCTAACATTAACGTATAATTTAATTTTAAAGAGATACTCAAACATAACACTTTAACCGTCTGTGATCCACTCATAAATTAGACTTACATTAATACACATAACTAAATTAATTCATCTTTCACCGTAACAACTTATAAAAGATTTTTATCTCACCACATACTGACACAACAATAATGAAATTTTATGTTTCATTATTGTGTTATTTGCGAAGCCGCCGAGCTCGAATGGTGGTGAGATCTCGTGTTTACTCCGCAGCAAACGACTTAAATTAATAAGGCAACACCAAAGACATTTTCATTTAATACGTTAGATATAAAATCGCCATTAGCCACGGTCGCCAAGCAAATAATTATTAAATATAAGCGTGATAAGAACTAATTAGCCGGGTGTTTTTCAAACTGTTTGAGAAATGAATGGAAATAATTTTTATTATGATTTTATACGAAGTTTTCCCGCGACTATTATCGCTTGATTGATTCATAGAATACATTTAATTTACCAAAATTGCCTTCGGTACTTTTTGCTTATTACAACTGGTTTGAAACTCTCCTCATACATTACAAAATACTCGATCTATTCTACCGTTACTTGTAATGGCAATATTGTGAATTTAAATCACATCTGTAATCATAGGCATGATTAAACCATATAAGCTACGAACCTATATTGCGATTTGACTACGGAACCTTAAAACGAGCATTCCTGCAAAGCATCAAGTAATAATCTCCATAAATTACTCCTCGGTTTCTGATTAGCTGGTTATTGAAAACCGTTACCTTATCTATGATATGGTGATACCCAGTGCTGATTAGTGATTACTATAGTTGGTTGACCAATAAGCTGACCACTATTACTACTCTTGATTAATGTCAAATCGGTTGTCGACGTGACAAGTGGTTGAATGATTTTAGGGCTAATCATCTCGAAGAAAACGGTAACTTTACTATCATCTTACGGGAGGGGGTAAATTTATTTCACTTACCTATAAATAAAAACCTCATTCAGATAATCACAGCCAAAGTATTTTAATTGAACTGTGTTTAATTATGGAGTATAAATTATGGATGTGTTTTAATTATGAATGGTTTTAAGAGGCTAATTAAATTAATCCCTTTGTTACTATCGATGACGTAGAAATATTAATTAATGCCTAAGTATTTGGTTACCAAGTAATTATGAGTAATGGGAAAAATTAAAAGTGACTAGGTATTAATTACTGTTTTAAAATAATCAGTTAGTTCTCTTGCCTAATTGTTTTTTTTTTAATCTGAGTTTTGTAAAACAAGCTTGTATAACTAAAATGTTGTAAATATTGTATGACTACTTAGATAGCCGCTAGTAAAAATGTAAATGTTTTCACAGTTTTCACTACAATTTTGAATCACTAAAAATCATGCAGTTTCGTTTCATAATGTAGCGTCCTCTAGTGTATATTCAATAAACTAGTGGAACTAAATAGCGAGAACATAGCTGTGCGTTTCGTATTGTTTATTTAAATTGATTTTTAATAGTACTACACCGACATCGTTAGGTGGCGCCGATTCAAGTATACCTTATGAGCTAAAATATCATTATATTTTTGAACCTTTTGGGGTTAAAACGCTTGGGACATGGGGGCCGATCACACGTTACACGAGTTCTGTATAAGGAACTCGCGAAAAGCTTGGTCGACTCCACCCGTGATCAGATTAATTTGCCCAAAGAATTGGCATTGCTTTTCAACGTAGTAATGCCGCCAGACTCGTGGACAAGTCCCGCGACTTCGTTCGCCAAAATAAAAATTGGGATGAAAAAATAGATAGTAGCCGATTCTCAAACCTACTGAATGCATATTATTATACAAAATTCAAGAGAATCCGTCCAGCCGTTGCGGAGGAGTACGGTAACTAACATTGTGATTTGTGACACGGGAATTTTATACGAAAGATATGTTTAGTTTTTAATGTAGATATTTTATTGTCTAGTATGGTTTCTAATCACATATTGTAATATCCAAAATAAATTGATCATTTAATTCGAGAGCATCAGAAGATTTATTTTTTCCCTTCGTTTTTCTGTGGCGAAGCCGTTTTTTTTTTCAGTCGCTAAAAACCTGGGTAAATATAATATTGTAAAAATTTGTCTCTTTATCATCAAAACTAAAATTATTATTATTTATTAATCATCTCGTAATATAAAGTTAAAATCTGACATTATTCCACAAGACGAGTTTCGTGGTTTCATTGTGGGTAAGTGGCATATTTTAAGTTAGAATTAAATCTATTGCCATAATTAACACTCCACTCATTTGCTCTTTTATTTGTGTACCTTTTTTTTCTTGGGAAATCATCAAATGACCCTGCCCGCTGTGGGTGTAACGGGAGGGAGTGTCAGACTGTTACTGACTAAAACCCATTATGTTCCTTCTGGAGACCTTTGGGTGCCGGGCGAGCGGTAACTCTCACGAACATCCCCGCAGCCCCGGCAGGTTCATTTGTGTACCTGACTTTAATATCATGAATATTATGATAACCTGAAAAGGCCTCCGTAAATTGGTTCCGCACTTCGATACGAAAAAAAGGAATTCCCACATGATCACTTTAGTGTCCGTCAGGGGTCTACATGTCAAACCGTATTTTCTTAGGATCGTTTGCAAGCATCAATCTGGAATTTATACTTATCAAATACTGAGGTCTAAGGAGTAAATGATAGTATGACGTCTGATAGGGGAGAATGGAAGAAAAAAAACTTGTTGCGCCGACCTCCAGTAAAATGGGATAAGGGCAGGAAAATGATGATGATGATGATGAAATACTGAGGTCTATTGTGAAGATGTGAAAAGAAAAAGCGTAGATACAGCCGATTACGCCACAAATTTTCGATTCACAAGGGAATCAAAACCTGCAGGGTACTTAGTTACTCCTCTTAAAGAAAAATATACGGAACATGATTTTTTTGTTTATTGTAATTAAAAATTAAAAAAAAAAATTGTATGAAATCCTTATTGTCGCAAGTCAGACTCATAATTTACTACCGGTTTTTTTTTTGCTCTGCGCGTTACTCTAGAAGGTGTACGGGTGGTAGGTACACCCTCTGTTATAGCTGCAAAACATTAACCTCTTACGCAGTTGAGCAAAAAGTAACCTATTTATGTGTAATCCAGATTGTCAGCTAACTCCATATCTAATTGTATTAAAATTGATTGAGCCGTTTAAGCATGGGTTTGCGTTTGAGTAACAAACATCCTGAATGGTTTGTAACTCTTTTACGATTCGATACTTACAGACTTTCGCGTGTACAATATTAGTAAGATAAATAACCTTTTGTTATTTCTAATTTTTACAGTTCTTTAGACTATTAAAGAACTGTAAAAATTTATGACATGTTATTTATTTGTAATTGTTGATAAAAACGCTTTTTCGTGATTATAGTTTATGGCCTAGGTATATTAAATCAAATCAAATCATTTATTCGGTTGCGTACCTATTATTGTAACTACCTACTCACTCTTTTATACGTCGCGAACGGCAAAAAGGAACAAATTTTTCTATTACACATTTCCATTACCATATTCCTACAAATGTAGATTATTTTGTTCTATTCTCACTTCCACGTCTTAAAACGCTATTATTCTCGATAAACATATTATGATTTAGGGAACTTTTTGGTGTCCTATTTCTGGATACAGGTCCCCCTTATTCAACTTATTTTTATCTTATTATTTCTATCTTCAGCCACTTCACACCACTTAAAAATATTAAAATAAAAATAAACAAGCAAGAATTTATTTTAACAAAAAGAAACTGACTTTTGAAACGACGGCATTAAAAACTTAAAAATAAACCGATATTATCATATTAGCTAGATGCTGATTGGAGTCGGTGCAAAACCAGCAAGTTGAACTTTTCCCATATGTACATAAGGGCTTGCCCTTAGAGAATAAACATACGAGTACGAGAGAGTAGTATGAACCTCCTTCTTTTTGAAGTCGGTTAAAAAGAGTCGCGAGGTCATAGTCGTTGCACAAGCTAATATGCAAAGCAATCTAAACCAAAAAGTTTTGATTACGAGTAAGCCTTCTCAGGCAGTTTCAAAACGTTATTGACTCTAGTACAAACAAAGGAGTATACAAAAAATTGTATGGGCGCTGTCCCAAACACCAACAGACTTGGGACTAGTTTCTATATAATTATGAAGTCCCATAAAAAGATAAATATCAGTTTTTTTGTCCGTAAAGATATGGGATTACTAAAAAAAAAAAAAAAACATTTTGCTTAGAAAAGGGTATTTATTTTTTGAATAACTACGTTTTAGTTACTAATTACAATATACAATGGTTATACTGAACATTTACGGTATCAACAGCGAAAAAAAAATTGTGTATTAATGTATATTTTTGATAAAATAACAACATTTTAGGTAAGTATTTATATTAATTTTTTTGGGGTCCAATAATCAAGCAGGGGTTAGTAATAGTCTCAAACAAGCCGATATCGCACAGATAAACAACGCAAACACAGCGGATCGTACAGGTCACGACTGAGGTGCGAGCGCGCATTTTAGAATGGCAAGGGGCGAGGCTGCAGGGATTTTAGACCGTCATTTTTCCAGTGCGTCTCACGCCTGCTCTCTAACTATAGTTTTTTTATTGTTAAGTAGTATTCCTGAAAATTTTTGTACTGAAAAATGTGAACAAGAATTGTTTTTTTGCACGTTAACCCCATGACTTACGGTGATGTCGTCATAATAAAAAATGATCACGCTGCCATGATCTATTAAATGAGATACGTTTGAAATCTGTTGGTGGGTTGGGACGATTTTTTGCGTGGTCATTTACAAAATGTTATCTTCGTAGAGTTTCTCTTTAAAGGTAAGTATTCGGTTTCGACCCCGTCGCCACGTCAGCTCATAATTAAGGACTCCGGTTGGGTCCAAAACTAGTCGGGCATTCCCAATAAAACGCGTGAGTAAACCGTATAAATTAACAATTACGAATTCACCTCACGAAAATTGTGATAACAGTATGTCTTTATATTCACTCTGTCTTTATAAATTGTTTGTTTGTTTTTAATTTATTCTTTTCTGGATTTTGTTTCAGTTGAACTCGAGACACCGACGCTGCATAAGCAAGGATGTTGTTAAATATGCGTGGAGGGCGAGTTTGAAACCCACGCGTTATTCATTTATTTATAAAACAAAAAATCTTTGTAAAATAACAATTAAAACAACATTCGAAAAATTGTGTACAAAAGTGTGTGATTATATTGATGGTGAGGTATAGGTCACCTATGTCCGCGACGTGCCGCGTGTTCCATTCCTGCGTAGGACAAGAATTTCTGCGATCCACATATGCTTGTTCTGAGTCTGGGTATCTTTGTGCATGTGAATTGAATGTCTGTGAAACTCCCATTTTAAGGAATTTAATCAAACCAGCTAGGTTTGATCAAATTCCTTAGAGTGGGAGTCGTTTTGTAATACTTAAAACAAATATGCGTGTGAATGATATGGTCTATGCTTTTTACTTGCAACCGAATTGTTGTACAGTCCATAAAGTTGTAAAACTCTTTTACATAACGCATACTGACGTTAGTAAGTTCAGTACTGACGTTAGTAAGTTTAGTAAGGCTGACCGCACATTGGAGTCAAGATTGTTTTAAGACAGACTTTTACTATACAAATCATATGAAGGTGCGCATACTTCGAACAAAACGTCTCATAGACAAAATTGTCCAAATCGCACCAGACGTTTGACTAACGTTTGTCGGCTACCCTCTTTTATTTATGCGGGCGCGCACATCAACGACAAAACAGTCTAGTCAACGCAGGTATAAGGCAGACTTGTCTATGTGAGACAAGTCTGTCTTAAAACTGTCGTGACTCCAATGTGCGGTCAGCCTAAGTGTTGAAGCCACCTTCCTAGACTCCGCTATTCATTTGTGAGGTATCATTTCGCGTAACGAGGATCCCAGCCCTTGCTTCCCAAAACTTAATTTCCTCTAAGAATGAAATGCCATATTCATTCGAGAAGTCTCAATCACAAATACACGCTTGTCTCACACACCATTTATATTACGATTTAATGACCTGTCGAATTACCCAATAAAATCACACAAGGAACAAAATTAAAACATTTCCTTCAATTATTATTAACAAATGTTCAATTATAAACACTTGTTTCAGAGGAATCATGATTGTAATTACCCAATTAGGCAGATACTAGTGTATGGGGGGCTAGCGAGTATATTTTTAGGAACAACCATTGCTCTTTTGATTGGTTTGTGCCTTTGCCTGTAGCAATAACATTTGTGAGCATACGTCTTTAATTGATAGACATGCTGACGTGTTTTGCTAACGAACTACGATTTTCGTTTTTTGTCACTTACCTTAAGGGTCCTTAAGATATGAGAGTTTAGGGTTAAAGCAATGTCTGTTTGTCTTGACATTTCACATTCGCCCTTTTCTTCTTCAATGACTTTTCACAAGTTCACTTCTTCAATGGCAGCCGTGATTAATAGATTAACCAGCGGATGAAATTACTGTCTTTCCGAAATTAGGAGTTATTACTTAATCGTACTAAGGTCTTTGACGAAAACATTGTATAGTTTTACCATAGAGTTAGATCATCATCTTTTAATGTCAGGTACACATTTAGGTATTTAAGGAGCTAACATTATCATATATTCTATTGACGCCTATTGCTTCTCCAAACATCATTTACTTTTCAATCCAATTAAACAAATTATTTTTGACAGTTTGCTGGTTCTCCCATTCCCAGCATTTCCATAAAAGTAAGTTTTTTCTCTTAATTCTCTAACATCTTGATGTGCTGTATTCACATTGGTAACATTGTAAGTCATTTATGGCTTCAATTCATATCGTATAAGATTGTAGACTTAAACCTAAACTAAGAATGTAAGTATCGTAACTAGCAGGGGTTTGTCGCATGTTTCAGTCGCTTTTGAACTTTCTCTCAGGTACTTAAATTTCGTATTTGACTGCACGGTTTGCCTTTCCCAGTAGATTTTATTTGCGTCTGGATGATGTTGGTATTTGTTTTTGGATAATGTATTCATTTTGATTATATGTTAAAATTAATCAGTTTTAGTCGTCATGCCCACACACAAACTGTGCAAACAGTTTTGTGGGGTTTTGTGTAATTGTAAACAGTTTTATAATTTAAAGAGTTTAATAAATAAATAAAAAATAAGAATCAAATTCCTTACAAAGGGATGTTGGTAAGTCTTAAAAAAAAATATTATGCAAAAATATTTAATGTTAATTTTAAAGTTAAAATAAAAATCTTTGAGGAAACTTGATGTCGATGTCTAACGTAACTCTAACTTGAATGCCGTTTGCATCACAATTTACAACCGCTCCGCGACAGTAAAATGAGTAAACCATCGGTTACTGGGTCATAAAGTTGTACCCTAAGCTGCATCCAATCATTCACGGATTAAAGTGTATTAGAAGAAGTTATATAACCCGGTCAAATCCGAGGAAAACCACCGGGCAGTGTATATTAATTGCAAGCATGTTTCAAAAAGTGTTTAGTGGAAAACATCGCAGTAATCAGCCCTTATCACTTGTAAATGAAGCAATTATTTGTTGGGAGATCGTGACAAATTGGTGTTGTGTTACAATGTTTAAGGTTGCTATATTGGCGCCTTATTAAAGTCGCCCAGTCTTTGCTCGGCGCGCCAGTATGTACTGAGCCTCGGCGCGGAACTGGAATCGATAATGAAAATACTCCTGGTAAGTGAGGTGCAACAATTAAATTTGGCAAATCGTTGTTTGCAATTCGACGCAAGCAATAAAAGTTTTAAGTGGTAATTTTATTATTTATCAAAATAATATATTAAAGATGTTAAAGAAATTACATAAAATCTTTTGAAATCTATGCGATTGATTCAATAGCTCCCTATCCCCGGGTCCTCCCGCGTACCGTGCTTTCCCGGCACTTTCAAATATCCCACAAGCAAAATTAGTCAAATGTGAGGTTACTTACGCTGCTCAGTTTTTAATGTATAAGATTAATCTAATGATTTTTGAAAGTTTAGTTTTCTTCTGCTTTGACCACATTTATTAATAAGTCCAATCCAGTCTAATAATTCTATTCAAAGACATGAATTATAATGATCTTATCAATGTGTCAGTGTGCTGCTGGATTGCTTAGTTGTTATTTATTACGCTTTTGTGCTATCGTGATCAATTAATATGATAGGTAACTAAAATAATTCATCTGTTTCACTTCGCAGATATTCTGCATCTCTATATTAAAAACGAGCCGGTCTGATGTGCAGCTTAAACAATTGGATGCCAGTGCCAAACAAGGACTAAGAAATGGTTTTAATAGAGATGCTATTCTTGATAGAAGAGAAAACAGAGAACAAAACATAGCGAGAGCCGGCAACATTGCTAGGACATCAAATATCGCAAGAGCAGGACTTGGTCAAGATGTAAACGTCGCGAGACGAGGCGGCCTTGATGATGCAGACCTTACTAACAGCGCAGTTGAGAATGTAGACAATACGGCTGGCACACAGCCTTCCAACAATGACAATGGAATGAATAATTACGGTCAAAATGTAGTTTACCAGCCACCTATCAAAACCCGAGCATCTACGAACGCCTTTGGAATGTCTGACGGATTAAAAAAAAAAGATTTTTCGAAACCAACAAGTTTGGAAAAAGGTCCTTACGATGTAAATTATAAGCAAAGAAGAGATGGTCAAAATCAAAGAGATAATGTCGCGAGAAGAAATGAATACAACAGAAGAGCACCAGATGCAAGAGCTGAGGATTATGGTTTTGAACCTTATTTTAACAGAGTTGATGACGTTTATCGAAATAATAATGAAGCTGTAAATTTAGACATTGCCCGATCAGGTAAGAATGTAGATATTGCACCAGTGGCAGAAACAACAGCTAAACCAAACATTGAACGACATGGCTACGCACATCCAGACCCAGAAATTAAAAAAAGCCTCCGGCAATCGTTTATGCCGACAGTCGAAGCTCTGCCAGACATAAGTTTTACTGAAAAGAACAGTAAAGGCGGTCGTAATGCTGATTTACATACAACTATTGACGACTTTGAATACGGCATGGTTCCTGACTACGAAAGCGAAAATCTCAACCCACTTCACAATAATGTACCCGTTGGGACTTATCCAACCTATCCCGCTTACAACGATAGTAACGCCGACAATGTTGACATAGACAATGAAACCTACACGGACCAGAGCAAAATTGCGAATCGCATATTTGGTAGTATGACTGACTTCAATTATCTCGATGAACCGTCGGGTTATCAGGGAGTTCTGAAAAATATTGCTAAGGTGTTTAAAAAGAACCGTGGCGGAACTAGTAGCTTCAGTGACGACATTTGTAATTGTGGTGGGGGTGGCGGAGGTGGGTCCTTCAGTTTTGGTGGTTGTAATTGTGGTGGGGGCGGTGGAGGTGGTAGCTTCAGTTTTGATGGTTGTAGTTGTGGTGGGGGTGGTGGAGGCGGTAGGTGGGGTGGTTGTGGTGGTTGCTGCGGTTGTTGTTGTGGTTGTGGTGGTTGCTGCGGCGGCGGTGGCGGTATATCGAAAGCCTGCAACTGTAACAACATGCACATGACTAAATCCTGTAATTGTAAAAAAGAAACAACCCAATGTAATTGTCACCGTCAGCATAAAAACGACCTCATCATCGACCACAACAGCGAAAACTTCTTCAACTACAATTTCCACCACAACTTCAACCACCAAAACGAACAGAACCACAAACATCAACTAGAACAAAACCACAAGTACCAAAAGGAACACAACTACAACTACCAAACGGAACACAACTACAACCACCAACACAACCACAATAACGAACACAACTTCAATTACCACCTTGATCAAAACTATCTCCACAAAAACGAACACAACTTCCAACACGAACACAACTTCCAACACGAACACAACTTCCAACACGAACACAACTTCAACCACAAAAACGAACACACGTACAACCACCAAAACGACCACAACATTAACTTAAACATCAAAACCGACCATACAATCAAACACGATACCGACTTCTTCACTAAAAACATCTTAGAGAACAACATCAAACACTTTACCGACCAAACCATCAAACACATCAAGGACCAAACCGTCAACCACTTCCTGAACCATAACAAAGAGATCACCTCAGAGACCAACACGGATGGGTGTACCTTGTGTAAAAATAATAATGTCAAAAATATCGAAATTGACACTACCTGTCAAAAATGCATTCAGAATGAGCAGAAAACTATCACTACTACCACTACTAATAATAACTGTAAACAATGTTCCAACGTTAAAACAGAAAATTCCTGCACTTGCCATAATGGTAATTGCCAGTGTCAGAAAACGACTAACGACAACAGTTGTAGTTGTGATAATAATAACCAAATTAATGACGGCAACCAACTAAACATTCAACATACTGTAAATACTCAAATTATTACAACGGGCCAAAATTCGAATAACCAGAACCATTTAAATTACAACAATAACTGCTGCCTCAACAACCAACAACAAAACACAGTTACCATGAAGAAGACCTGCAAAGTGTGCAACGACATGAGCTCAGATAGTGATGGAGGCAGCTACAGTCAGAGCCACACTATGTATTCTGCCAACGGTGGCATGGGTGGTGGCATGGGTGGTGGTATGAGTAGTAGTATGAGTGGTAGTATGAGTGGTAGTATGAGTGGTAGTATGAGTGGTGGTATGAGTGGTGGTATGAATGGCGGTTTAAATTTCCCATCTATCGTGAATGGGGGCGGGCTCGGCAATATGTTCGGAGGCTTCGGTAGCGGAATCATTACTGGGCGCGGCTCTAGTGCTGCAGACTCCAGCTCCAGTGGGTCCTCAGCTGGCGGGACCGCCATCACGCCGATCACGGACGATGATCCGAGCAGCATTACCCACACTGCGTCCAAGGGCGGCAAGAGCGGCGGCAACGGCGGTGGCAACTTTGGCAGCAGCTCGTTCCCAAACAGCGGCAGCGGCAGCAGCAGCAGCGGCAGCAGTAACAGCGGCGGCAACGCCGGCGGGTTCAGCAATAAAATACTCGGTGGTCACGGCAGCGTTTATGGTTAAGTTAGTTTGAAGTCAAGTAGTAAATGGTGAATAAATTGATTTTTGAATTAGTATTAAATTATTTGGGTGTCGTTTCTTTCTTGATTAATGAATGCTGAATAATAATGATGATGTTTATTAATATTCAATTTGTGCCATTTGCTGACCTCTTACTTTTGCTTAGGACAGGTCTTATCTTTAAAGATAAAAAAAAAAAACTTTTTAACTTAGCATTGTGTTTACTAATTCGATCATAGAGTCTGAGATCATTTTAAATTTCACAATGTTCAAAATGATTTTTGGTTTAGAATACATAAGCGTAGAGATTCTATGACTATTTTTGTCTTCAGTACTTTATAAGCCTCGTTGAACAGTAGTGATTGTGACAATAAGCAATCACAACTACAGTTACTGCGACGAAGAAGGACCTTGGAAACAGAAAAAGATTGCTCACTAATTAAGCGAATATGATATTTAGAGCAATTGTATTTACTCATAATGACAATAATTTTACGCATTTTCCTGAAGGAGTATATTTTACCTCATCTTGTATCAAAGTATGTACCGTCAAGACAGCTGAGTTACATTTATTTAAGTACTTATTCATGAAATATAATGGGCGTATATAAATTAGTTTTATGGTTTATTTGCATTCTGTGTCTAGTTAATTGTGATCTTAATCTCCCGGAAGGTACGTAAATGATTTGATTTAGTTAAAATTATATATTTTACTTACTTTAGTTGTAGCCAGTGTTTTTCAATTTTTGGTATTCAGCTTAATACCGTATGACATGGTCTGACTTGCATAACACAATATACTTCCTTGGTAGAAATATCCCATTTGATTGATTGCTAGATTCCGACTAACAGAGGAGTTAGACTAACTTCAGTAGTTTTTTTGAAGAATAATAAAGTTATGTTTCATTATGAATTCTGATGAAGAAGGTTAATAATATTTAAGTTTTTTCCTCTGCAAACATTAAATTGTTAAGATACAGAGAATGGAAATTTTGCCAGCCTCCACTCCTGAACTTTAAAACACTCTATTTGTTTTATTTTCTATTATTCAGATAAAAGCAAAAAATGAGTAATTTCTATTATTTTCTAACTAGCGGACCAAATAGATTAATTTTCGCTTATTAACAACAAACCAGTCAACATCCTGTAAAGTGTACATTTAACTTTAGGAGCACCATGTATAACGGGTTCTTCGAAAGGCACCTGCGTTAATTTGTATCGATGTCAGACAGCGGCAATAACGTATCTATACGTAAGTATTTGTTATTTATAGAATTAAGAAGAATGAAATATTTACTTGATGACAAGGGCGTTCGTGACTTATGGCAAAACGAGAATCAATTGGCTAAGTCAGAATCTAGTAGAAGGCAAAAGGTCTATTTTTTATTTGGGGTAACAATACATCGCACTCTGAGACCATGACCTTGAGGATATCAAAGTAGCATCGACTGCGAATCCTTTGGATCCCTTGCATTTACCGAAGTCAAGCAATCCTATGTGTAATTTTAAAACTAGAGACAGTAACGTTTTGAAAGTACATGAAAAGGCCTACTCGAAATAAAAACTTTTTGATTTTGTGTTCCTTGAGTTTCGACGGGAATGTATGAGGCATTCGTTGTTTATTGATTGAATAAGTCAGATATTTACCCATTATTTAAGATCCACATCAAAAAAATGTGGCATGAAAGAGGGAAAGCCTGTGCCCAGCAGTGTGATATACGAGGCTGATGATGACGATAAGCATAAATATACCCGCCATGATGGAAAATCCACTTCCATGTCATTGCTTTTACATGAAACAGCTGATCTTTTGTACGTGCCTACGTAATGTTTTGCCTATTCCAGATGCTTTCTGGATTACACAATTACGCTGAAAGGCTTCCAAAAATATGCTCTTTCAGAAAAGATGGGGAGCCTATTGTATGCTGTAACGATTGCAAGTTTGATGATACTGAGGAGTAAGTGGATAAGATGGGTATCTATCGTAAGAACTAAAATACATACAATAAATAATCCGAAAATTCTTGTTTTTCTGAACATTCAAGGTTGAAAGGGTACGGTGTACTGACAGGGGGAGACCTTTATTCAAGAAACGGATCAATAGCTTGGACTAGTAAGTGTGTTTATAATGTCTAATGGATATCCCACAGTTTGAGAAAGATAGCTACTAAAGTAAAGAGCTCAAGGAATCAGCCACCACTGAACCTTGCTCACTTGTTTAACTTTTTCAGACCCCAAAATTTAAAATTAAGGGGGCTTCCACCACTCTTTTATGTGAGATTGTTGCAGTTGTGCAAGCTGGGCTATGACAGTCTTAACCCCTCTCCCTTTTTTTGCTTTCCTAAGTGAAATGCTAATGACTTCAACCCATGCCGAAGTGTGGAGATATGTCAAACCCCCACCGACTAAAAACACCCCGGGCCTCTTCTACTGCCTAAGTCAGAGTCACGGGATCGCTCGCGCATGCTGTCAAGTCACTGACAAAACATCATTTTTCCAAGAATGTTTAGAGTATTTCCGGAAGCTTCCATACTGGTGTCGCGGTATCTCAGTCAACCACATCTATAAGCAGTGGGACCACAAAGCTCAGTGCAATAAGGGATGGATTTTCTGGAAGCTCGAGCCAGGACAAGGAGGAGTCGATGCCAGAAGTGGCCAGTTTCCTCACATGGTAAGTGTATAATTAACAAATTATCAGTGCAATAATGTCCTTTTTGTATAATACGTTCCATAATCTTTTTATGAAGGTAAAATGTGTAAGTTTGAGTGTTCAAACAAGTGCCTATCGCACGTGAGATACAAGTGCAGAAATGTCGGTAACAGCTATGTCTTACATAATAATATCCTAAATTATAGGCGGCATGTAGGTGGCCGGAGGCGCTTTAATGAGACCAACCTCGTCGCCCTTATTAATTCATCTATGAAGTCATGTGTTTGTCTCGATCAAAACCCAAAGTAAGAGTTATCATTCCCCCTGCCCTTATCCCAATTATTGTTTGGGGTCGGCGCAGCATATCTTCTTCTTCCACACGTTCCTATCTGACGTCATCTCGCAAGTCACACTCGTTGTTTTATCATATTTCATTTCACACAATCCATCCATCGTTTCTTTGGTCGTCCTCTTCCCTTAAATCCATCCACATTTATGTCTAGCACCTTCCCAAAGTAAGAGTTAATCTATTGTTATTAATTATATTACTATATACAGGCTTTGCTGGGATATGGCAAGGATCAAGAGTCGGCGGCGTGGCTCTGCGGGGGGTCCGTGATCAGCGAGAGGTTCATCCTAACTGCTGGACATTGCATATCTACACCCGATCTGTAAGTAATTTAGCGTTCTTAGGAAGTTACAATCCTGACAATGATATCTGTCTCATTGGAAATTACAATTACAAGCTTAGAGCTTTAACGGAGAAAAGAAGGATAAGACGCCATAACGTCAGTCTCGGCTATCGCTGAAAATCAGCGCTGGGACTTTGTCTCGCACGGAGTCGCAGCATCATGCTGAGCGAGGGCCGTATTGCGTGGTTGTGACGCATACTACCCCCTCATGTATGATTGTTTTTTTTTGTCGTTGTATTTTAGCTCCTTTTTATGTTCTTATTTAGTATTCACTCAAGACAATGTAACGTATCTATGCGTTTTCAATTACTTAATGAAATGTATTTTCTTTCTTTCAAGGAACTACAATGTTACTTTTTATCTCTGAAGAGAGGAATTCTCTGACTAAGGCACTCACTGTGAAATTTTACTTTCAGGGGTCCTATAAAATACGCTGGCCTTGGAATACTGAAGCGCACTGATCTTGCAGACCCCACAAAGGTGTATAACATAAAGGAAATCATCAAGCATCCAGACTACAAATCACCTTCGAAGTACCACGACATCGCGCTCTTAAAGACTGAAATTGAGTTAGTATTGGACTATGTACTTACACTACTTACCCTGCTCAGAAATTTAATTAAATACAGAATGACCCATAAGGGCTACTTTTGTCTGAGTACCTAACATTAACTATTCCTAAGTAGTTATGATGATCTTGTCAGATATGCAGGTCGCACGTGGCCAGAAATCGCAAAAGACAGGGAGGTTTGGAAGGATAAAGAGGAGGCCTTTGCCCAGCAGTGGGATCGTATTTCGGCTAAATAATGAAAAAAAGTATCTCCATGTTTTGAACGCCTGATCAAACTTTTTAGAGATACTTAATCAGCCCATAGAAGTTAGTTTAGTTGTGAAACCTGAGAAACGTCGGTATTCTTTCAGAATTAACTTCAGTAGACTCCTTCTGCCGGCGTGTTTAGACGTGGGTAAGAAATGGACATCATCATTAAAAGGGGAGGCTCCCGGCTGGGGAAAGCTTGGCGACAAGAAACCTTTAGCTGATATCTTGCAAGTTGTAAGTATTTTTCTTTAAAGATATAGTAAGACGTGTTATCGAGACCCTATTTAACGAGAAATGCCACTGACTACGACTTGCGTTTGACGAATTTAAGTGGGACTTAACATTCGACGAAAGCAGACGAAACTTAAATAGCAAATAGTACTTGAGAATTAACTGCCGCGGCCATTCTTACTTTACTTTAATAGTCCAGTCATTTGGTAGAAAATAAGGGGGTTACCTGAAAAGTTTTCCGGGAGTTTTGAAAATTGGGTATTTTATGGATTTGGATATGCTCTTTTCGAATTTTGACTTTGCCACCTCGTACGACCGCCGCTCGCGCCGCCATTTTGAAAAAATGGCCCTAAAACGGTTTTTTGGGAATATCTCCTTTCTGAGGCATTTTACGACAAAAATAATTTCTACAAAATCAAACTAGAAAAAATTTCCTACACTTCACGTCTTATTCACTTTTTCATAAATACGATAGTTTTGGATGTACGAGCGCCGCAAAGTATTACTTATTCATCTGCACCACCACGTGTTTTTCGTATATTTTTCTAAAATGTTCTATTACTGCCGCCGGTTTTTAAGTGAATTGTCACAAATTAAACAATTTGCTGTATAAGAAGCCATAGCTCTAAGAACAAAAACAACATTGTACGACAATATACGTACACTGATGATTCAGTCTAAAGTAAATATTTCTCTTAATATAGCTTCTACCGACAAATATTTCGTTGAAGTTTCGTTCAAAGTCGAGAGAAAGGGCCCGATTCAAAGGTGACATATTGCCTTGATACCTACTTCTTGAAAACCGGCGGCAGTAATAGATCAGTTTAGAAAAATATACGAAACCCTCGTAGTGGTGCAAATGAATAATACTTTGCGGCGCTCGTACGTCCAAAACTATTGATTTTATGAAAAAGTGAATAAGACATAAAGTGTAGAAAATTTTTTCTAGTTTAATATTGTAGAAAATATTTTTTTCGTAAAATGCGTCAGAAAGGAGTTATTCCCAAAAAATAATTTTTGGGCGCCATTTTTTCAAAATGGCGGCGCGAGCGGCGGTGGTACGAGGTGGCAAAGTAAAAATTCAAAAAGAGCATAATATCCAAATCTATAAAATACCCAATTTTCAAAACTCCCGGAAAACTTTCCAGGTAAAACTACCAAATGACTGGACTATAATGCCAATGCCTTAACTGTATGTTCCGATGTAGATCTTACCCTTCGCCTTCGTAGCAAGCCTTATCTTTCGGAACCTAATCTCTCATACAAAAATTCGATACTTTCAGATGACCCTGAACCGGTACAGCAAGGAGTACTGTGATGCTATATATCCGGTGCACCGTCATCTAAGAGCTGGCTACAATGAAACTACGCAGATGTGTTACGGTCGACTTGATAAAGTCGTCGACACCTGTGAGGTAAAACTAATTGTGGTTATGGTTATAAACGATGTAGAAAAAAGAGGATTTTACAAATTAAGTTGTAGCCTCTTGAAACCTACTGATGGAGAGGTATAATATCAAATGGCCAACTTATGCACCTGGACACCATTCAAAATGCGACCAAAACCAACTGAACGGTTTGACTTTCGACCATCTTCTCTATTAGACAAACATCTGTTAAAACATTTTGCCAAGTTTCCTGAATTCCGGGCATGGGACTATCCATCTTATCAACCTTATTACTATCCTCTTTTTTATAAGGCTCCGTCCACATAGACTTGCTCGGAGCGGAGAGCGAGATTTGAACAATTAAATTAAGGTTTATTTTTGCCTGTGCACTTCTTTTGTCAAATAATAAAACGAGCCAATCGGCTCAAAATCATTCCGCTTTCAGTTCGCTTCCAGCCAGTCTATATGCAATAGTTTGCCGCTCCGGCCGATTCCAAGCATCTACGCTACGGGGTCCGGACCGATGCTCTCAGTGCGTGATGAACTGCAACGCATTGCCGCGCACCGACTAAACACGGGAGACGTTGTATTGCGACAGGTTTAGTCAGTAAGAATCTGGCACTTACCACTTCCTCCCCCGAGGAGGTGGGTGTCCATGAGAATTCCCCCACCTTACCAAAAAAAAAACCGGTGCTCTCAGAGTCGGACTATGTGTAAGGACCCTATATTATCTCTTGCAGGGCGACAGTGGCGGGCCCTTGCAGTCGAACTTAGACAGATGCTTGTTCTTCGTGTTTGGTGTGACGTCATACGGCAAGGACTGTGGTGTCCCCGGTAATGCTGGCATGTACACCAGGGTTAATCACTACGTTCCTTGGATAGAGAGTGTTGTGTGGAAAGATGAATATTAACAATAGCCGTATTATGATTTAGTGTCGGCACTTCAGGACAAATATCCCCCGTCTTCCGTCCATTCTCTTCCTCCTGTCTCTTGTAATTTGGAGCCGTTAGCCATAACGTTAAATGTTTTATTTGACGTTCAAAAAAGTTATACTTAATAGTCTCTCTTAAATAGATTAAGTTTTCTATTTTAGATAATACTAAGGACTTGATGGTTAACTTATTACAATGAACAACAATAGTAAAGATAAATCAGTGAACAACAATGTTCAGAAGGAACTCAATTTTATACAGTTGTGAAACTATTTAAAAGTGTTAATTGAAATATATTTTAGACTGGTACCTATTATTCTTCATTCTTTTTTCATTGCAATCTTAGTAAGATCTCTTACACACGAGCAGCATGTTCCCAAGTGCAGAGGTAACAGCAGCTGTCGATGCGCGTAGACCTCTAACCAATAATCAACAACATTATGAGAACAAAATCTAGAAATGAGTCAACATTTTATAAAATAAATGAAAAACCAGAACTGATATCAAGAAATATTTTACTTTTAGAATAACAAGACAATATGTTTATCTTACATTATTCAATTCTCAACACTTTTATTACAATACAAATGAAAAAGTTAAATAACATTTTTTTTGTCACCCATTGAACTTCTCAGAGTGGTTAGTATTTCGAAAGTATATTGGTATCATTCTATTTTAAATACAGTTTCTATGGTGTTTTTGGTAGAATTTCAATACTTAATTATGCATGAAAGTGTTGCATATTATTTATCACACACACATAGAGACTACTCCATATCAAAACACAACACACACAATTACCATTTTATGAAATATTCCCATCCTAGATTCCTACTTATAAGAAACATTGATTATTACCTGATCTAAAATAAGTATGAATGTAAAATCTTCTATTTCATTTGACAATTACTGCGTTTGGATATGGTGCAGTGGATATTTGTCTATCTTAAATTAGGGAATGAAATTATTACTATATTCTATCTAATGACTCCAACATCACGATACTGTTTCCTCGAATCACCTGAAAGAATAAAACAAATAATATTAATAACTCTTAAGAATTTATATTATAACTGATTAAAATCTAAATTACATGTAGCATGTGAAAATGATAGTGATAAAGTTTTGAAACAAATAATACTCTAGTCTTGATTGTAAGAAAGCCATGGTAATGATTAACCCCTAGTCATTTAAAATATTTATACACTAAATATCAATTTGGAAGGTCATTAAAAAAATTGCATGTTTTGTTTACTAAAGGTAGTCAAGAGTTTTAAAGCCGCCTGTACGCCTCTAAACTGTAAGTCCTTCAAAGGCATAGCGTCCTTACAATTCTCAGGTATGTCGGATCTTTCACAATGTTTTTTTCTCCACTTTAAGAAATTTGGTGCATGCAGAGATTTGAACCAACAACCTCTTAGCGGTCTAATGAACATATTACTAGGCTAACACTGCTTATATGCCCAGGAGGTAGCGAGATGAGATAGACACAAAGAGCTTGACTTGTCAAAGCAAAACAAAGATATTTAGAACATGGCAAGACTCCTAAGTCAATATGATATGATAAAGGCCACCTTTTCTTCTGTTGGATTAACACAAATTCAAGACCAGAACATGTGGTATGAAAATGAACATTTTGGTTCCGATATGGAGATTTTAGAGTATCCAAATGCGATAAGTCTTTAATTAGGATATTTAGGGCTCTACCTTAATTAGTGTGTGTTTAGTTGCATACAAATCTACTCAAATTAATTATATTCCACATTTAGTGTTGTTATGGATATATTCATGAATAAATGCCAGTGACACTAACAATCAGAATGCATAAGAAAATATTAAAATTGACAATTTACGGCTTTTTTCTCTATGGGTTCGTTACTCATAGAAAAGTGTTAAAAATGTGAAACTCCTCTGTTAGTTATATGATTACAGGAAAAGGTCGGAGCCAAATTTCATGTAACTTGGTATGGAGTAGTACAGATTAAGCTCAACTTATTACTCACGTACCAAATGTGCAGAAAATAAACATGCAAAGGTTAAAACAAAATGTTATAATTAAACGTTGATACATACCACCATGCCAATATTGTTTCTCTGACCATCTTTGCATTCCTCAACAGATTCATCCAATACTAAGTTCATGAAGGGATCGAATCCACGGAGAACTCCTGTTACGGCGCGGCCAGCGTTCAATTTGATCGACAATTTCTTATCCATGAACCTATAAATGTTAGTAAGTTTTATTAATGTATTACATTTAGGTCCTTGTGTGTTTGAGCACAAGTAAAGGGAGAAATGGCCTTGTTTTTATTTCAATTTTAAAGGAATTTAGATACACCTTCATATTAACAATGAGATAGTGCAACAACAGTACAAACTTGAAGTTTTGTTTTGTAGGAAGGCTGCATTTTAAACAATACAATAGAAAACATTTAAATAAACGTTAGGTTTTATATGAAATTCTTTATTTTCGCGTAAATGATTCATAAGTAAATAAAATACTCTATTGTTTAGGTTATCTATCAATGGCGCGCATGGGACGCCAAACAATATCATACGTTTAATTTAGAAATACGAAAAGGAATCTTACTTTTTTAATTCTGGAGGGTGAGCTTTCGACATTTTTACAGTTTTTTATTTATTTTCTAAATACGTAACACAACCGTTTGCACTGTACAATGCAAAACCGGCGAAATTTCAGTTGTTTGGTCGAGTCACTTTTTTTTAATAAACGTACCGTAGAAAATGAATGTTGCCAAGTCATAAAAATGTATAAATGTTAATCTGTTAAACTGTTATTTTTATTAAAAATTATCTGTAAAAATGTATTTATTGAAAACTTTATAATACGTACAAATAATTTCATAAATATTTACAAAAACTTAAATATCTGTCGCCAGTTGCCTGGTCACGTTTCCCGCTATTGACAAATGACATGTTTTTTTGACGCTTTTTAAATAAAAGTTGTTTCATAATTTTATTTTAAATGTTTTAGATTGTTTAGATTTTTCTGTCACACATTGTGACATCGCTTAATTATAAGATCGTCCCTGTTTGTAACTTGGTTCCCATTTTATTATTAAGTACTGCTACTTTTATCAAGATAATCACATTCATCGTAGTATTTTGTCAATCTCATAAATCCTTAGAGCACTTAACCAACTTAAATCTCATCTCATCTTATGTTTAAATCGTAAGTATAATTATCATAGTAACACTACATTAACAGAAATTAAAACTATTTGGTATTTGAACAGACTTCGGTTCAGGTGGTTTGGATAGTTGCCATTAACCAATATTTAATGTAGGATTTAAATATACTTACTGCAAATACAATGTTTGTACATTAAAATAAAACTTCTAAGTTTAAAATATGATTTAAATTTGGTTTCTACTGCAAAATAATTATCAATTTTGAATGCGATTGTTCATTAGAAGTTAAGAAAACTTTTTAACATATTGCCATGACAAAAATTAAATTTGCAAATGTAACCCAGTTCAATTCAGAAACCCACCGATCCCAATTCATTCTTATCACAAGATAGTTCCTGAACATAGCTAGATTATAGTCATTCCTTTTATCACACGTCAAAATATGTATAACCAATAATACAATAGCAACAAGTAGACAGCTGGGAGGATGGATGTTGTTGTGATATTTGTCGTATGCCCCAATAAATAGTCCGATCGGATTTCGAGTATGAGATATTAGCATTTTTATAATAATATAAAAGTTATTAGTGAAAAGTGTTTGTGTTTTACGTTAAAAATGGATGAGTCCGGGATCGATATGGGTTTCGATCTCGCAACGTTCCTCACGAAAGATTTTAGTGTGGATCAGAAAGTGTTGGAGGAGATGACAGCCGCCCAGCATCACCAGGAGTTTATGTTCTATGAGCTCAAGTCAAAGGCAGTGCCGATAACTGAAAGGTTAGTGGGAACTTTTTATAAACATGAAGTGTGTCGGTGATGCGCTACTACGAATGTGTCTATACGAATATTTTTAGCACATCATGAGGAACAATTTCACCGTAGTTCGAACGCCCGCGACCCTGAAAGCTGGACTTGGCAAAGCCCCCAGTTTTACCTCTTGTTTATCTTTGGTCTACACAATTTTGCAAACATTCCATGGTCGGATGTAATGTATGCAAAACGAAACTAACACTTTCTTTAGCCTTATCAGTGTAAACACTGGCTATTCTGTAATAAAACTGCAATTGAGTAAGCATTAAGTCGGTATTACAATTTCGACAGCGCGTTCGTCAATTGTTTGATTTTCGCGCCATTTTCGGGACTGCTGTCTGGGACTTTTATTATTTTAAATAAACTTTATGGCACAGGGCACATCTTAGAAGAGGAAGCGTCAGTATAGTTATGCACAGAATTACTTTCAAAAGTGACCTCCTTCGTCGCGCATTACGAGACGGCCGACGAATTCTTATCGAGTCGAGCTATCTGCTTGTGATCATTACATCGGACTGACTTCGCGTCTACTACTTGTTTTAAAACCACTGTGACCTATGTTGTCGTACATGTTTTGTAGCCGTAGTTCGTTGACGCGGTTTGGTACAGCAACTCGTGCAAAAAATATTAGCAAATATACTTGAATGTTTCTTATAGGCATCTTGTTGGAACATACGTGTGTTAAGATTATTGGTATATATTCTGTACGGTACCTTTGCATTGAAATGTTTTCAAGTTCTTTTTCGTAATTTGTAGTCTTCAAATAACTTACTGCCAAAAATGTTCCAATAATATGCAAGTGTTACTGAAAATTTGATTTCATTATTTACTCAGCCGGATGTACTTACGAATCGGTATTATTAATAAGCCGAATAAATAGAATTTACAAATATCCTAGTTGCGAATAGTAGTAGTTACTTGAAATGTTTAGAATGCTGGTATAATATTTACTATACGCATGTATTTATGGTGGAAGTAACCTATTATAAATTAAACTATTTGTGAATATGAAATGCGACTAATAGGGGGCGTAGCTATTGGTTCTATCAGCTTTGTTATTCTTAGATATACTTATCGATGAAAACTGTACAAGCTAGACAAAAACAAAAGAACCTGTGAAATTATAATCAGTCAGTTATTGTTAAACAAAACCTCTCATGCATTTTATTAAATCTTTTTAAAACTAATAAGGTTATCAAAGCCGATACACCTTCGGCCATAAAGAAAAAAATAATTGTCACGTGAATTAAATCAGACATTCATCAATTCAGTGTTGCCAGTATAAAATTTTAATACGGGGATTTTTTTAACCGTGACAAATCCGCGCTAAAATTTAAATTCTTATTCCGAACCCGACTTAAAATTATAATTTTCTTCCTTTTTCGCCTTACGCAGTGTATAGGGTTTTCTACCATTATTATCTGTTATGTTTTTCCTAAACCATTTATTTATTCAAAAGGTGTAGTGATATCGTTAAACTAACCTGATTGTGGCTAGACCTAGACCAAAAATGTCTTCGAGCATTTTAATTGAATCAATTATATGTCAACAGTGCGCCCCTAATAAATAAATGTCCGTACGGATATAAAGACGGAATGACTCGATACTTGTTATCTGTTCATTAGTTTGTTTGTTTACGCTAAGTACTGTCCATGCATGTCAATACTCAAATACTTTAGTGCATTTCGAAGTGAGTTTAAGGAAGTTGTTGATACCATCACCATTTTTTTAACTGGTTGTTTATACGACAATCTCCGTCTATGGATATTAAAGTTCAATCTGGTTATGCAGACAAAGCCTCAATCGAAGCTAATTACGGAGATCTCACAAAAATATAGGAACGAAACGAGAGGAAGTCGCTTTTCACGAATATCCACTTCCTTCCAATATCGTATTATTTTACATCCTTCTTCTTCCAAAAGTGTCAGAATGCCACTCGATAAGTAAATCTTGACTACTGGCGTTTGGAGTCTGTTCTTCGCTATTGCATTATACCTCTTACGTAATTTAGAAATATTTTCGTATTTTCCCGTATTTAACACGAGGAGAAAGCTATAACTCGGAAAATGTTGGAATACTCGTCTAACTGGTAATATGTGGTACTAAGCAGTTATGCAGTATTAACAAGTCGCATACCGTATTATGAAATTGATTTGGAATTGCAAACCTTATGCTACTATTTTGGAGATAATAATCTGACTGGGCCATTGGCCCATTAGAGGATTTTCTACTACCTACTGAGATTGTTGAACGCAAAAAGGCGGTAGCAAACTGCGTAGAACGGTGTGTCTCTTCCACTTCAAGACGGGGTTAAAAGGCACCCTTAACAATTAAGATTAAAGGTCAAGTTCTCTAGTTTTTCAAAAAATACCTAACTAAGTATAATTTACTTTTAGGTACTTTATTTACGTATTTGTTACTTCCTCATCAGGTCAAATGGTTCATGGCCAGTTATTTATATAGCTACCTGAAATATAGCGAAAGTTTTGTTTTTTTGTTTTCAAACAAAGGTCATTGAATTGTACGCCTGGAGCAGGATATTAAAAAAGAGCAATTAATTATTTTTACTACCCAGTTCTTGTGAATTTGCTTTAATACGTTAATCAAATGTCGGAAATCGGCAAATGGCTGGATTTACATATTAATCATAAGGAGTCGAAGTCCTGAGGGCCCGTCACCATACTATGTTAATTAACGTAATATTATCGCAGTAGTGGAAGGGTGACAACTGACAACGGACTACGCGGCGTACAGCAGCATCCTTGTTCTACAACTGTTCTTAAATCGACGCTACAAGTCAATTATAAGCTTTATCCAACTGGCGTCTTATCACTCATCATAATATTTTGATCTGTTTCGTCTTCAGCCAAAACTATTTATCATTCTTGTTTACAAAATGACACTGTTGTACAAATTTTGTTCAAAGTTTCAAAATCGTCAACATAATAGTACGTATGATAAGGCGTGACGCAGTGGATTATATTATTTACCATTTTCAATCAACTTCAAGATACCATTTACGGGACATTATTGCAGTGACAACAACCGATAAGGATTTTAACATCTTTTTGTAGCGTGTAGCTTTGTCCAATATACCTAATGTATGCATATATGTATATATTTATTTATTTGTATTTCTCAGAATACTCAAACAAACGGTAGCAGACAGATAGCCTAGTTTGTTATGATGCTTGGTAAATATTGTGGTTACATTATAAAAAGTCTTGGTGCAATTAAAATGTATTCAAGTAAATCGGGAGAGGTATAGAAAAAGGTACCTACTAGTATGGGTCGGGACAGGCGATGCAAAAACCTGACCGATTTTGGCCACGGCGGTTAGTGTTACTATGACACCAGCCAGCTATGCGGGACATATCATAGTGCACAAGCGTGTGGTCAAACACAGGTGCACTCTCTGTTCTTTTACTCTCATAGCCCGATTGGACGGCAATCCGACACGATCGGAGAGAGATCAGGCGTAGGACCCAAATTTTTACGTGCCTTCCGAAGAACGGAAGCTTTGATATTAATTTTTGAAAAGACCATTGACTTGGCAGTCCTATGGTCTTACCACTAGGCTATCACAGCTTCTAAAAAACAGACATCTTTGATAGTGGTTCGTTTCAATTGACGCGATGATGGGCGTAGTGGAGCGGAGAGATTTGCGAGTGAATGACTTGTAAAATTAAAGTTCTTGGTAATATAATTCTATTTTTTCTATCCGTTTTTGTCGGACATGCTAGGTGCATTGTACAGCCTGCTATATTCTTAACCCTTTACCGCATGGATTTTTAGAATTCGCTCAAATTAATTTATGATATTTCTTACCCTGGAAAATATCCTAGAAAAATAATAATAAAAAAATTAATACATAGAAATCGTATAAAATCGAGAAAAAACCCCCTGTTCCATATTTGGAACAACATGCATTCATGGTTATTTTAAAAGATGTTCCACATAGGGAACAACATGTAGCTACGGTAAGAAAGCCGTTAATGAGTTTAATAGATAAATATATAAATAGTTTTCAGGTACTGTGTATATTATATAAATTAGGTTAGGATAAGAATAAGGATTTATAATCAAACATTGATTTTACATTAAAAGGTTTATTCATTTGTGAAAACTCTTAAAACAATTCCGGTCTTTGTTAAAGCAAAAGTAGCAAAACATTTACTGCAGCATACGTGAGACTTTTGTCCGCAGTTTTTACAACGCTGACGATCATTTGCCCAACTAGGCCAATGCCCAATCCCATCTTCAGCCACTTCTCGAGGTGGCAAATCTATGCGCCGTCTTTTTGGTTTTTTAACGTTTTCGATCGTCGTATCGAATCGTTTTCTTTGGTAATTGATATTCATCGTCATCTGATAAGTTTTCATCATCAGAGTCCTCGGGAAGTGCCAAAACACGATTGTTAATTTTTGTACCTGTAATAAATTGAAATACAAAGTGAAAAATAAAAATTGGGACATAGCTAAACACATTAAAAATCGAAAGAGGTGAGGTAAAAAGTAGATTGTATTAGGATGTACCATATACATACTGTTCCATATTTGTCCAACGTTAAATACATCCCTTACTTCATAGAGTTCCAAATATGTTCCGAATGAATTACCGTTAGCGCATCGTGTTCCAAATCAGGAACAGAGTTAATGGATGATTTTTAATAGGATGCAGTTAATTTAACTTACGTGTTATGCCATAAAACTTCCTGGGGTCCATTTTTCTTCCGTTTAAAACTTGTATTATATTTTTATTTGCACTAAAACTCATAAAAATCGGTGACACAAACAACTCAACCAGACATTTCTGACAAAATGGGTGACGGACGAGTTTTGACATTGAAATATAGAACGATTGACAGCATAGAGGGTTGCCATAGACTTTTTGCGTTCGGAAACATACTAGTCTACAACTATACTTTTAATCAAGGTCAACAGATTTCGCTATACGCACATTTTAACACAACTATGAAATGTACCAAATGTGACACGACATGCGGTAAAGGGTTAAGACAAGTTTCAAAAGTGATTTAATCTAATTACCGTCTCTCTGATCGGTTTGCATTATCTGATTATAATACAGATTCTAACAAGTTTATTTTTATTGATTTGATAAAGTATCAGTAATATTTGCTGTTTCATTGTAGTTTTTTCTAATTATCACCATGATGTAGTAGTAATGATATACCTACCTGCATAAGATGACGGGTCATTTCTTTATCCTTTGTAAATCCCAATTTTGTTACTAGGCCCTTGCTGTTAACTGCCATGAGGAGCATTAGCAACTTAATGATACTCATTAAGTACTTTATAATCATGCTCTTCGCATCCGTAGAAAATGTACTATTTGGATTACCATGTGATCAACACGGCGCGCGGCGTTCAAAACTTGACTTATATTCACTTAAATATATCAGTTAAAGTCTGGTAAAAACTGGGGCAGTACGTGACAATGTGATGTATAAGAAACTTGTTGACAATCTGGTATTCAAGGTCCAAAACTTTTGTTAAGCGTAATAGGCACAATATTAAATGACCTTATAGAGTTAGTTGGTGCTTTTTATTTGAAGTTCTATAGTATGTTTGTCAACAAGACACTACTACAGAATATCCTAGAAGGTCCCCAGTTCCTATTGGTTTTCGACATACTTTTATACCATACTACTTATTGATCTGCCTATTTCTAAATAAAGAGGAGATATCACGACTTTAATCCCGGATGCTTTTGAACTGTACCTGGAGTGAGTACTACTATACCCACTCCAGTTGCACTATACTTTCCAAACATTTCTTGCTATTATATGCTACAAGTCACGTCATTATAAATAAACAGAAACGTTGTAGTCTGTAAATATTACCTGAAGAATGAAGTAATTCTGAACTTGTCCCGTAAGATAATTTATCTCGTTACCTTCTCTGATCTCATACACAACAATATTATAAGCGTTATCTGTATCTTATGTGATCATAAATGCATGTTTAGATAACGATCTTAAAGATCCACAAGCTGCAACATTATTTCTGTAACACGTGCCACAACGTGTGTATAATTATATTGTATGATGATTATATATGTTTGCATCGATCTACACATAGTCCTTTCTTACTATGTAGTATCTGATTATGTTCAGTTTATCCTGGTCAATATCTGCCTGACAAAAAGGACTATTTCAAGCGAGATCTAGCTAGTCCTAATCTTGCTAAGATCAGGCTACGCACAGCCTTTACATAAACCGATTTGGAGTTAGCTCAAATAAATTTGAATGATGAGAAAATAAAGATACATCGGCCATCTAACCTAACCAACATTTTTCTTTAGGCCATTAGCAACATTAAAAATCCATTTCACAAATTATAAACTCATTACGCGAGGTTTCGCTCCCAAATCTCTAATTTACATCATTTAAATCACCAACATATATTCTCCTGAGTGATTAAAATAACAAAAATGCTATGTGGCACACCTATATTTAGGCAACAGTAGTATTAGGTTCCTTGTCGCCATTTTTTGGGCAAATATCCAAACATCGCACGTCTTGTTTTTTTGACGAGAGGAAAAACTGTTTAAAATATCAAATGTAATAGTTGTAACCGGCAAAATTAGGTCTTCACAATATAAACAAATGTGAATAAGCTTGTTCAGCATTCGCCAAGTCTTTTGTATTTAAGGCAATTATGCGTTGCGAATTTAAATAAAATATCGTGATTGGATGAATGCCAAGATCACCATTTCGTATATGTTTGTATGGCTCGTTTAAGAAAAGTAAAGAGACAAATCTTTTCCTTTCGGTTTTGTTTGCGTAGTTTTTAAGGTGACGAGTAACCTCAAATTAATGTTTAATGTCTGCGGACGGTCTAATGTATAGTTACATATTAAATACGTGGGTACTCGTATGGCGAAATTTCTGATTAGAATCCTGATCTTGATTTGGGAAGCTAGGTGTATTTAAAGGTAGTGAAATCATAGAGCAATTCTTAAAATTAGACTTAAGTACAATGTTTAAGAAACAAGAGCATTTATAATCTACTGTCTAATTCTTTTTGCCAATGAAATAACGGACTTTTAGTTCCTTTCTCGTAGTGTCATCTATTAAACCGGTAGTTACCCCGTATCATTAAGGATTTTTTTATCTTCTCCAAACAAAATGCATCCCATCACTCATTTTATTCCCTTTTTTCTCCTTGAGAATTGTTTTGGTACACAAAACTCGATAGAAAACATATCTTATCAAAATAACATTAGCTCTATCTTATCAGATGGGTCGCGGCTCTCGCTACCGCGCATAAGATCGATTCGCGAGGTTGATTCGCACACTGCGTTCTTCATTCGGATACACTACTTTTTTGGATGGAAATTTTTGTTCCAGCTGGTTTGGTCCGTTCTTTGAGGATAATCAGGTATTATCAAGGTCTCCGTTTTCGTTTTGTTGTACTCGGTTTTGTAGCTACTGATGTACACTTTGGATAAAATACGTCTGTATCATACTACATATTTTATATTACTATTCATTGTTGACTTTTATACCTGACCAATCATGCCTGTTCCTTTTGGACTGCTGCCGTAATTCACACGCATGTAATAAGACAATTGAGAAAAACATACATGTTTAAAGATAAAAAGATAAGTTATTTACAGCTACAATATTTGTCGAACTTTCATAATAATTCAATATTCCTTAAACATAACAGTAGAGGAAAGTGGCAGTAAATATCTAACCAGTTAGCTGAACGTCGCACCCGAATCCGGTAAAGATAGTCAACAAAAATCGGCTGACGTAAAACTCCTACACACCACTATAGCCCTTACGAAATGAAGTTAAAGGTCATAATCACTTAACAAGTTGTTAGTGTAAACTCATGGTGTTAATATTTAAAGTGTGTGCGAGAATCGTGACGTCATACGTACGTAAGCATGTACTTTCAAAGGCATTTTCTTCATTATCTGTTATCTGTTTTCAGGTCGGTATATTAGGGTAAAGTTTTTGGACAAATATAGACATAATGCGCATTTTTGCTCAATTTTAAAAGCAAGTTATAATTGTTATCTTAGTAAAGAGATTTATCTTTTGAATCTGAGTTGGCCCTATTTAAACTAGAGAAAAAAGGCGCTTTTGGTTCTTACTTAGGGGTCTTATAAACTAAGAATGTGTTTCCCGAAGAGAGAAATAATCCGGAGTTTTAGCCGCAAAAAGTCCAGTTTTCCCTCCCCTTTTTTGGTACAATTAGAGTAACTACAAGAGTATGTTTTTCAGGGGTAAAGAAATTAACCAGTACTTGCATATAGTCTTTGCAATCCAGAAACCCAACTAGGATCAATTAAATTCCTTGGCTAAATAAACCCCTGAGTTTATTTCGATATTTCATCTCAGGGTAGTCAGTTAACAAATGTCGAATCCAGCGAGCTCTAAAAAATACAGACCTATACAAGTAAGACATGTAAAAGTGACGTAATTATCCTACTTACAAAGTTAATGATTTCACTTCATACCTTGTCTTCAGTAATCTTCGAAATTAGGTACACTTGCACCTACGTTAATGTTCCTAAGAGTCGTCCAGTCACAAAGCAGTGCGAGCACGCGTCACGCCACGCGATGGTTCCCACCTTTGCCAAGACTGCCAAGTATTCGACTCCACTGATTTTCGTAAGGCATTAATGAAGTAATGGTCTGCGTCGCTCGTGCCAATTGCCACTTAATACTTTAATATTGAATGAAAGATTTTGCGATGTCTTGTCTCCGGTTAATTTTAATGGGTTTCGTGATGTTGTCATATTTTATATAGATCATTAAATTTACGTAAGTTGATTCTATATTCTACTGAAAAGAAAGTCTTTGCGAGTTTGCTGTGGATGCTCTTGCTTACTGCTCTTATCTATTTGCAAATCTCTGTTCTTCATCCTCATTATGTCCCGAGGCTGACCAAAAATGGCCATATTCTAGGTGAGGAATTCCGATGACGGGAAATATGATTTAATAGTATATAGTGTGTATATGTATATCAGTTTATTTAATCTGTTCTGTGTCCTTTCTTTACATTGGAATTAAGAAATAAGATGTTTCCTAGTGCCAATGAGAAGATAATCTTGTTCAATTGTCCTAAATGTCCTTTATATTGGGCCCAGAATTCAAAGACAGTAGTTAAATTGCCTTTATTCAAATCAGTATTGATAGATCGCGAGCTATTGTCTCAAGCACAGCTCATTAATAACTATTAAGAGATAATTTATCAATTGCAGCGCTCTGATACTGCACGCATTGAATTAAAATACCTCAGTTTAATTTACTGTGTGTAGACATTTCGCTTAAATTAACTTTTTCTGCTAAATTACAAGCTTTTGAAAATTATAAGTAAGAAAAGCTTATATTTGTGACATACATAAAAAATATGTATTTGATCATTAGAAACATACGATGTAATGATAATTGCAAGGTAATAATTAAAACTAAACGATGCATAAGGTGGAGTAATCAGCATTTTAACTTGTTTTTAACAGCTAAGACACTTTTTTATCGGAGAGTATTTTTTTTACGACAGATGGCTCCAGTTTCTAGTCCACCCGTAACTACGGTCAGTGCAACTCGGCCAAAGCGTCGCTGCACGTCGGGAGAAAAGAAATATCGAATTATATCGCGAAGAAAACCCGTTTTTAGTCTAAAAAGTAAATCCAGTTTCATACTACCGAAAATCACGTCCACTCTCCTTACCAAGACGTCACAATAAAAACAAATCTACGCGAAACGTCAGTTGACAGTCATTTAACCCTTTCGCGATCACGTGAAGACCTCTCCTCTCCGTTCCTCTCGTGTCCTCCTCGTATGCCGTCGGCGGCCAATAGCCGGCGACTCCTGAATTGACGGCAATTTACTGTAATGATACGATGATAAAAGTAATAGTTGACAAATTGTTATCTTACTACATTGTGGCAGGATCATAGAGCATGTTGATTGCTCGTCTGTACGATTGTATTAGTGATAGTTTATCGCTGATTGATTTTCTTGAATGTCTGTGTTAATGTTTTTTGTAGTTTTCGTAAATTGTTTTAAGTTTGTAGCATTTGTGGCTATTCAGATTTTTTAATGACTATAAAAATATGTAAGGTTGATAATATAGTCTTTCATTACAAAGAAAAAAACGGATATTTAAATCGTTACTTTATAATGTGACCGTATCCAAACAAAATTTTAACTGGGATAATCCTGTTACTCTTTGAGGACAGTCTTTGATTACAATTCCAGATAAATAAATCAGAACCACTCTTTCAAAAATAATAGTCACTCGTTCTGTGTACATTATTTTTCATAGCCCAATTAATATCACGATAGTTTTGCGACGTACCTTTATTATATCCCTGTAAATCTTCAGATTTTGACAAGCATAAGATTTGCTAAGTCATTTTTGAGTGGAAAATTGTTGTAAATTCATATTTTAACTGGTATTATATTTACAAGATAAAACATAACTGTATCTTTATAACTCGTTAAGTGTGGGTTAAAGTAAACTTCCTTCATTTCCTAAAGCATTCTCTAATCTTTGGCATAACTCTGTAATCTGTTAATTGCCCGTGTTTAATTTTAACACTTATTTTATTTCCACCGACTATAAACGGCGCCGGCGCTTATCATTTATTTTTGACAGTCACAAGGAAAAGTACATTCGAATAGGAGAAAAGGCCTACTCGAAATAAAAACCCTTTGATTTTGATTTTGAATGTTTTATTATTTATCTCGACTAATCTTGAGCCCAACTAGTCCTTACTGTAAGGCAAATGCCTGAATTTCTTCTACCTTCTTTTCAAAACCTTTTTTTTGGTCTCCGGGGTGAAACGCTGATGACTTCAACCCACGCCGAGGGCTCGGCACGATGGTTTGGGAATATGTTGGACTCCGACCGTCTGAAAACACCCCGGGTCCCTTCCGTTGCCTAAGCCAAAACGATTTATTTCAAACTGGTGTACTTCATGTGATAATCATATTCTATTTTAAGTTGAAAATATATAGCCCTATTTGTTTGTAATTTTACCCGTCGGCATCAGAAGGATACAGCTAAAGACTTTTCTAAATTGAAGAGCATGTAACACTTTTACATTAAATCCAACATGTCACAATGTCATCTCAATTTAATCATGCAGTGATGGTAACAAACCACTAACGTCTATCTACAACATATAAACAAACACACATATAATATAACACACGTAATCATGAAACCACCATCAATTGTCATTGACACAACAACGCACAAAGGCGTCCAGTTTCTTAATTAATTCATTACTATGTGAAGTTGTGTGAACACGTTGAATGCTGTTTAATTATTGCATAGTATAGCTATGTACTTGTCTATAGGTCTGCCATCACGTATGTGCTTGTTATTAAGCTAACGAAATCGTAAATATAGTTTGAATGTGAGTAATTAATAATTATCTGCTATTGTATCTTCGGATAAAATTGTTTGCTGTAAAAAAAAAAGCGGTCACACGAACAGATTTTATTTGCTCGTTCGCAATTTATTTCAATTCTTCTACTCTCACTAACTTTTTATCCAATCTTTGTTGTTGGCTTCAAGTTTCAGCGGAATACCGTTTTCTATAAAGGACGACTCAGACGACTGCTTATTCGACATATCGCATTCACCGTGTAACAAATAGTGATCCATAATGAGAGTTTGCAAGAATTACTCAAATTTATAACGACAACGGCCAAAAAAAAATAACTTGCGGTTACCATACCTACTACTGCTAATCTCTGGAGCGTCTTCATCTGTCTATGGTCAGGACCGGAAACGTTGTCGCATTCACCTTAACATTCACCTTGACCCGTAGCGTGAGTTCAGCGGGTATTCTCTTCCAGGGTGGTCCCTCGTCAAATGTCGTCCTCATCCTCATCCATCTTACTCGCTTAATAACAAATTACATAATCTGGCAAAATGTGGAAATACCTGAATATCCGGTACCTTTTAGAACACTATTTACTACTGATTTAAAGAAATCACCTATTCCGCTTTCAGTATTCGTCACCACTTGGCAGAAAGGCAAATCATAATTAATTTCGAAGAATCACTTTATTCAACTTCTTTATAGTCTAGACTACATTCTTACCTTATTGCCTACATTCCGATGTTTCCTAAACGTCGTCCCTTTCGAATTGGGCCCATCGAGCTCATCTTAGAATTTGAAAGGTAGGTATTGCCTTGATGCTTCGTGATCGACCAGTTATAGCCTTCGCCATTTTGTTAGCAACTACTTACAAGGATGCGATACAAACTAATGTTTTGATTCAGTTCTCAGAACTCGTTGAGAGACAATTAATTACGAGTATGTGTTGTTCAGGTTAGGTGGTAGATTCCGTGTCTAGTCGTAAAACTTTTTTGAAAAGTTTTAACAACTTTTTTGGTCGAATGCTCACTATACCTTGTAAAATATAGCTTCAAATATTCCAAATCATTTTCATGTGCTTGTTACTTATATTTTATTAGATTTTAGTGCCTATAATTGATAGCGGCATAAAATATTCTCACGACACACAACAGCTCTCTAGCCTTGACTATTATAGGCGAAAATTATACAATGTAGTATATACAAAGAAGATAATTTGTACGTAATTCCATGGAAAACGTGACGCTTTTCGCCGCAGTATCAAAATTAGCAAGAATTTAAAACTACGCGAATGTTACACCTGCTAAATATGGCAATGTTTGCATTCATACTACAGTAAATCCCGTTGTTGACTTAATATTATATTGTCACACAACACCACGTTTTTATTTATATTTGTAAAGAGATAACTATATCAAACACACCAAATAAGGCGTCACCACATGTATTTGCTAAGATTATGAAAATATACTGTCACGTTTTTATTTTGCCTGAAAGTACGAATGTAGTATACCTATCTACTTCATTAAATTCAGTTACAGTTTCTTTACCTGTAGTAGTGATTGGGAATTAGAACCTGCTTGAATAGGTCTAATAATTATAAGCTTCTCTCGAAAACAACTTGAGTAACATAAAATATTAACTAGTTTCTTGGCGGTCCTTCTCTTTAGGAATGCCATTTTAGAACCTTATGACTTTTATAGGTCTACTGGAAAATAAAACCTTCTGATTTAGAATGTAATAGAACAAGTGCATTTTCAGCACATAAGAGTATTTCTTTAGGCAAATATCTAGATCTAGGGTCAACTTTCATCCCATTAGCTTCTACTGGAAACAAGTATAAGATCAGCCTAGCAAGATCATTTTTCCGCAGAGGTATCTAGTAGGTACCTTTGAAGAAAAATGGTCTGGACCATCAAAGCAGATAAATTTTATGATGATCCATTGCTTCCAATCTCAACTTGGCATCTACCCCATGCCCTATTAGTCAACATATTGGACAGACACATGTTCCGTCCACGGGTATCCTAGTGCGTTTACCGAGTGTTGGCTGGTCGCCATTATCATGCGCGGCATAGACAGCATTCCATACACTCAGCCACGCTCCAACACCCGGTATAGGAAGCAGAATGTTTTGTTTCCCGTCTATCTTAGTCAATGTGTATATTTATTTGTCTGTTGAGTTTTGTGTTACGAGTTCTTCTTTTTTTCTGCTTAAGAGATTTTATGGGATTTAGCCGAATTTGAAACTGAAATCGAACCCTAATTTAGCTTGGGAAGCAGCTGACCTAGGAATGGGTTTAAACTGCCGTTTGTGGCAATACAACATTTACCGTACTTTATCGTACCTTATCTTACCGGAACCTTACTTTTGGTATCACAAAGTTGTACTAAATCGTATTTTTGCCTTAAATAGTCCAGTAAAACATCAAAAAAATTGGTCGAACGTATGTAACATATTTTATTTGGATTAACGTGACAAAGTCTCATTTCAGACATCTGACATATTCGATCAGCAGTAATGTTACAAATGGTACTTTTCTAGGAGCGCTGACCTTTTGAAGAAATTGTTCTATTTTATTGAGCTCATATTGTGTCCTTGGTAGTTTATACTAGCTAAGATTAAGTTTTATTTAATACTACCAAAATTATCGATGACTAATTACCAAGATGATTCAATAATATCATCGATTTAATAGCTTGGATTTTGATTGGATCTCCTTAGTGATCACTGTAATTATGCAATAATATGTGCTGTAATTAAGTAATTTTGTCCGTATTTCCGCGTCTGTTGTCCATACATGTAAGACTTGATATTTGCCTGGCAGTGCAACTTTAAGATTTTTTGAACCGATTATATAAATGTCATATTTTCCCAATCGTTTGCTACGGTAGCCAAGGAAAGCCAAGGATAGCTCTATATAATAGCTAGTATCTTTAGAAATACCTTGTATTTATCAAATAACTCGACCAAAGCTCTGTAAACAGTATCCTCTGTTTACATAATTCACTTACGCAGTGTAGTAATGACTCATTCGAATTTTTATCTATCTTCCCATCCGAAAATTGTGTTCTACTCGACAATCAACAAAAAGTAAACGTTTACTTAATTAGCCGACTAATTGAACAATGATAGTTAAATTGTTAGTGAGGAAAACAATGTTATTTAAATAAAACGTTCGGTAATTTCGAGTCAGGTTCAATTTTAAGTTCACCGTTTTTAACGTAATTGGAAGATTGTTTTTCATTTTTGTGTCGGACGGAAATGGTTTTTAGATGACAAATAAGGAGCCGTTACAGAATTAGTGTTCAGCTAAACCCTTGAGCTATTATGTAAGTTCCAAAACGCGGTATCGCTGTGTGCTGTGATTCATGATATGCACACGAAGGGATAATTATTTTTTTTACAGCGATAGTGTTGGATCGTTTACTTTTATAAAGCAGATGCAATCAACTAAAGTAATTTTAACACACCCATATTTGAACTAATCTTTATCTTTCTTAAAATAAACGTGTCTATAATTATCTTTTAAGATTGCAAGCTTTATTACAAAAAAAATAAAAATTAAGCAAGTAATTTAGATAGTCGCTAACCGCATTGCTATCTCATGCTATTATGGTTACATTATCCTGCTAATATTATAAACGCTAAAGTTTGTAAGTATGGATGTGTGGATGATTTTTTCTCTTTTACGCTCAAACGTCTAGATCAATTTTGATGCAATTTGGTTGGGAATTAGCTGACGCCTGACAGCCTTGATTAACACAGACTACTTTTTAACTGACTGCGTCAGAGGGGAAATGCTTTTTCAGATATAACCGACATTTATTTTGCTCGGGCGAAGTTGCGAGCACAAATAATACAATTCAAAGATTAACAAGAAATATCTCGTTTCATATAATTTTGCCGTCGATTGTACATTACGAGACTTTGAACTAATTTATTATAGTTAAGATTTGTACAACAAAGCGTTCTTTGTAAAATATTTATTTACGATTATTGGAGGTAAAGGTTATCTCGTTATAATATCACTGTTTACCTCATCATACTTGCTGGCTTTGAGACTCTGATTAGTTCCATACTCGGCTAGTTAAATTGAATGTTTAAATTACTTACTTCTTACATACCTGTTTAGTATTTAGCGATGTATCTCATTTTCCTTATGCAACTAGTAATGAGATTTTATGTTTGGTTCTGGTTTTAACGTAACGTAACGAACACATACGTGAGGAATGACTCTCCGATATGTCCTAGGTTTTATTTATTATTTAGATAGGACAAAACAAATAAGAGCATGTTTAATATTTAACACAGTCCAGGAAAATTTGTTAATTTGGAAAAAAAATCTCGGATGGGAGATAGTAAGCCACAAACCTTCTTTGATACCCCAAAACCGTGTCAAAATCTACTACTAATAATCGTAGGCTGTTTATTGAAAACTGGTATGTTATCGTGTCTACAAAATAAGCTAAAAAGTTATATCCGAAATAATAATGCTTAACTTGCACATGTTTTTATCAAAATTAACTTAAATCCTCATATAATGATCTGTTCATGTCTCACCCGGTCTGACCACTCAGAAAAGACGTGAAACAATCCCATCGCAATGCCTAGACTAATGGGGGTGTTGATGTGAGTGATAGCTCTACACTTAATTAACATGACTAATATTAGGCTAAGGCTTTTTGTACACGAGGCAACGCAAAACCAAGAAACGCGGCAACTTTAGTCTCTAGCTACGCAAGCTTATGTGCAAATCTCTACGAATTTATACGCCGATAGTCGCTAGTAACGGAATGGAGACTTGCCTTGCCTGGTATGTAGAAGTCCTAATCAAATGTCTCTCATAGTTTCTTTTTGTTTTAATGACACCCACATATCATAACGACGCCTAGAAATGCTATTTCGTTGACCATACATCTTCTTGCTGGCAACGTCGTTTGATAAAAGTAACGTTTAAAATGATTCACTTTTATTACGTGATAAATCAGATTCAGTATTTTTATTTGTAATTTATAACGACGTTTACAAGGTTAAGTGGTCATTATTAGTATCTGTCTGGGGAATTGAATAAGAATGGTTTCTTTCTCTGAAATTCAATGCAGGAAATTTTGCACAACAAATTGTAACAAGAGCAAGATTCTCAGTTATCAAATTGGTTTCATCAAACGTTCCAGTACTTATGTTTAATTAGAAGATAGTTCTGTAACTGGAGAAGTTAAAATGTTTAGACTTGATTTATATGATCAGTTTAAACTGTGTAGATTTTGAAACGACGGGCTGATTTAGAGATATTGCAATAAGGGGGTTCGGGGCAAGACCCGAGTGTATTGAACGGCAGCAAATCCTGCAGACATCTAGTTGTGTCAGAAAAACGATAATTTCAAACAAAACACATTTGTCCTGGGTGGAAATCGAACCCACGACCTCTGGTATGGCAGTCAGGGTCACTAACCACTAGACCAACAGGCCAGTCATCTTAATAATATACGTTTACTAAGCCTAAGACGACATTCCGTTTAAATTCCAAGCACATTCTACCTGAACAGGCTTTGGGATATTTCCTTAGTCCCATCCTATTACTCCCTTAAAAATAAAAAGCATCACACCAATCACCGAGCGCCAAACAAGCAACACTGGCGCCACCTGCCGCCACCTAGCGCGCAACAACAGTTCGAACTGACGCAATGGCCGGCCGGCATCAATAACCCGCGCGGGCGGTTAAAATCTTAATAATACTGTGAAAACCGACTATTTGTGTCATCGAGTGGTGATCCTCTGACTCCCAGCATCCCGTAAGTACCTAAAACCTATCATTTTTATCTCTCAGCCTGGTTAAAGTTAGGCAGTTCAAGACACACGTCCTTCGCGGGGCGTGAAACCCAATCATATTTGTGGTCCATTTCGAGCGCGAATACCTGTAGATTACAGTTTATTCAGTCACTCTCAGGTTCAATTTCAATCGAAAACTCTGAGATTTTCTAGATATTTGCATTTTAAAACTATTATCCGACAAAATATTGTTAGTCATACTCGTCGTGCAACCTATGCGGATTCAGAGGTCATCTTTATTTAGTCGAGTTATATCACAATACTTTACGTAAAAATATAATTTCACGTAGTTTATTGTAATCTTATTATCTGTTTATCTATTCACAGTATACTATCTTAAAACACTAATTCATAACTATTTCACCTAAACGTAGTGATTTACACCTAATACAATCTCAACTTAGGTTCGTATTTTCATACGTTATTTCTTATTACCTACACACGTACGAAACTAAAACATAATGGAGGAGGGTAAACTAAAACTTCTTCAATCTCAACGCGAATATGTCTATCGGGATATTCAAATCCTTTATGACTTGTCAATACAAATGTTACACGATCATTCAAAGGTGGCGTCATTCAAGGCGCGATATTCTCGCATACATTCAATTCGCGACGAATTCGTTACGTTGTGTAATGAAATCCAGGCATTGGAGCTAACTATTAAACCTGATGCTCAAGTGAGCCAAAAGTCTTTGAGCTCATTTGATGATTTATATTATGCTGTTATTAGCGCCGCGACTAACTTCGTCGACGACGGGGCGTTGCGGGCGTCGCGGTCGCCGTCGGAGCTTCCCGCGCGCGCGGAGGCTTCTGAGGGTAGACGCAACGCGCGTTTACCTAAACTTGAGTTACCCAAATTTGACAGCAAAGTGGAAAATTGGCAGTCATTTTACGACATTTACAAATCGTTAATTCATGATAATAAGTCGATTTCAAATATAGAAAAATTTCATTATTTAGCATCTTGTTTACAAGGACCCGCTTTGTGCATTGTGAAAGGGGTTCCTATGACTGCCGACAACTACGAAGTGGTTTTTAATACTTTAATTAAGCGTTATAAAAATAAGCGTCTTACAGCATTAACTTATCTGGATAAATTTCTTAACCAGCCAATTTTAAAACAGGGTAACTTCCAGGAATTACAATCGTTGACAAACGTTGTGTATGAATCTTATCATGCGCTCCAATCACTCAATATCGAAAACTTAGGTGATTTTATTTTATTCTATTTAACATCGCGTGCGTTGGATCCGGACACCCGCATTCGTTTCGAAACTCAAACAAACATTTCGCAAGTACCTACCTTTTGTGAATTGTTAACATTTCTTCAAGATTATGTTAAAATATTAGAAACTAATCAACTATCAACTAAATCTAATATTAATAATTCTAACTTCTCTCGTAACCTTGAGAGTAAGAAATCTACGCCCGCCACGAGTAGGCAGAATAGCAGCGGATCAAAACGCTCATCTTATCTCGCTAAATCTAACTTAGTTGCAAATGTGACTTGTTCGCATTGTAATAATAATGCGCATTCGATTTATCAGTGCCCAATCTTTCAATCTTTAGATTCTCGTGCTAGACTCGCGTCAGTAAAAAGTAAACACAATATGTGTACAAATTGTTTACGTACAAATCACGTCATAGAAAAATGCTTATCAAAAATGACTTGCACGGTTTGCGGTTTACGTCATCATACCCTATTGCACACAGACCCAGCGCCATCCACCAGCGCCGGCGCCGGCGCATCCACTGGAGCGAATGTTACAGCTCATTCTCGCGCGGAAGTACCTAACTGTGACATGGTCTTACTGGGAACATGTCAAGTGCGCACGTTCAACACCGCCGCCGGTACGTACTGTACCGTGCGGGCACTCGTAGACAGTGGGGCGCAGGACTGCTCACCTCATCACCTCATCACCTCTGCGTGCGCAAGGGCGCTTGGGTTAAAACTCCGCCGGTGTAATCTTCACTTAGCCGGACTAGGACAAAATATAGTGACACATATAAAGGGGGTGACGGAATGCACCATACGACCCGTACATGGTGACGCTCCGAACTTTAGTATCAAGCCAGTCGTATTAGATAACATCACCGCTCTAATACCTAGCGTTAAAGTACCATCAGTCGTTCGAGAACGCTGCAACCATCTTATGCTAGCGGATCGCGACTTCGATGTTCCCGCCAAAATCGACTTGTTAATAGGGGCGGAGCTATTCCACGAAATCTATGACGGTCAGCGTATCAATCTGGGGCCCGGTTTACCTACTGCCTTGCATAGCGTTTTCGGTTGGATCCTAACAGGGGCAATCAATTCTAAATCTGTACCTTTAAATACAGCGTGCTCTTTAGTGGCTACCACATTTAAATTAGAAGAACAATTACAAAAATTTTGGGAAGTGGAAGAACCACCGCGCGCTGTTATCACCGTACCCGAGAATGATACCTGCGAACGTATGTACACAGACTTAACTTATCGCGAACCTAACGGCCGATACGTCGTACCTATCCTCTTAAAGGAAGGCGATCGTTCATTAGGTGAATCTTATAATCATACTTTATCGCGTTTCACTAACCTTGAAAAGAAACTTAATCGTCAGACTGAACTTAAATCCGATTATGTCAACTTTATGCGCGAGTACGAGAATTTAAATCACATGTATCCCGCACCTAACCCTGCGGTACCTACTCTCAATCGTTATCTTATCCCTCACAGTTGTGTCGTTCGCCCAGAAAGCACGACCACTAAATTGAGAGTAGTGTTTGATGCCAGTTCTAAAACGACCAACGGTCTATCTTTAAATGACATTGTTCACACTGGCCCTAAGCTTCAAGTAGATATTGTAGACATCATAACTAACTTCAGATTACATACAGTAGTAGTAACTTGCGACATCTCAAAAATGTATAGAGGTATCTTGATTAGACCGGAGGATCGGCATTTACAACACATATTATGGCGAGAATCTCCTAGTGATCCAGTAACAGAGTACGAACTCGCGACTGTCACCTACGGAGTTAGTAGTTCACCTTATTTGGCCATCCGCACCCTCCACCAATTAGCTATCGATCATGGCGCCGCGTATCCACGCGCAGCTGAAGCTCTTCTTCGTGAGACGTATGTCGATGACGTCACGACCGGCGCGCCCTCTGTATCTGAAGCCATAGAGCTAAAAGATCAACTTATCAGTCTACTAGGTTGTGCTCAACTTGAGCTCCGAAAATGGAGTAGCAATTCACAATCTTTTCTTAAAACTTTGCCTGAAGATCATTGTCAAAAACCTAAACCTTTCTCTGAAGAAAGTGATAAATCAACTTTAAAAATCTTAGGAGTCCAATATGATCCTGTGACTGACAACTTCTGTTACTCACACTCCCCTATCGAGGACAGTGAATGTACCAAGCGGTCAATCTTATCTAGCATCGCGCGTATTTTCGATCCTCTAGGGTGGCTTACACCTTGTATCCTAAAAGCCAAATTGCTCCTTCAAGATTTGTGGCGTCTTAATCTTTCATGGGACGAACCTGTACCCAGAGACATAGCTCTAGAATGGCAAACTTTTATAGTTGATCTCCTCAATCTAAATCTTATACAAATCCCTCGTAGGATAATACCTACTCAATCTAAATCATTTCAACTCATCGGCTTTTGTGACGGATCCACAAAGGTATATGGCTGTTGCGTTTATCTTCGTGTCGTTACCTCTCACGACGTTCAAATTCATCTTTTGATTGCTAAGTCCAAGGTAGCACCTCTAAAAGTGCTGACGGTTAACCGCTTAGAACTGTGCAGTGCTGTCTTACTGTTCAAAGTAATAAATCGCATTCACTCATTGCTTAGTTCAAAAATTATCTTAGATAAATCCATCTTATTTACAGATAGCTCGACCGTGCTGTCATGGTTGAACACTGAGCCACACAAACTTAAGACCTTTGTTGCCCACAGAGTGGTCCTTATCAACGACAGTCCTGTGCCAACTGAATGGCGACATGTGTGCACCCATGACAATCCAGCCGACATCTGTAGTCGTGGCTCATCTTGCGTATCCTTATCCTCATCTCAACTCTGGTGGTCTGGTCCTCAGTGGCTGTACCAGGAACCCTTCAACTGGCCTGTATCAGCAGTTGACGTATCAGATAACGTGCCAGAGCTCAAGCCCTTATCACGCGCGTGTCACACTAGTGTGACACGTGATGTTAATTTGCTTGACGCCATTATGGAACGCCACTCCTCTCTTTCCCGAGTGGAAAGAGTGGTAGCTTGGATTTACCGTTTCATCAACAATGCGAAAGCCAAACGTTCTGACCGCATCTCATTATCTTACCTCACAGCCACTGAATTAGCTCAATCCTTGGATCATCTTACAAAGCATGTTCAACATAAAAACTTTAACGACACCATATCATCAATCGCATCCAACAGCCCTCTACCTAAACATTTATCAAAACTCTCTCCTTTTCTTGACACTCGCGGAATCTTGCGAGTGGGGGGACGACTTAAGCACGCGTCATTACCTTGTCGCGTCAAACATCCATATCTTTTACCTAAGACATCTCGACTGAGTACTCTTCTTATTGACCACTATCATACAACTTACCTTCATTGTGGGCCTCGCCTACTCCAATCTTTAATCATGCGTCGATATTGGATACTCGGCATTAGAAATCTTATCAGATCGCGTTTATCTAAATGCGTGATTTGTTTTAAAGTCAAACCTATTCCACTTCAACCTTTGCAAGGTGACCTTCCACCTTCTCGAATTCAATCGGGTCATTGTTTTCAAACAATCGGCATCGACTTCGGAGGTCCTTTTATCATAAAAGAAAGTCGACGTCGTAACGCTAAAACTTACAAAGCTTATCTTTGCCTCATAGTGTGCCACGCTACTAAAGCCGTTCATCTCGAGCTAGTTACTGAGCTCACAACTGAAGCATTCATAGCGGCCTTAGATCGCTTCGTGTCACGAAGAGGACTTTGCAGCTCTATAGTTACAGATGGTGGTACTAACTTCGTAGGTGCCAGGCGTTATTTATCGGAAGTTAGCGAAATGCTCAACCGCGATAGCGACAGTATTTCCAGTCAACTCGCTTCTCGAGGAATTTCGTGGAAGCTCAATCCACCTTCAGGCCCTCACTTCGGAGGCATATTCGAGAGTGGTATAAAATCTACCAAATACCATCTCAAACGTATAATCGGATCTCAGATTCTTACCTTTGAAGAATTTTATACTATCTTAACGAAAATAGAAGCCATGTTAAACTCTAGACCCTTAGTGGAACTATCTTCTGATCCCGGCGAGGTTGACGCTCTTACGGCTGGTCATTTCCTCATCGGTCGACCTTTAGTATCGCTGCCTGAACCGGTATATACTGAAAACGAAACCTTACGTTCTCGCTGGAAACTATTACAGCGCTTATCTCAGGGCTTTTGGCGCACTTGGCAGAGGGACTATCTGCACACACTGCAACAGAGAATGCAATGGTTTAAACACGGCAAGCATCAGCCAAAAGTGAATGACCTTGTAACTATTTACGAACCCAACTTACCTCCTAATGAGTGGAGATTAGGTCGCGTTGTACAGCTTCACCCCGGTAAAGATGACATTACTCGGGTGGTAACGGTCAAAACGTCAAAAGGCTTACTTACAAGACCTGCTGTTAAAATTTGTCCTCTTCCTATAGACCAAAACAATTAATTGCATACACCTTAAATACTCTTATCTTAAAACATATATATATATATTATCTTATTTTATTATATCCTTCAACTTAACTTTAAATCTGAGACACACATGATGACATATGAATCTGCATAGGCCATAAATGTCAAACTATCTTCTATCTTTAGAAAACTATCTTATCTCATGAAATCCCTGGGTGATTTCAAGTGGGGGGATATGAACAGGCTTTGGGATATTTCCTTAGTCCCATCCTATTACTCCCTTAAAAATAAAAAGCATCACACCAATCACCGAGCGCCAAACAAGCAACACTGGCGCCACCTGCCGCCACCTAGCGCGCAACAACAGTTCGAACTGACGCAATGGCCGGCCGGCATCAATAACCCGCGCGGGCGGTTAAAATCTTAATAATACTGTGAAAACCGACTATTTGTGTCATCGAGTGGTGATCCTCTGACTCCCAGCATCCCGTAAGTACCTAAAACCTATCATTTTTATCTCTCAGCCTGGTTAAAGTTAGGCAGTTCAAGACACACGTCCTTCGCGGGGCGTGAAACTCAATCACTACCTCATTTTAAATTCCACTTCATATCTAGTCCAGTCATTTGGTAGAAAATAAGGGGGTTACCTGGAAAGTTTTCCGGGAGTTTTGAAAATTGGGTATTTTATAGATTTGGATATGCTCTTTTCGAATTTTAACTTTGCCACCTCGTACGACCGCCGCTCGCGCCGCCATTTTGAAAAAATGGCGCCCAAACACGGTTTTTTGGGAATATCTCCTTTCTGAGGCATTTTACGAAAAAAATAATTTCTACAAAATTAAACTAGAAAAAAAATCCTACACTTTATGTCTTATTCACTTTTTCATAAAATCAATAGTTTTGGATGTACGAGCACCGCAAAGTATTACTTATTCATCTGCACCACCACGTGTTTTTTTGTATATTTTTCTAAAATGTTCCATTACTGCCGCCGGTTTTCAAGTGAATTGTCACAAATAAAACAATTTTCCGTATAAGAAGCCATAGCTCTAAGAACATAATCAACACTGTGCGTCAATAAACGTACATTGATGATTCAGTCTAAACTAAATATTTCTCTTAATATAGCTTCTACCAACAAATTTTTCGTTAAAGTTTCGTTCATAGTCGAGAGAAAGGGCCCAATTCAAAAGTGACATATTACCCTGACACCTACTTCTTGAAAACCGGCGGCAGTAATAGAACAGTTAAGAAAAATATACGAAACACTCGTAGTGGTGCAAATGAACAATACTTTGCGGCGCTCGTACGTCCAAAACTATTGATTTTATGAAAAAGTGAATAAGACATAAAGTGTAGGAAATTTGTTCTAGTTTAATTTTGTAGAAAACATTTTTTTCGTAAAATGCGTCGGAAAGGAGATATTCCCAAAAAACCGTTTTTGGGCGCCATTTTTTCAAAATGGCGGCGCGAGCGGCGGTGGTACGAGGTGGCAAAGTTAAAATTCGAAAAGAGCATATCGAAATCTATAAAATACCCAATTTTCAAAACTCCCGGAAAACTTTCCAGGTAAAACTACCAAATGACTGGACTAATCATAATAAATGAAAAAAGTATTTTTGTAGAAACATCTAATTGAGGACGTGTAAACAGAGCAAGGCTACACAAGTGAGTAGAGTAAATATTATTGCTCTTAACACTCGTAGATACCGGTAGATACGCCGGTAGCTTGATGTCATGAAAGTTTTCGGTGATAGAAATTTTAATGTTCACGACTTGTAACTGTAGGTTAGTTTCCGCAAAGGGCGCTGAGAGTTTACATCAAATTTCAAATCAAATTTGAAATAAGTACATTAGATGAGCGGTTTTAAGTTAGTTGCAGAACGATCTCGGCAGCGATATTGTTGTCCAAATGGACAGTTCTTTTTGCTGGTTTAATAGTTTTAGCCTGATATATTATTGTATTTGCGATGGTTTTGCACTATTCAATACTGTTTCTGGCACATTTCCGGTATATGTAATGTGCCCCTGCGGGATCGAATAAAAATTCTTGGACTTTGTAAGTCTTATGAATAACCATTAGTTTAAACAATTAGTTATACTAAGAAATTTAAATGATATTAATTTTGTTTGAATGTCATTAAAAGATCATTTCAACAGATGTTGTTTCGCTGTTTAATTCCGTCAACCTTAAACTCTGTTGTGTTTTTACAGTCCTGAATTTTTTTTCACGTAAACTTCACATTTCATTCATATAAGCTTCACGATCCAGGGATAATATGATATGAATAATTGGTAAACAAGAATATCAAACCTTTATTTTTGAGAAACAATGGAGACGAATAATATATCAAATCAATACAACGTATCCAGAAATAAATCCTAATTATTTTCATAGTTGGTGCTTATCATTCATCATTACAGTAATTAAATTAGTTTGTCCCGGGCCAATAATTTCACTAAAAACACTAATTTGACCGTAATTAACTAGAGAATAGACAACAGACAGTTTTCCTAAGCCATAACACACGGGGCCTTGAACTTGGCGGCGCGTACGCAGCTAAAATAGTCGGCGCGCGGATAAACACGCACTTGTTTGCCAAATCTACATTTACAATGTTCGAGCCAATATTTCTTTTTATTCATAAAACATTTGTCATTATTACTTTAGTTTTTGTTACGTTTCCTTTGATATAGGTCGTTGGTTTGATTACTCGTAAAGGGATTTAATAAACGTTAATGATCCGTCGTGTTTTATGAAGTTAATTTGTATTAAATGATGCGAGTAATTTCAGTCGGCGATACAATGAAACAAAGTAATGAATACATGTGTTTATGTCGCTAATAAACTTTCCAATGTAAATGGGAATGTTGGCTGGCGTTCGTGCTAAAGCTTCCGATTTCTCTACCTATTATTACATGCGTATAAAAGCTTTTCTCCATTCCACTAGCGCTCTCCTCTCGCTTCTTGCTGCGAATACACGGGAAAGGCACCTAGTTCTGCCTTTTACCTCTTTCTTGCTCTTTCGCAGCCCCCATTAGTTGTAGTCGTAATAGCCCAGTCCAGTCTTATTGTAACTGAGCCTTCGTTCTTAACCCTTTAAAGCCTTAGTCCTTAGTTTTAAGTTAAGCCTTAGTCTTTTATTCTAAACATAAAAATAGTTTTGTAAAAAGTTTTAGGAATGACCTAGTTGACGTCATGAGATGGTTAAATCTGCACAATTGCCGTCATCGAAAGGTAATTAGCGAATGACGATCATACTAAATTTAAATTAAGGCATTTTTGCGTAATGACATAGTGGTTTGTAGCTCTTTTTTATTAGTGTAGTATTGTTATATTTCGAAAAAGAAAAAATGTGGACTAACAATTAAATAATAATTTTGAACTTGTGTTAAAATGAGCGCTAGCAGAAGTAAGATATTTTAGTTTAATAAATCAAAGACCTGGACAAGATAAACACTATCTAGGGAAAAATGGAATAAGGAAATATGTTGCAACAAGTTGATTAAAGTTGCCAATAAAAGTAGTCAAGAATCTCAGATATACCTCCACGAGTAAAACCATTAAACGTTTATAATCATATTACTTTATAGCAAAGTATCTGCTGTATCATCCGTCGGTAATGGTGAATACCAACCTTAAATATCTGTGGGATCATGTTTGCTATCCACAAGCCAGAGCACCTAAAAACGGTGAACGATGGGCGAATCATTGTGCTTTCCAGTGTAATCTCGACGTTGAAAAAAGTGCCTAGTAGCCTAATTTGGATAATTAACTTAATTAACAATTTAAATATACAGGTCATGATGGATGCTAAGTGACCAAAAACTGCATTTTATAGCAATACAAAAACCCGTTTAAAATTCTTTTTCGTCTCGTTTTTAAGACCGGTCTTTTATAGCAGAAATCGTGCTCGATATGCTGCTAAAGACTAGTCTAGGTTATAAAGTGACGTCACGGACGTTGTGAGAGTATAGCGTATAGCTTTGCTTTTGATTTGTAATATAAAAATATTTTTTTACATTTGAGTATGGAATTTGGCATTAGACTTGTGTTTTTTTTTGTCGAGGTCAGTTTGTAACATTTTTAGAAATTAAAGCACCCTAGGGGAGGCCTTTGCCCAGCAGTGGGATCTTATTTAGGCTATAAAAAAAAAAAAAAAAAAAGCACCCTATTCCGTACAAATTATGATGTGTCCACAAGAATATTTTTTGTATTGCGGTTAGGCAGGTTTTGAATAAAGAAGAAAATACCGGTCAAGGACTTCCAAAAGTCTTCTTATATGCGAGTGAAGTAAGCGAAGGGATTGAGTAATGGGACTCGCACACAGCATTTTTAATCATATAGGAAAATCTGTATTCGGTCACGTGAAAATAAAGGCGATGTTCTTGATGTTTATGTCTTATTGTTTTTGGTAATCGTTACTCTTGCAGTGGGACAAGAAGGCCGCTGTTCCCTTTTTCCACTTTATATTTAGAACCTTTTAGGGAAGATGTGAGTCACCTAATTCTAGAAAATGAAATGACCTGTAGCTTATTAATTAAGCGACTTCCAATAAATAGTCTTAAAATAGGGCAACTAATAGCCATTGTCTCAGCAATTATAATAAAGTTAAGTTAAAAAGTAACCTTTCAGTCAAAAACACGTTGAAAATTGGTAGAATCGAATGTACATTAATTTGTTTACAAACTACTCATGATATTGACTTAGACTGGAAAAATACCTATAAAAGAAGAGGTTAGGAAACGTGCCATAAGTTTGTCAGTTTGTAAACACCCATTACAAGTTAAGTGTTACATATCATAGTCTCTAATAACTTTAACACGATTATATTCTGTGCAATTACGACAGCTTAATGATACATTGATATTTTTTGCCAACATTGACAGTGACATGAATTAGTACTCAAATGCTAATGATTTTTAATGTTCTTTATTTGGGTTATTTGCTGCTAATGTAAAGTCTACCGAAATTGCTTGCATGTTTTATTATATTCATTATATTTCAGTCAGCAACGCGTTTTCTGCATATATGTATAATATTTTTTTTGAGACTGATAATATAGGCTATATTTGTATAAATCAAAAAAGCTGTAGCAGTGAAACAGTTAATGTAGTTCAGTTACTAACCATAAAATCAAGAAATATTCTTTAAATGCTCGTGCAAAGAAAAATAAAACAATCTTCTAATAAAAATAGAGCAACTTAAGAAACAAAGCAAAGCCAAGTTAATAAGAGCAATATCTTTCATTAGGCCCACAGTTGAGAAATCAGCCTTGGTTCATTACGACACAGATTGTGCAAAATTATGCTGTGATAGAGACAAAAAAACCTAGGTAGACAAAAAATAATTAGATAAGTAAGGCTTTTTCATTCCAGCTTCCTTAAAAAATGTTGTTTTACAGATGTTTAAACTGATCGAATTCTCTCGTAAAACGTCTAATTCACGTGAGACTAAAAATTGCTGTAGTGGGTATCTACTATTTTAGCCAATTATTGTAAATTTAAATACTATCAGGGGCAGTCTAAATATTCAAATTTATAGGTTGCTTAAATAATAAATTAAAGGGTTAAATAGATGAATCGACATTCATCTATCTAACCTTTTAATTTGATCTATGAAATCCTTATATAGGTAGCAACTACAAACCAATTACTCAGGCATAATATGTAGATTGATTGAGTGACCTGTATTAGATATGTAAGATTCTACCCTGAATAAAATGAAGCCAACCAAGTTTATTAAACTACTTTAATTACTATATTATCACAATAAATCACAGCAAATATCTTATGCGAATTCTAACGACGAGAAAAGAGGGCGCCCCGCGCGTGCACCGCCTTTTTATATCCTCGACCGTCAGTGTTGCCAGCCGCATCGATGACAGTTCTTCAATCCCTCGTTCATTCGTAGCGAGTTGAACGCAGGGTTGCCAACACCTGCATTTCAGTCGTAAAATTTTATCACTCACCGTACTTGATACGAAATTATGTTATTAGGGGTCTTTAAGTAGTACTTATAACCATGTACTATTAAAGATTTATTCTGAATCCTTTCGAGTTTTCTAACACCTTGGTGCCAGATTTGCGCTACTCATAATTATCAGTAATTTTAGGTACTAAAGCGTGATAGTTTTTATTTATAACTGGGTAATAATATGTTGAACGAAAATAGGACTTTCTAGTCCATAAATAAAATTATGTTCATCTTTCTGGAGTGGTGATACATAGGTGAGTGGGAATTAGAGGAATTCGAGAAACAATTCTCTAACCGGACCGGGGTAGAGAATTGTCGTAGAAATTTGGAACTGAATAGCCTAAAAGTGTAAGAGGATAGGTTAGAAATAAACATGTAGATTCATTTTATTCCCAATGCCAGTCTATATTATTCAATATCCTATTAACTACACTGAACAGGACAGACGTGCTTTCAGACGATTAAGTCATAGTCAGTTATTGTGTGCACCTGTTACAGTTCATAACTGCAGTACTCAATATCAAGGCTCACTACAGACCAATCACTATTAAGGTCAGAACGAGTACAGATTTGTTGGCAATCAGATTATTATTTTTATTAAAATATGCATTACATCGCAACAGCAACAAATACCAATTCAATTATTTTTTGGTGCATAATTTGTTTACTATTTTTGGCATAGATGGCGCTGAGTCGTCTCTCAGAGTGGATTTAAGAAAGTTTTTCTTTCTAAGTGACCAAAGAGAATCACCGAAGTTTTGGTCCTTGGCGTGCATTCAATCCTAATTTATATTATTTCTGGTTTAAACTGCCCCACTGGTTGGCAAAAAAATATTCGTAAGAAACTATTTCTTCAAGTCGTGTGTATCCTAAGGTTATTGACGCCATCTTGAGTGCGGATGTTAGGAATGTCCATGTTTGTGAATCGTGCAAATTATCCACATTGTCACGAATACAATTTGTGTATATTTTAATTCGCGGTGGATTTGTCGTCAAAATTCGCACGTTTCTGGAGGTTTTTCAGTTTGATTAGCGAGATTTACATAATAAGTGTGTAAACGTGATCGTCTACTGCCCTATTATGATGTCATGTGTATTCATACGTACTTTCAGTATTATTTCCCTACGTTTTCAGTCATTCATGTTGGTAAAACATTAGACCTGTAATTTTGTGATTTTATTCCTATTATGCAATAATATATGCCTCGATGGTTTGTTCGTTAAGTGTTCTGAAAATGTAACCCAAAACTTGGACAATTTCATGTAGACGCAACAACAATAACAGCATATCGAATTAAAATACTCGTTTCATACTTAACTTTCCGAAAGCGCGACAAAATTGTGTTAGACTTACCTTATAATGTGCCAGACCCGTTTAATCCAACAACACCTGCCCAGCCTCCATATGTTTCTTTCATCTTCAGATTGTAAAACAATACAAACATTGCCCATTCATAAACAAAATGATTGCGTTAGAGTTCATAACTGATTGCAAGAATGTTGCATCAAATGTGTTTTCATTGTGATAAGGGATGAGGTCACCAAACTTAATACTACGTAAACTAGCTTAGCCGGTATCGTTTCGTTTTTAATTTGCAAGTGGACTTAGAAAGTGTTTTCGTGTTTATTTGGTGGCGCACATTTGCCTTTTCTACGATTTTTGTTCTTCATGTTTTTTTATGTTGTTCGTGTCACTAAAAATCTTTGAATATTTTGTACTCTTCATCGACATCTCACAGCCGAGTACTCAGTTCACTCATTTCTTTTAATCAATGAGCTTCTCACTGTTTTGATCTTTATCCTTATAAACAGGCGACAATTTGTACGGCTATATTTACGTCATTTTGTCATACTCTTAGGTTGTATTACAGCATCTTAGAATAACCCATACATGATTTGTGAAAACACCAAATATAACCTCAATAGGTACCCCAAAATAATTGACAACGGGGCAGCGAATTCAAATTCAAATCATTTATTCTGCAAATAGGATAAATTTTATCACTTTTACATGTCATCTTAAATATGAGCTCGCTGGAATCGACATTTCCTAACTGGCTACCCTGACGACATGATGATGGCACACATAATATGGCGTCATTCCTTCTTATTGGATTATCATAATTATGTCAATTATATGCTTAAACTGTGACTTAATTGCCTGTAGCGCCAGTTCGTATTTAATTTCCTCAATTGTGCTCATTTCTACTTATCCTAAATAAACAATACTATCATTACTATCTTTATATCTCCTTACTCGACTTTCCACTGTTGCTTTTTCAACAGAAAGTATATCGTCATGTTTTAATATTATACCTACGTTATTTTTGGGAATGATTCAACATTTTTAGGAAACATAGCATTACAAGCTACAATTTGGACCAGACTAATTTCTGAGAATATCCCTTTAGTCTATATTTGTTGCTAGTCTCTGTCAATCAACAAGATTGAGCTGTTATTGATACAGGTATCAACGGTGCTATGGCAGGATTAGTATGACACGTATGACTGATAATAACTTAATATCTCTCTATTTTTCATCACGCGAAAGACTAAAAATACCTTTGAATGAATGCTCGTCGAGAATCCAAACTTGTGCCTGTGCTGTGAGCTCTTGAAGCCGGACTGTTGCTATTGTAGGAATGAGATAAAGCTATGCGCAGTGTAGTGCAGCGTCTCGCTTCCACAACGGTAAGCGTTCCACTTTAGGAGCTCACAGTACAGGTAGTTTGCTGTAAAAGCGCTAGCCACGGAATGCGTATATTTTATTGACGTACGTAAAAGCATTGATAAATACATAAAATACATTACGAACGTTGATCTATGTTCAGTAGGAGGAGAGCCAAATACAATTCGACTCTATTTCAATCTGAACGCTAGCTTACATTCTAAGAGTTATAATGGAATACTAAAGTATTTTTCTATCTAGTAAAGATTATGGAGGTTAGATGGCCCACGTAAAAGAAATAAGTAGCTAGTATAAGAATATAAGCAGTATAAGCGGTTATATCTGGAAAAAAAGTGGATTTTAATATATTATACTTAGCTCTAGATAAGATTTTTACAATTCTCTTTCTATACCTATAACTAATAATGCAGCAGTCCTTTGTTCTGACCTCTTTAAATATCGACTTCTATTCTCCTCGGATTCAGCTGAATATCGTCTTTTACAACCTAAAACACAATACAAGCGAGATAATACAAAGATATTAAATAACGTTATCGGATAACAAGATAATTTGGCACAAAACTACATTCATTTAGTATAGTAAATATTGTGTCCATTGTATCATTTGAGCGTATCAGTAGTGCAAGTAGTGATAAGAAGTCCTTGACCCTTGGCCCCGTCACAGGAATGGATGTCGGCTTTTAATCATATTGGACCTTAGAAACGCTTCTTGAAATTTGTACCACTTCAGTTAGAAAATTAAGGATCTCTACATCATCATGCCTGCTGTCAGTTTTAACGGTTACGTGCAATTCTTATTTTGTTCCCATTCTTCTTTACTACTAATCATCTTATTGTTTCAATTTGATGATCTTTATTAATTAACTCTCTCATGGACAATATTTACAAACTTATAAAACTTAAATTAAAATATTTACAAACATATATGTACAAAGATATTATATACAAGGCTTAAAAAATCGCATCAAAAAATTCGTCCGCATCATTGCCGGCCGGGAGTGTGCCCAAAAGGCTGGCGGCATTGCCACGTTGGATGGCAATGCTTATCCTCTGTGCGAGGTAAACGCCAGCCTTTGGGTCACGAGAAGTGTCAACAAGTCGCTTTGCTAGATCTTTAAAAAGCGACTTGGCACTCGGGCCCCACGGTCCGAGAGTTTCGACCCCAAACGGCTCAAACAAATAACTACAAACTAGTTTAGTATATTTGCGCCGCTTGAGGTTCTCAGCGGCCGCAGCAGCAGCGCCAGCACAGCTAGACGAACCGGGAAGATGAGATGGCGCAAGAGTATCGACACAGATAGCGTCCCACACTAAAGGCCTACCCATCTTCCAAGGGAACAAGGACATACCGTCTGGTCTCTTGCCATCGTCGCGTGCCAAACCATTAAGTTCTAAAACGGCTGGTACGCCGACAGCATCAAGAGCACGACGGATGATGTCATTAATGTTCGCATGACGAGCCAAGCGACCCGCACTACGGCTGCATGACAAACCGTGGTGTCCGAGGCTGTTGACAACTTCTCCACAGAGACAATGATGCGGAGAACAACAAGCAGTGCCAAGGCGAAGAGCAGCAGCAAGGCGGAAAGTAGTGTCGTCGAACAAGGTGCCTATATTCGACGACGGAAGAGCATGGAGCCAAAGACCTGACTCCCATTCACCAACAGCCAGGAGGCGTGCACGCTCCGCAGGAGAGGTAGAAGAAGAAATTAGATTTTCTTGAGTGATTTTGCAAAGCGGCTCGTCCCACTGTCTCTGTGATGATGGGTAGTCAGGAATATTTGAACTTGGGCAAGCAAGTCTCCAGGCATCCACAGCCTCAGTAAAGCACGGCACATCAAAATCAACCAGTGTGGAAGCTAGAATATTCCTGGTTAATTTATCAGTGCCGCACACAGAGGATATGAATGCAGGGAGGCTGAAACTCGAAATTTTGCGGATGCCGAGCCCCCCCATGCGAATGGGAAGAGTAGCTTGAGTCCAAGCCCGGTCATCCAAGATCATATTTAAAACCAAAGAAAGGGTGTGTTTAATAATTTGGTCCAATTTTACCAAAAGATTAGGGTGCTTCCATAAGTGGGAAGCACGGAGGAAATAAGTTAATTTTGGGCCGAAACAACAAAAACGAATTAAAGTAATAGCCGAATGCATATTAATTTGAACGAGTCTTTCCGAAACGTCGTTGAAATTTTGAATTTTCTCTTCTATGAAATTTTCAAAGGAATCATCAAAGATAGGAGACCCAAGAAGGCGTAGAGAAGATTTATTTATAATTTTGATTGCAGGAGCTATGGCATTAAATTTGGAAACGGTCAGTCTGTCAGTATGGTCAGAAAGGAAAAGTTCACATTTAGAAAAGTTTAGTTCAAGACCAATAGTGTCGAAATGGTTTTTTAAAAACAGCAAATCATCCAGAACCGAATCTACATCGCCTCCGAGGGTCCCATCATCGAGATACCATACGTTAAATTTAGATTTTAGCTGCCGGATTATAGGGTGAATAGCCAAACTAAAAATTACTGGCCCAAGAGGATCACCTTACTGACAACCGACACTTCATTATTAGTCAATCAATCAAAGCAAGTCATTTAAAGATCTATCTCTCTTTATTATAAAATCATGATCACTTAAAAATTATAGCTCTCCAATTTTTACCACCACAAGAACTGTTTTGTCACCACTTATGTTTGTCTATCGCATGTTTTGTTTATTATTTGCTAAACTGACGCATTAGATATTGTTATAAATTGCAGTATTGTCATTGTAGTTAGTTTCGCTTCATCGGCAATTATTTGTCCTGTCCTTGACTTGTAGTTTTTGTTCTCAATGCCGATTGCCGTGTTACAAATGGCACTTTACGGTACATTGACGAACAATATCTACCAATAGTTTTCATAAAGCCTTTAAATTAACCTCTTTGGATACTATACACAAGTAATCAAGCAAAGGCAAAAATGTTTCAATAGGTACTGATTCTAAATTGTCCTGCTCCCAAATTTCTCAAAATCAGCTAATAAGAAGAAAATGATGATTGTTTGACCAAACTTGCTAGAGTATGTATGGACTTCAATACAGGTGGCGCCTTAAAGAGCTTAATTTCGTTACCAACTTAATTCCAAACAATTTTGTATCTAAGTGACTACTACCGTACACACCCAAAGAGGTTCTACCGTCACGTAACTTAAACCTCACCTAACCTTAAGTTATAAAACATCGAAGACCACACATACAGGTTCAAAAATACTTATCCCATGAATTATTAATTTCCAATCACACCCATAAATCTAACATAATATTATTTAAGTGCGAACTTTAATGACGCATCGAAAACATTGATGCCTTTGATTCCTGTGTCACGTCTCAAAGACAATGAGACCTAACATAACTGTTTTATAATGCTTAGCTAGATATATCGATAATCATAATATTATGCTGGTGGAGATACTTCGATGGGAAGCTAGATGGCGGATTATTTTAGATTCGTCATCTCATGAATCAGTCGTAATTCGATGAAAAATTCACCTCAAAATGCAGTACATGACACAGGATCAAGCAAAAAATGAGATGGAAAGCGAATGGGATATGGAACCATTTTTTTAGTACCGAGAATCATGCGAAATCATCATCTGTAGTAATATCTACGCTTCTTCCAATATAGCTATTAAAGGCATGTGTCGTCATAGGCCGTGCCTATATTTCCTACAAGAAAGTCAATTTTATGCGTCTCGTGACTTGCATACAAAATTCACATCATTTGGCATTATCTACGTAAAATTAGAATTGGCTTTTATGTAAGGAAAATTAAAGTCTCTTTTAATTAAAGCGTTTTTCCATCTTTAAGGTAGTTAAAATTATTAATTGGAACAAAAACCTGAAGTTCAGTGTGCTCTAAAAAATAATTGAGTGTACGGGACCTCTCGACTTCATCATTGAGTGTATGGGATGCTTACAAACCCTTTGAAATTTAAATTGTCTATTTAAACTATGAGAAACGTCTATTACCAGCACTACCCGTGAGAAATTAGCAAAGTAAATCAAAGACTCAGTTAATTTATTTAAGATTAAAGAATCAGGTAAAACTAGAGTTTTCCTAAAGTGAAAGTGTCCGGCCGAGTGTTTATCAACAAATCTAGCGTCTGACGTAGACGTGAACGGTCGTGTTACGTCACTATAATCAAATGTTGTAATACTGTCATGTGACAGTATTCGCGAGGTGACCACTGCTTCGTTGTTATTGTCTAGGATTTAATGTTTCCGTGGAAGAGGTTGGAATGGGCTTGGTTCGTCAAACAATTATATTCATTCTAAATATAGAGGTTCTTTAGGAAAAAAAAATCTTTTGCTCTAGGGATGTTTACATAAAATATACTTTTACCTAGATCAAACATGTCTCTCTGGGTGATTATCAAACATGCGGCACGTTGCTCATAGAGGAATTCCGGGTATGAGACGGTAAAAACGTCACATTATTAGATCAATCACAGATGCTACACAAACAGTTAATCTAAAACAAACTGATAATTCAGTTTTTTAATGAAAACATTGCGATGCTTAAAATAAGCAGTATGAGCTCTTAAAGCAGGAACAGTTGTCGTTGAAAAAGAGAGGCGTCGCTAAGCGCAGTGTAGTGCACCGTCTCTCTTCCACAAAGTCCAAGTTCCCAGAATCGACGAACGAACCGTGTTATAGTGCAACCGATATTTCTGTAATGCCAAGGTTGTAGTAAGTGTAGACAATCTGTGGGAAACAATGCGCGAAATTAATAACAATGTGAATAAGTAAATTAAACACAAATCAAAGTTCATATTAAACTGGTCGACGTTTACAATAGGACCTTGTGCTCCTCTATTAAAATGGACAAAATCAAAATGGTTTTTATTTCGAGTAGGCCTTCTCAGGCACTTTCAAAACGTTACTGACTCTAGTTGCGCGGTTCCAAAATGGCATTTTTAAGGGACAGAAGATGAAACTGTTTTGCACTCTCTCTAAAAGTAGAGCTTATAACTTGGTATTTAAATTAATGAACTGTTTCTGCCTAGGCTTTTTTCAATGTTCGGCTTGGTTGGCTTTATAGCTAATCCTACGGGATTCAGCTGATTACCGATTTTAAAGACGACTATTTGCTACAATAATTGATTTAAGGGTTTACACAGTATCTTATTCTAAGACAGGTTGTAAGAATCGTAGTTTCTACTACTAGGTAGTACTATTGTTCATATGACACATATTACTCACTTCATTCAACTAAATGATTCTTAAAGTACTACACTACATGTCGATAAAGGAAGAACAAATGAAAACAAGAGTCAACGCCACAATTAACAACTGCTTAAAATTCACAGCAATTAAAATTCATATTTCGTCTGTCCATTCAATTTAATGCGTCTGAGAATCTTAGCATACCTTACAAAGTCGTATTTATTGCAAGATAATACTAATAAAGGCGTTGTGAAAGTTATTACGTACTTAAAGCATAAACACAATAATAAATTAATAGATCGTGTTTCCATATACAGACCAGTAGCTCTATCTATTATTACACCGAAACATTACTAAGATCGATCTTAGCAAGTTTTCATCTTAGTTCGGGAGTAATCCGCTAGATGGAGTTGGCAGCGTGCTATACGCGGGAAAACTTTGATATTGTGATGGCTTGTATCATTTTATTGGTAGTTAAAGCTTATTGTTATGATGTACTAAGTTTTTATCACTTCCGGATTCGTCTTACTTTTCTGGAATTATGTTTTTATGTCGGGGAACTTTTTGTTGTGGTTTTGCCATTTTGTAAGCTGTGATCAATTCTGCCTAGCTTTTTAGGCTAGTCACTTAATGTTATGCCAAAAATCTTCTAACTTAAATGCAAGCTAAAATCTGAGACAACACAAAATAGTGTTTCATGGCCACTAAACCTTCGGGAAACTAGTTTTTTTATCTAAACTTATCAAAATAGGATCAGTGTTATAGGAAAACTTAATGGACTACCAGATTTATTTATTCCACGAAATAAATAAGTCACTTAATCTCTGCTTACCTGTTATCTCACCTTCACAAATCCCCTTTTCCTTTCTAGTAGGTTCTAGGAACAGCGTGACGTCACACAAACCGGTCTAGCATTAGTATGTAAGGGCGTCTTTCGTCTTGACCTGATTGTTGTGTCCTTAACCATGCGCCGGAGTTTTCCATGTGCACATGTGTACACATAACGACGTGTGCAGAAGGTTTAGATCACCAGTACCAGTTGGGTTTAGAGGGGAAATGTTTGGGATGGAGATTAAGGGTTGTAGTTTCTTGTTGGAAATAAATGTTAATAACTCTTAAACAAACAAAACTTTTTTTGGCTTTTGGGACTGTTTAATCCCCTTAGCTTGAGTAGACTTCACCACCTTCACCATCACCTGACGAATACCAATCCACGTGGTAGTTCGTAATAGGAATACAGAAAGAAAAATAAGTTACGTATCTGAAATTAAAGACAGGAATCTATTTTTATCTTTGGAAATTGTGATGGATTTTCTTCGTCTTGGTGAATGTATGACCCTGGGTTATTATCGGCTAACCCCACTGAAGTGATTCTTTCCTACCTGTTGCTTTTAAACAAGATTATGATGTAGGACAGTATCAACATGGTCTTTCTGTTGTTATCTCCGTATAATGTCAATCTAAACTCGCTGTTTAATAAGACGGGATGTCGACCATTGCGTGTCATGTATCACTGTTTAATTAGATATAGAGATATATGGACATACTACTTCGTCAGGTTTTTGTCTGTGGTCTCCGCTTATATTGATATGCTCTTATAAAAAGTTATTGAGTCATTATTGAGAGTGTGATGTAAGCTTCAATAACTGAATTGTATTTAAACCTACTATTCTGATAAATTAATATTTTTGGTCTTGTGTTTTGGGGGGAAGAGGAGGCAAGTAAATCATATGCAAATAACATAGGCTATATTTGATGCCCATAATCCTAAGGGAACGAAAACTACGCGATCGAAACCGATGCGTGTCACTAGTACAATAAAAAATAATATGTTTATGTATCAAGTAGAAGAATTAGTTCGTTGCCATTGAACGCACCGGTTAGCACTGATAGTAGTAATAGTAACTAATAATACAATTGATAAGGAAAACTAAACAAATAGGTATTTGTTGAAACATGAGGGCGCCATGAATAGATATCTATAATTATCTCCAACGACTCAACAAATAACTGGTTAATAATCTTTAAGTGTTTTAGTTGTTTTTTAATTTAATTATAAGGATAGTTGTTGTTTTTGGAAGATCAAAAGGAAAATGGTCAAATTAAGAAAACATGGTCCATCTGAAGCTATGAATCCTTCCTTAATTATGTGTGTTTGTAATGATAAATAATATTTTTTGTAATAATATTCTGTCTGTACAAAAAAAAAATATCGCAAAGACGAAATTCGCAAGGCTGGTCAGATCTAATGTTGACAGACACGGAAAAACAACTACAGATCAACACAAAAATCCCATACTTCTAATTATTTTGAACTTCAGACTACCTCAAAATATTACCATGATTATATCAAACAAGAGTTCAAGCTATATTTTATTTCTAGTTTCGCGGAATACAAATCCCTTATACTACGATGACGTTTCGCCGATGACATTGATTCCAAGTTAATGGCGGGTCATTGAAACCACTAACAAGCTGAGGAATTAGGTCGGCTCATCAAAACGCCCGCTCCAACTAATAACAGATTAGCAGTAAAGCTCTATTTACACCAGGACACAATGTAAATTGATGCTAGGATAACGCTACGAACGATATGCGAGAAGAAAAAACGCCACCACAGCCGGAAAACTCCAAAGCTCATCTGAAGACCCTAAAGTAAAATTGTAGCAGTTGTAGAAGTGAGACTATTATTTACGTCGTGTAGTGCGCTGTCGCCCTTCATCACAACTGCGTCAGTCCTAATTAAAAAGGTGCTCCTCCTGCTGGGGGGCAGTTTAGCATAGGTTGCTTTTCAGGGCGTCCTGGTGGACCTCCTGAAAAGCAACCTATGCTTGTTTTACTCTTTTTTTCTGGCTGTCACAATATAATATGTCCTGCACTCAATTTTTTCCTCTCACGGAATGACCGTACTTACCCGTGGTAACTAAGTGTGAGATGTATGTGCCATAGTAAACGCACCATTATAGTTTTTGTAATTGCGTCGCAACATTGGTGGTAAGCAATTTATACTAATTAAAGTTTTGATTAATAGAAATTATAGCTGTAACGTTCGCACGGTCAGTTTGACCGCTAGTTCAAGTTAGGATGCCGAAATAAAAAATATAAGTATGAGACACTGATGAGAAAAAATGCAGCTGTGTCCATTGTTATCTAGATAGTTATGTTTTGTCTGTTAGAATGATATGTGTAGTTTGATAAATGACTAACAACAAATTTCGAAGATGCTATTCCAGCTAACCCGCAAGAATAACAATCTCACGGGTCCTAAAGATTTTCTGATTTATTTGATTGTCGAACCTGAAGTTTTAATATTTTTGCAGGAAAATAATGATAGAAATAGCTAAAAATATTCCAAACTGATCTGTAACCACATAATATATATTAACCCCTATTATTAACTTTGTTTTCAATACCAAGCTTTGATTCTCCAGTATCTTTTAGGTCATAAACTGGTTCAAGGCATTCACCAACGCAATCTTTTAGCTCTATTTGTATTAAAATAATCGTTTTTCTTCTTACAGGTAAGACGTCAGTTTGTATACAAACATTAGACCCCTGTCACGTGCGGTAAGTTATCAAAAAATATTAATCAAACATACTATGTAATTAGTGTAGTATGCAGAAAGCTTTAAAATATAGAATGAAAAAATATCTCTGACATTTTGACAGTTCGGCAAACTTCGCCTAGACTCGGCTATCGTCGTTTATTTTGACGTTTATAAATGGGTCTACTTTTATTTAGTTAAACTAAGATGGCAGAATAAACAAATGCAACTGAACTTTACATAAATGCAGTTAACTAGTTCTGTATCTGTCACACGAAAGTGTTAAATAAATAAAATTATGGATAGATACTTAATTTAAGAAATATGAACTTATTTTACACATGAGTATTAAAAGAGAGCCATATTTGTCATTCGGTAACTTTCGGCAATTTTGTCACAGGATGAAAGTGACAGATGTTATTTAATGTTTAATACATATTAGAAAGTATTCAATACCTACTGCCTATAAAGTAGTGTTTGTTAATTATCTTTGATAAGATAATGCTATAAGAACTAAATCCCACCTTTTTGATAGCCGGTGCTAACTGGATGAAACCTGTTATTGTTACTTAATAAGTAAAACAATGACAAATGCTTATTTTGTATCGTTTATGTTATTACACATAATATAATACTGCCAAATGAATTTGCTGTCAAAACAAATTGAGTGATGAACGTAAGCTCAACTTATGCAGTGGATATTTTGCTCTACCAAAAATATTAATGCATTAATTCAAACTATTTATTACTTCAGAACTATACGTAGGTCTATACTTCGCTCGCAAATGTTTACGAACAGAAAGTTCAGAGATCACTAAAGTGTTGTCAAATCAACTGATCCTGCAAAAAATCGGGATAATTTTTTGTTAATATTTTAATGACTGCTTCATTCAAGTTGTCATAAAAATACGTCCTAAAGTATATCTCAGCAGTCTTCTCGCGTAGCTTTATCACGTAAGACCGGGGCACGCGAGAGGCGAGTGCCACATCACACCTTGTTTTCTTCTCTTACCTTATCACCTGTCACAATTATCACTAGAATGCGTTCGTTTGCGACGCTATCTGATCTTATTCAAATAACGCCTTGTGTACTCTATATGCCAGTTTGTTAAATTATAGTTTATGTTTTAACTGAAGCTTTAGGTACTTGTAGTGCATGCTGTGCGTAGCAAGGTATTTGCTTAGAAAGAATTCCTTTTTAGTTCTATGATTGTATTGGCAATGTCGGGTCGTGTTTGAATATGCTGTCAAATAAACCACTTGATCTGAGAACAATATTACCTGTTCAAAAGAAAAATCTTCCCCTTTTAATGAATTGACTAGTTTTCTTAACGAAGTTGTGCATCTCCGCATATTTATTTTATATATATTTGGGGCCTCTTTCAACATGTCTGTAAGATCTAGTTCCAAAGAATATTGTTATTTCAATAACGATTTGTCCATACATCAAATATCTATTTGTATATACGAAAATTACCTAAGTTGGAAAGTCAATTTTTCTTATGTTTCTGCTCTTAATAATACTACCGCATTTCAACAGTCACGTTTTCATCCATATGCAACGATTGATTCCGGTCAACTTAATTTCTATGTTCTATTATTGTATTAAACATTTCCATTGTATTTTTAACCAAAATTAATATGCAACGCTCCATAGTAAACTGCAAAAGAATGCTAATAGGTTCGGATGAATGAAAATGTAAGTAGTGGCAATGAAAAGATTTGGTCACGCATATTCAATTTAAAATTTACTAGCTTTTTACTATATTTTCCCAATGTTATGTAACTTACTACGGAGTTGTTAGATTCAGTTTCGTTTGAGTTTGTGCTATTTGTTTGTTGTTTTTGAGAAATGTAGCTCTAAATTGTTTTACCATTTATAACTAAAATATTTTGCTCTCCTATCTGATACTCAAGCTTTGTCTCCTATCCTATCTTATATTATATTGTTATCAGTCAAGAGATTTTGTAATGTATAAATATTTAATTAATACTAAAAATATCTTTAACTGAAGGCCAGACTACAATACATTGACAATTCCTCCCAGCCATTCATTACCAACGATTCCCTTATTATTCTAGACTTTTCACCCACTCGCTAGACTGTCTACAAATCTACAAGTCTTCAGAATAGTAAGGTGTTATAATGAGCTATTACAATTTCTTATTTATGGTGGTCATGTACCAGACTAACCTGTTTCTCACATGTCTGTCACGATTGAAGCTGATTAGAATTTATTTGCATGTTGCTATGCCGTGCAATCAATAGAATCCTTATTGAACGTCATTAGTCGCTATTTATCTAAAATGATTTACCATTGCTGCTATCTGAGTTATAAATAGAGTTATATTAAATTCTGTGCTTTTTGTAAAACATGAAATTTTTATGTATTAAATTCGCGAAATTTCAAATGTAAAATTCAGTATCTTTCAGTTGATATCAACTTAAATCTACTGTTAAGTCTCACACTATCCCTGACGTTTTAGGTGGAAATGGCAATGGGTATGGTAATAGATTAGGCGTATCTTATAATATCTTAAAATAAATTTGCATTTTTAGTATACTTTCTTAGACATATGAAGCGGAGCAAAACTGAGATTAAAACAGCTTTAGATCAAACTTTAATCATATCCACTAATGTTTCTGCGTAAACAACTACTAGTATGTGAGCCCATCACTTAACGTGGCACACTATTGTGTGTACAAACTACTTACACATGAACTCGTCTCAATAAAAAACTGTACAAATCTCCGAACTGCCTTCAACCGGCTCGATCTGGCCGCTAACGACGAGGAATGTCTCGCTAATCGTAATCGTTGGAGGTCATTAAATTGTTTCAGACCTTACATCTGCCCGTGGGATTCTATTGATGAGTTATACTCATTATACTTCTGCAGTCACCCCTCTATGAATGTTTAACATACTTATCTTAATTTATGGAGTTCTTCCGGGGAGGACTGTGTGCCCCTTCTCTACAGCTTGAGCCCTTGCGAATCAGAGTTCACTTATAAAACCTCCTTTTATTAAAAAAATACTCTTATGCCCAAACAATTAGAGGTAAGTGTGCGCCTATCGCGTAGCATTTGATGACTTTCACGGAAATATTTCTGGGCTGTCTTAGGACTTAGTCCAGACATATAAGATGACAACCACGCGCACATCAAGACATATCCTATGTTCTAGTTAGCTAGAACATAGGATAAGTCTTGAACATTGCGCTTTGCTTCTTCGATACGATAGCAGAATGTTTAGACTCACCCTAAGTCTTCTGAATATAAAAGATTAAACAACCAAATTCTTCCAAGTTATTTTCTTCGTATATGACGCAAGACTTATAAACAAATATGTATTATGTATTGTAGACAAGCCTTTTATAATTATTTGCGTATCTTAGAATAAGATGATTCATTATTTGTTTGAGGTCGTTTTTATTGCTGTAGATTATGAGAAACGGTAGCTAGGTATTATAGTAGAGTCGACATATCAGCATTACTTGATTGGCTAGTCGAAAAGATGGCATTATGGCTTAAAGCGAGCGTTTTTGGTTTTTTCACTCATAGCGTTATGTTAAATTACATTGTCTCCGCTGTCTCCGTTACTTTGAAGTAAAATAACTGATATTTAAGACAGATTAAAAAATAAGTTGCGTCATTCAGAAGGTTATTTAAAGAAATTCTTTATCATGAATTATTTTAGAAGCATCTGTAGGTTTTGTAAAATTGTTTCAATTTAGATTAAGGATGATTCAACACACGTGTGAGATTGAATCACAGTGATAGTGTATCTGTAGAGACATATCTGTTTCGTTGTATTATGAAATTGATTAAGCTTGTAGGTACCTAACTACCTAGGTAACCTACAAATATAAGGCTTCAGACTTTAGTCACGGCAAAAGTGGCAAAAGATTCCAATGTTTCATGATTCGTGGTTTGGTTGGAAGTGGTAGGCAGGTACCAAAAACAACAACTTGCCAATTCTTGATGTTTTTAGCTTCAAAAGATTTGCAATCACTTTTGTTCTTAGTTGCCCAATAAATTGAGTATTGGTAGAGGTAACCAAAAGGGTCATTGATCTCACACTTTATCTAAAAAAAAAAAAACAATTGTTATTCGCCAAAAGGACAGAAACTGTCATGAGCCGACTAAACTTTAAAATTATGACCTCTTTTCAAACCATTCAATTTTATTAATCGGTATTCACTAAACATACGTTTTTGGGCAGTTAGTAGTGTTTTTTACGACAGACGTGTTACGGAATAAATATGTAAGTTGTAAGACGAATGCAAATATTTGTGATTGTGACGACTTTGTTTTCCCTGGTACTTCTTTAGTTGTCATGCACCAAAGAATTTCAGCATGTTATCTCTATACGAGGTTTTGAAAATAGGTTTGGATTTGATCCTCATTTCAAGTCAAATTCGAGTTAGGAAAAACATTGAGAACAAATTTAATAAATGAAAAGCTTAGAAAAAATCTTTATTATTTTGAAATACCACATAATCATTGAAGGAGCATAGACTCCTAATAAATGAAATCAGCATCTCGCATAGAGCAGACATGACAATCAAATCAATCATCTCTTTTCCGTATAAAAACGATCCTGACTGCAGTAGCAAGATAATTACAGACCAATATTATTGTAAAGATTACGACAAGATACGTCAGCGTCCAGCACCCAAACAAAGTTGTGTGATAGCAGTCATAACAGATTTTAACCTTACATCTAAAATTATGCCGCGTCTATTTCTGGCCACAGATCACGTCACAGATCCCTACACGAGACCGAATGGTGTCTTCTGTAATGAACTGAGGAGAAACCCTCTTTTTATTTAGTGTATTAAAAATATTTTTTGTTCCCGATTTGTTTGATATCGTGTAAATAGTTTTTAGGCAACCGAAGCTTGTCGGCATTAGAAGGAAAACAATATTTGCCATCTGTGTGGGCCTTGCTAAAGTAAAGTGCGATTTGCTAAAAGCCTTCGTAGATTTCGTTGATGACTGGACATAGCCTAGTATGAACTACTTACCTCGCAGTTCGCAATAAATCAGATTTTTCTTAAGAATTCTCAGTAAAAGCTCAAGGCGTAACATTATTCTTAGTAAGTGTACCTTAGTTATCAGACCTGTTCCAAAGTTAAGGATATGTTTTTCTTGAAACACTGAGAAAATAAGATCAAAGTCACTTTAAACACTTAGTTTTCTTATTAGTTAAATACTAGGTATGTAGTCATCTAAAAGCATAATTAACAAGTCCGTTAAACCTTAACAAATTAACAACACATCAAACTAATTAGCGGATACTAAGTGGAACATTGTGACGTCACTTTACGTGATGCGTGTGAACTGGAGTGTCTTGTACTGTGAACTTTTACAGCGAGACTGTTGCTATTGTAGGAGCAAGACGGCGCGCTACAAAATGAAGTGGCGTCTCGCTTCCACAGAAGAAGTTTTGCGTTAACAAGTCATAATCAGGCTGTCGGTGTCCATTTCATGTTCAAGGCTATATTTCCAACACTATACAGCAAATATTGTAACAGAAATAAGTATACAATGTTTCTATTGTATTTATCGCAAAAAGTAATGACATACATTTGAAATTTTAATATCTCAAGAAGCTGATGTTAAAAATATTCGGAAATATTAGAAACTGAAAAGGATCAATCAATGCTCTATCTACCCTCTTCTCTCTTTTAACCTCACCCTCTCCCCCTACTTACCTTTCTTCTTACTTTCGCTACCTCTGCGACAACCATAGCCGCGATCTTCGGTCTTCTAATAATCTTCTCCACCTGTGTCCCTCCCATAGCTCCGGTTTTGTCAACTCTTCTTTCCCGGTCCAAGCTGTCCTAATGTGGAATTCCCTTCCCCTCGAAATCAGGACGTCCACTAACCGTTTTGCGTTCAAAGTCAAGGTTCGTAAACTGCTGCTTGAGAGACTAGCTGAGTCTTCGCTAAATCCTCTCCTCCCCTAATTCTTAAATCTATGTATGTGTATGTAATATATTTGTGTATTAGTATTATTTTTTCCTCTGTATCCATATAAGTAAGGTTTATATTATTATAATTACTGCATATTTATATATATGTATTTTAAAGTAATATAGCATTTTTGTTTTCACTTCCCCCTTTTATTATCGCTTTTCCTTATTTTTTTTTTTTTTATTTACTACTTTCTTTTATTTTACGCACCTACTTCTGTATTTCTCTGCACCCCCCTATGGTTGACTGGTAGAGAATGCCTCAGGCATTAAGTCCGCCATTGTACATATTTTGTATAAGAAGTATAAATAAATAAATAAATTTTCAAAAGGTTTGGTATTTTAAGGGGTTGGTGTATAAAAAGTAAAGCAGTATTTGGAGATACTGAAGACTAAGTTTAATATAAATAAATGTTAAGAAAAGGAATACAGAAAATAATATTTATTTACGAGCGTACGTTTTAAGTATATTCAAATCTAGACAGGGAAGAGCTTTTCCTTGTATTTCATTTCTAACGCCTAGACAACAAGAACGTTCCGTGACGTCAACCCGATGACGCGTGTGACGTCACTCGTGCAAATGTATGCTAATTCATCTGCGTATACGCAGCGGCGTGCCAATCGCACTTGCGTACCTACGTCTGAAGAGAACACACATCTGGTAGACATTCTCACTATTTCTTACTAATGAGTAAGCTTAGGCTATCTGTAAATATTAGTATGCAGAATAAGTATTTGTTGTGTTTGTGAAAACTAGTTGTAAGTGTCTCTTTATGTGAAAGAAAGTTGATTAAACTTATGGCTGTACTATTCTCTTTAACCTGGACAAACCTACAACCGGGTGGAGATTTGCCTCCAATCTTTCCAGAGATCCCGGTTCCAATTTTCAAGAAAGGTGTCCAGCGGGTATTTCCTCCGCCTCTTTAAATAAGCCTGAATGCGAATAAATTTGGTTGTAGAAAAATAACAAAGTCGGTGGTTTCTCTATTTGTACAAAAAGTGAAAATTACTGCAAAAGTTGAAATTCAAATTTGAAGAAAACGTGTGGTTTTCACAAACAGAAAAATATTAATTTCTAACGCTCAGCAACACTAATGAAGTTTACTCGCCAATTATTATATCCTGAAAGCGTAGTAGTTATGATAGATGCGCAAGCGCATACGTCTCACCAACGTTTGCGTATATTAGTGATTCTCAGAAATGAATCATTATGTTCTTTGTTGTATTAAATTGGAATGTTAGTCAGGATACGATTGGAAACTATTTTATTATTGTAGACATACTTTAGGTTAAAGGTTATGATAACAATATGAATCAACTTGTCGTCGATATTACTACCCACACCAGATTTCACGAGAGTCACAACATTGAAATAGGAAAGTAGACACTGCTCTCTTCTTTAAGAAATTTCATACAGCAAAACCGAAAAGACATTTGTCAGGTCATCATCATCATTCCCCTGCCCTTATCCCAATTATCATTATTTGGGGTCGGCGCAACACGTCTTCTAAACGTGTTGCTTAAAGTTTTGGCTATGGTTTTATAGTCGGCCGCCTGCCTGACACTAACCCTCTTTGGGAATGCGATTGTTGGTGGTTTACCCGCCACCATTCGGGTGACCCAAGGTGCCTTTTACGAAACCCAGTGGAGGATATGGGGTGGTGCTATACTTTATATCCGGACACCACACGGACTATTTGTCAGGTATCAGCATAATTACAATCAGCCTGATGTTACCTACGGAAATAAAGAGAAGTTATCAGATATATTTTAGTAGCGTATTTTAGCAGGCAAAAAGTTAATGTCCTTGGCAAATGGGAATGCATGTATTTTCTCTTCATTTAAATCGATGAAGACCCAAAACGTTGCATTTAACGTGGATGCATTAATCCGTGTTCAATTGAGATGTGAAGTCTGAAGGATACTGTGTTGGCTGGTCGCCAGGAATCTGTCAGTGTCCACGTTATTTCTGAAGGTGATCGTGTCTTCATCACCTATGTCCTTGGCCATTTGATTTTTTGTATCCAAAACTAGCTAAAAATCTTAGATTTGATCTCTCAGAGTTGATAATTAGCTTGGTCGGAACATTTTTAACCGACTTCAAAAAAAGGAGGAGGTTCTCAATTCGACCGTATTTTTTTTATGTATTAGTAAAAAAGATCAAATAAAATATGTTTGGAGACTGCTTTCAAAAAAAATTTAGCAACAATTAATCTGACACAGTAAATCAACAGTATTAACAATATTGAAGTGTAGTATGTGCAGATCGCTATCCTATTAACGCGGCAGCTCTTTATAAAACTACTCAATACACGTTTGAAGTTAAGCTGTTACTTAATAAACAAGAGCTCTGATAATGGCATTACCTTTATAGTTATCGTTAGCAATACACATAATACAAGACCCACGTGTAAACACAATACCTAAGTGATCAAGAAACACGTCATTAGCGTACTCTTTTGTTTATATAATGATCGTCAATAATTTCTACTATGAAGTCTGAAACTAGGACTAGCATTTGTGAGAGCGAGAGGCCACTATCCGGACTGTGATGCGCCGTCTCGCTTCCACAACGCCAACAGTCCTTGTTTAAGAGCTCGTAATACATGCGCTGATAGTAACATTGTATCATTATAAAAAGTGGAGTACGTTCGGCATAGAACACCGGTTCGAAGAAAGACACATAATACGTGCGATAGATATTGTCAAAAGTAAAAAACTAGTTCAGTTTTTTCTTTTCGGCATTTATAGAAAATTCAAGAAAAAGTTACCAAAAAATAGTCTCTACAAAGTGCAATTCAATGTTGTATACGTTTTTTATACGTTTTGTACCGTACCTATGTACTTGTTTGAATATCAAGTACACAAACAGCCCGTGTCATTGAACCCGCACGTATCGAGTGTTATTAGATACTTCATTCTCTCCTATTACGATGATTACGCTTCGCTGACTAATTTTGGATCGTTATTGTGTATTTATTTATAATTTCACATGCTTTGTACTGCGCTTGGCATGGTAGTTGGAGACTATGAGTTGCGAAAATTGACCTTATGCAAACGTATGCGCAACCCTCTCACCTATCTTTCCTAACGTTTTATAGAAGTTTGTAAGGTAGAGCAGTATACAAAAACAATAGGTAAGTGGGCTACAAGTAGTGAAATGTCGAAGCTCGGTTGCGTTTTCGACACCGATTTCTGCTAAAACAGCCAAAGCCTGCGCTCAAACAAATGCATTGTTCTATTAAGAAAAAAAGATTTCCAAATAATGAACACGAGCCCTACACTGTTTCTGTACAATTTCCACGGTGCTGTCAGTCGTACAACTTTCTCGCATTTGAGAGTATTCACGGCTCTTCGCTGGAATTAGGTAATACAAAGCGGGGTAACGTAACGTTATTTTTAGGGCTTTCGCCGCCTTGGACGTGCGCGTTTAGATGTAAATCTTCTCGGATCTAATACATAATTTTAGCTTCAACCCTAACGTCTGGCCGTCTGGCCAATTAGTTTTTCTATTTTGGATCAGATCGCTAGTGCGCGTGCGCGGCGCCGACCGCCTCTACAATCGCTAATAACACTAGTTAAATATGAATAAAATGCGCTATAAACGTGTAACGAGCGGTTTGGATATAAAATGGCGAATGGTGACATAAATTTTCGCGCGTGCTACGGTTTCGGTGATCAATGCCTGCGCGTGAGTGCCACCGTTAATCTTCAAGTGCAAACAAAAAAGTGATTTGTGCTACCACCAATAAGGTCGAAGTTACAGTGTTGTTGTAAAGTGTTATTGGACTGTCTTTGTGTTCGGATGTGTTTTGTTATGATGCGCAGGTCGGCGCAGTTGTTTGTTTTGGACGAGGAATTACGCGGGCAAACCATGAGGGTTTTAGCATGTTTGTGTTTTTGTACCGTTTCATTATCGTCAGAGGCGTAGTTAGGTGAAGCAAGTACCTCATTAGGATACAACTAATTGATTAAAACTGTAATTATTAGCTTTGGAGACTTAAAAGGTTAATTAAAAAAGCTCTTAAACAACAACAGGTTTAAAGATTTTATACCTTTAGATGAAGAATCGTATTAAGCGTTTTTACATCTTCACAATAACAACATATTTATGGCCCAATAAAAGGTTACCAGGAACTTTATATTCTTACTTTAATGTTCCAAACAACTTTTTTAAGTCTTCATTACACGTAAGGTATGACACAATAAAATATTTAGTGATTCAATTTAAACTTTTACGTGATGATGATGTCATCCAACCAGATTTTAGGCATTGCAAACTTTTGACTACATTTCCTTTTCCTTTGACTTCTAATACATAGTTTCTGTCCCACTACAATTTTATATTTTTTTCATCACTGACTGTTTAGGACACTAACAGGCTAGTTTTTGGCGAAACGACACTAGCTCATCCCGCCATCTCCGTCGTCATGTGGCCCTGCCGCTATAATAAACAAACATTATTGTTACATACACTCACCCCAATATTTCCATACACATACCAATTTCATTCCAAAACACAATGTCGTTCAAAAATAAAGCCTTTGTCACACGCGACATTGCAAGCCCCAGCTATTTCAGAAGTAATATGACACAACGATTATATCGTATCGCAATAGAACCGTATCGTATCTGCGTAACGGGGATATTAACTCGAGTACGTTTACGATATCATACGTTTTTGCGCATGTAGCAATACTGTTTACAACAACTATACATTGGCAACTGAATATTGTGACCAGAAATACCAATGCTTAACGAGATTAATCGGTCGTTTTGTTTTTGTTTTTGAAGACCCATAATTACACGTCTCCAAGACCGGTTGGTGTTGGAGATAGCACAAGCGTGACGCTGGCTTAGGTAGTAGAAGGGGCCTGGGGTGTTTTTAGTCGGTAGGAGTCTGACGTATCTCCACGCCATGCCCTCGGCGTGGGTTTAAGTCATTAGCGTTTCACCAAGGAAAAAAGGAACTTCAATGTAACCATAGTATTAATACTAAGTCCTTACAACTCAGACTATCCTGAAACTTGAAAAGATATAAATACACGCACTATGGACTCTAGGTAAGGAAAAAATAGAATAGTTAGAAATTAATCCGAGGAAAAACAACAGTTGTATTGCCAATCATCATGGATACAAATGATGGGAATGTTTATGGTTTCCACCTATCAGGTGTACAACTTGATGGTTTGTTGGCTATAACATAAAGGATAGAATACCTAGAAAACCTACAACACGAGTGAAGTACGACTTTATGACTAATAGAAGTAATTATGTTGATTTATCCAGTGATATTTAAATCTGAGCGTGTTGTACCTATACTATAATTGCATACTATAGAGATACAGCACAGGTGAGCGTATCGTTAGCGATAATCAAATCTAAATATAATGTACCTTATAGGTAAGTCTGGGAATTAAATGTAACGTAATTAAAAAAGAGACACACATGTGTTTTGGCAAATGCGTCACTACATTCAGGAAAAGATGATAATCTAAGAAATTAAAACGAAGAAACAATACACCTGTTTTAACCGACTTAAAAAAAAGGTTTTGTTAATTCGACCTTATACATACATCCTTATAATTATGCTAATCGTAGAGAAAGGCTTAAATTAAACCACAACAGATAGTATTGAAAAGGGATAAGTTAAATGCTATATCAGGTCTCCGATCCCAATGAAGCTTTCAAAAATCTAGTTTTAGAATCATCAAATAAAATGCATGCTAACAAAATATCGGTAAAAGTCGATTACCAAATAAGATTTTTGTATCTGGTGATTATAGTTTATCTGTCTCAAATTGTCACTTGCTATAGCCATTAATCCCTCTGTTATTGCGACATTTATTTATGCATCGATATAAATAGAAGTATAAAAATAATTCGGAGTTATCTTAAGCATTTATAACCTAAAGATAAAGTTATCAAGATCGGCTTAGTCGAGCTGTCAATCTTCAAATCGATCATTTCCATGACGACCTGATTGCAGCAATATGTATTTGACCTTCGGGACGATTTACACGCGATTTATATTATACCTATGTGACTTATATACTTATGTAAAAAGTTACACTTTCGAAGATCAAGAGATGACACACATGTCGACACACCTGAAAGTTTTTCTTCTATTCTTTTCCCAATAAGAGGTCCCTTTATGCCCTTACCTTTTATAGCATTTACTCGTTTGCAGTCCTGCCTTTTACAACTTTTTACTTCTTAAATGGAACAATATTTCGATATAACATAGGTTGATGGTTTCTTACTACTTTGTTATTTCACTATGATCAGCCTCAATCATTAAGTTAAAAAGATTCTATTAGATTTGGGTGCAAAATGCTGTTCACCTATTAACATTCATCTTTTTACCAATTCCGGACCTCAATTTCTGCGTAGTAAGTTTTAAGACGTAAAACTTTTTATATCAATGAAGAAATGTTTATAATATTAGTATTTTGCATTGGCTTTTAATCACCATCTCGACTGATTCAAGCAAAACTGAGGCTAACTTCAAACTCCACGTGGAAAACAATCTTCTATAAGTAAAAACCCTAGATTAATCTGACTAACTCTTCAGTCGGCAAGAATGAATATCAATTGTTTTGAGAAACCTCGGCATTACATACATGTCACTTATATCAGAGATTACTTGAGATCTGTATAAGATCTGTACATGTCTACTTTATCTTGATGTACGGTTAAGTTTGGTACCTCAATTGCATAAACCAGGGGATGTAATGACTCATAGTTATTTTTATGACTGGCAAAACCCATACGGGCTGATCAGAATATATTTGTCAAGATTTTTAAGAGATAGTAAACATTTAGATCACAAATAGCAAAGCGATCTTGGTTTGAATAGTCCGAAAATCCATAGTAAAAAATGGAAATGCTAAATGCTAAAAAAATATTGGACTCTGCATACAGCCTTTGCTCTTGTGTCCCGAACCAATAGATCTACATCATTATTTCAGATCTTCATCCAATCCGTGTTGGAAACAGAAAAAAATATTGTAATTACGGCAATAATTTTATATAAACTATCGACAATTTCTGCTGATCCCTCCACAGGCAAATACCGCAATATTATATCCAACCACGACGGGTCAGCATTTTCCTCATACCTACCTCATGATTTTATTTCACAAAGGGTTCGGGGAATACTCGACTGGTTCTGTGCCGTCAAACAAAAAATAAATAAACAGAAGGATTCTTTAGAACAGTTTGCCTACCACCAACTCTTAAAGATAGTCTTTTGCGGTTGAGAAAACGAGACGTTCTAAGCCATGCTGTGCGCTGTCTCGCTTGCACTACTGTTATTGCAAAAATGAGTAAGTCTATTGTCTTACTTTTTTCTTTTACGGCTCGTGGTAAGCCCCCTGGGCTTATATAAGACCACATAAATACTAGAGATATTTTGTATTCTTTTGTAGTTTACCTTCTGATTTATATCTTGATAATATTTGAGTGTTATGCTCTTATGGAATTGTGGTCTGTTTATTTTTATTTTTTTTTTTCGTGATAGGTGGCGTTAATAGCATAATATGCAGCATAAGATTGGACTTCAAACTGTTAAAAATGTTAGATTCCTACGACCTTTACCTACTATCCCACACTGCCAATCCCTCGCCAAATTATAAGGACAGTTATTAAAAGTCTTCCTTGAATTTTTTACCTGATAACAACTACACTTATTTATTTATTACAGTACACGAATTACAATCCAAGCTTTACTACATCGAATCAAATTCCACACTGACCGTTGGGTCTGAAGGCGACCCATCTGCTACGTATTTGCAACCCAATCCCACGTCTCAAATTGTCCACTGTCAAAAGAATTGATCGCAATGATGTCATACAAGTGCGTTTGTACGCGAAACTGGTGTGACACTAATTACTTCATATCATTTTCAACCGACACGAAAAAAGGAGGTTATCAATGTGTGCACGATGTTTTTATGTGTTCGTTTGTTTGGTGAGGGTTTTGTTAACATTAGGGAACGGAAAAAGATTAAAAGAGCTTTGAGGCGCTTTCTATCCAGCAGTATGACAGTGTAAGCTTCTTCTTCTTTTTCTGGTTCCTCTCCACTCCTGAAGGTCGTCAGTTCTGCTTATGGCTCTGTTTCTGAAGAGACGAAAGAGTCCTTCCTCAAGATATCAAGTCAAGATATCTTACTTCATACAGTATAAACAATAGAAACAAGTGCAAGTTACATGAACATCCGTTTCCTGTTAATAGTAGTTTGGTGTGTACTTATAAAACGTACGTTAGTGTTCCAAGATAATCAGTCGTATGTTTATATTGGCTCATTTTACGACTCACTATGGAAGTAACCGTAGATTTGTTATCTAGCCTTTTATGAATCAGTTGCTGAAATTATATTAGACTGATAATGTTGCTTTATCTATATTACTTTTAATACTGCATTAGTATTACGCATTGCGTCTCAGATTATACCGGGTTGTTATATGACAAAGAGGTTATTGCCCAAATCGTACTAAAACGATGGATATGTAACTAACTGAATGTCTTTGTAAAAAGGTTTACCGGTACAGGTGTTAATTTGTACAAATATCTGTGCCATCAATTTGGTCTAATTCCTTTACAGATATTAGAATGAGGATTTCGATCAATGAGAGATATTATCATCATCAGATATAACCTTAGATAAAAAGGGAGACAGAAAAATAAGAGAAGATGGGAGAGCAATGACACAATAGTCCTCGGGTACAGAAACGGAAATTTTATTAGGCTTATGATTAGTTTGGAATCTTTTGTTTATGTGAATAGATCTTCACGATTCTATTGACATAATCGTAGTTAAGTTCAGTGTCAGGCTTAACCGCGACACGGAACTGTTTGTCTGCTAGATGTTTGGATTTTAGGCGTTAATTATGCCACGCTGTTAATATTTGCAGTACACATGGAATATAGTTGTTTCTACTTATCAAACAAAATAGCTGATTTCCTCGGTAGATTTTATTTAATTTTCAAAAGCGCCTTAGATTTCCCTCAAAACTTTTTCTGCAAAATTTTGGATAGAGAGCTTTATGGACATAAATTACACATTCAAAATGAATAAACAGAGCTAGAATTCGTACATGTCAACTCAAAAATAAATAATCATGTCTCTAAAGGCAGAAAATAACAGAAACCACTGAGTTGATGTTGTCAGCACCACTTAAAATGACATAGATTTCCACAATCTTTAACACAACAATGAAAATACTACACAACAGTAGTAAGAAGTGGAACGAGTCGTGTGCGAGAGCCCTAATGATCGATGGCCGACACGCGAGGACGCCGGCGCACGCGCATCGTATTGAAACAATTGAGATAATGGATGTTTGAGCGCTCCGTCGTTTCGGGTTCGAAAGGTCTCCGGGGGAATATCATGGTAATGAGTTAGTTACAGCTCGTAGTTTTATTGTGGATGAGGTTTTAATCTGAAAAATATATTAGGTATAGGTGAACCTTATAAAACAGTACAATTAGCACGGAGATTTTGTAAAAATGACTAAATTAGTCGCTTGGATCTCGAAGTTTTTTTTGAAGCTATCTTTCTTTGCTAATTCTAAGCCAGACAATATTAGATCCTTTATCTATGTCCAACCAGGCATCGTGAGGTCCTTTGCCTTTGGCAATGAGATAATATTCCTGACACATTTGTCTGGAATCTGACTGGGAAAATCCACAATGATTTATATGAATGTAGTCAGGACAAAACGCCAATCATATATGATTTCATGAAACCGTTATCACTGTAGACACAACAATATCATATTAATGTCCAGACGTGATCGGCCCATCAATAAATAATGCCAATACATGAGTATTTACCAGGGAAACACATCCTGATAACGGCTTGTCCTCGACAACGTCACATGAGTCACGTAAGGCGCTCCAGGAATGTCAACTGAAGGTTTATAAAATAATATTAAATATTCTACCACAAAATAGGCAAAAAAGATGAGGTCAAGTTGTCTGTTATTCGCAATAATACTCGTTTCCTTAGTTACAGTTCTAGTATAAATATTCACTGATAATGCGAAAAAAAAACTAACAAAGAATTACATAATTACGTATTTCAATTGTTTTTTATCGCTTTTGATATCTTAGTGTTTTTATAACAGCCTTTAATGAGACACCATTTTGTTATCTCATGATATGTTCGTCACACAATGTACTGGCGCTGGCGCTTCCTTCGCAATTTATTGCAACAACTTTCCATTTCTTTACATTCAACTCACGAACTCCACTTTTGAAATCTGTTTTGGCTACATCCTCGAAATATAAACAAAATCAAATCAAACAGTACATTATGTTCTGAGAAGATGGCTAGGAACAGGCATGGTGATTGCATCACGCATCTATATATATTTTCAGAGGCAATTTACCTGCTACATACCTGATTACAGTGATAAGTATGCGCGGGCGCCGGTTCGCATCCATAACCATAACGTATACGCCAGTTAGCAGTGTCACTCTGAACGCCGCCGCGAACGGACGCCCCGCGCCGCGCGTCCTTATACCGCCACGTGTTTTTGTGAGTAAATAATCAGTGGTAACCAATCACAAACAATTGGTATGGACTGTGTTTGTGAACAAGTGTCCTCAAACTAGTGACACGTTTGGATTGCACCCTTGAAGGATTTAACACACGGTACGAAAATCGAGTCGCTTTGTTTATTTACGACTTAAGGAAACATAGAACAACAATTCTTTACTAGGAATCTCTTATATCAAGACATAAAACATATACGACATACATTGCAGCTATGAGATCGTCTTCGTCTGTTTTAATGGTCTCAAGTTGTCAATGAGAGTTGCTATTAAATTGAAAGATGTGCTGCACTAACTGGCTCTTATTGCTCTACATATAAGGATGACAATAGAACGCCGAACACCGTACACTTAGATAATACAATTGAGCAACTGATAGTGTTGTATCAATAATCAATGGCAAACAAACAGGGTTGAATGAAATCAAGTGGAGAAACTCATTGCTCAAAGTAGTGCGTCAGTTAAGGTCTTACAGATGATAGAAACTTTAGTAATCAAAGCTTAAAGAAATCAACAACCTTGGATCGAATAGTTTTTATATTTGCATCAAACACTTTTTGTTGCTTGTGCAAATTATAAGCTGCCTAGAAAACTAAACAACCAAATATTGATTGGCTCAGTTTAACAATTATGACTGGTTGAGTTGGTAATGAATAATTCGGTCTCGAAGTGCGCTTGTTCTTATATGAGTAATCGACGAATCAACACTAATTAGGTATAATAAAACAAGTCATTTTTCATTAACAGCTGGTTAATATTCGCTGGACAATCAACTTCCTTTAAAGATAATAGTAATGAAAGAACGACAATAGTCTCACCACACACAGAATAATCGCTATTTACCCACCGAATTAGTCATTGCCTGACAAAGTGATGGTTGATGATAATCCTAATCTATAGGATTTCCTCAGCACCGCTCATCCACTTTATAAAACTGATAGCAAAGTCATTCCTCCCGCGGATGATAGAGATAAGGCTAGCATCATATCAAAGATAGCTAGAACAACACTAGAAGTGCCTGTAAACAATAAAACGTACTATGAAAATGATCCATGTGACGTCTCGGAAGACAAAATAGTAATAGGAAGGAATAAAATAAATAAACAGAATAATATACACAAGTGCTAAGATAAAACCTCGCCCCACGTCAATGTAAATACTAAACAATTTGGCTTGGTCCATCTCAGCGTGGATAGGTAGATTATTTTGTTTAATATAATGAAAATAAGACGTATTTATACAGCTGGGATATAATTACGCCTTACGATCTTTATGAGAATTGGATGCAGATATTTCTCATTCAATTACTGTAGTACGTCTGTCGTATCCGAACTAGGAAGTCATATTAACAGAATAATTTTTAAATACTCATTTCATTGTTATTATAATGTTTGAATATTTACTATAGGTTTATGAGATTAGAGGTTTTCATGTCATTCCTATTGACTGACTTATTTTGTTGTTTTTCTTTAGCAAAGTCTGGAACTGTATTTACTTCTTCAACCTATTCATTATTTATTTTATGACGGTGTCTTTATCCATTGTAGTTTTATTGTTATCTTACTGTATATTACGTTTTAAATTATTTTGTAACTCTAATACTTACATGTGGCCAATGTACGAAAACTAAATTATCGTAATACCCATTCAAGCGTTGCAAATGTTTGTGACTTTCCAATCAGTCAATGACACAGCCATATCATCAGGCTTGCATGCATACGTTAATAACTTTTAAACTGTCAACATTTACACACTTAACCGGTTGCTAATTCTCTAATTATTATAATTAGTACGACAAATAACTCATTACTTCACTGCGACATTGTTATTGTTACACGTACTTTACAATCATTTATTTTTGTGAAGACGCAATTTTTCAGTTTTTCGATGACGTCTCAAATTGTCATGAACAAGTGTTTTTTTTATCCTTGGCTTTAGTTAATGTTCGTTAAATTCCACTTTACTAATAAATTCTACCAAATATATTAGTTTAAAAATATTGTTATCAGTACATTACGTCGCTCGTTCAGTCGTACCGCCATTTTCGTTCGGCAGCTAGACCTAACTGTTAATTATCTAAACAAGCTAAATTAGCTATATAATTATACCGCCGCCTGCCGCTGCGACAGTTGCTACAATTGTGTTTATGGTGTTTGTTTTATACTGATGGGAAGTTTCCGCTTTGAACCTCAAAACTCCGTAGAATTTGTGCATTCCGAAGAAAGTTTTGGATTTCGGCCAATCCTCTTGGTTATTCACCAAAACCATTGACTTTCTCTAAATGCAGTTCGCAATGTTTTGATGATTCGCCAATTATGTTGTTATTCTTATTTCTATTCAATTAAACACACAAATTTAATGGGGGTATTATAACTGTAAAAATATGATTTCTAGACGTTAAAATAAAATCCATATAAATGTATGATGTAGGTCGAAAGTATAATGACATAAACCTTGATTTTGTTGACCAATCAAAACAAAACTAATGGAATATAACTGTTTTAAAATGAAATAAAGAAAGCGCGACAAGTATACCTAAAAGGATATTTTATGAAAATGGTCATCATTGAAATCTAACGATCGAATCTTCGATTGCAAAAAGGCTAACGCTATCTATACCTGTAGGAGTATATTAATGTTTATTCGAATGTCATTCATATTTCATCTGAATCGATTTATAAAATTAATTAAACTTACGACATGAGACAGTACTCATTGATGACGAATTCAAAACGTTTAGACACAAGAATTAAAAATCCCATCTGATGCCCTTAAAATTCTCTAGGTAGACCTAAGTAATGTTACACAGTTAGTTCGACCTCCTTGCGACCTTGACCCACAGTTACTCAGTGTAAACAATTGATTATGATCAGCTAGTAACCTGTTCTCAAGTTTATATTGTCAAGTGCCCTTTTTAGAGCATTTTGCGCCACGATTTTACCGCGAACGAACGATTAATATTGTCTGAGCGAAGGCGACTATAAAAGGCTCAATTTCTAAACATTGATCACAAACTTTAACGACTTTGTGGAGTATAAAACCTTTAATTTCTTTCTTTCGGATGTTTACAAGTCCAATCAATTAAATTGTTATTCATGACTTCCATATTTGGGTCGCAAAACCCATTACATGTTATTGAATTAACAATTTTAGCATACTTGTAATGATCATCTAGTGTTTGATCTCATTTACCGCAATCCAATTAATTCGCAAATTTCATAATAAAAAGATAATTTAGATGGATTAGATTAATTAAAATCACCAGTTTTAGTAACATGACACTTAAAACAGGATTCAACAACGTTTTTGACAATTTAGAAACTTTCCGTTCTACTTAAAATGTGTTTAAATTCGTCGAGTTTTTTGGTCTACTTTGGTGCAGGAGGTTTATAAAGTTTTCCTACATGTGACCTTATGTAAGATGTCACAGCGAAAGGACCATATTATATCAGTGCCTACATCTTAAGCTGGTTCGTATTAGCCTTGTGTATGTGGGGTAATGGTTGACAGTAATAATTCATGTCTAATACTCGTTATGTACTCGTACGGACTAACGAAAGTTACAACTGTTAAGGATTATATAATTATAGCGATAGAATTACCACTGGAACTGACGTTTGATTGATTTTTAATTATTTACCTTCAATTTGGACAAGGATTTTGGATATTATATTTGTGATTAATAGTGTAGCAATGTGTTACGAATGGGTTTTAACAGTACGATAAGGGTTCCATAAAATGTTGACGCGTTTTATTTGGGTTTTCAATTTAGATAAAATAATTAAGGCATCTGGATAAATTTATAGATATCTTGCTGAATGTAACTCATATTTTCAGATTTTCCTTCAATAAGAGGTTCTTAAATCAGTGTGATGCATTAATGCAAATATATAAAAAAAAAGTTAGGAGAATCTTACATTTAATTATAATTACTTTAATTTTTTCGACATTACCTACCGTTGCTTTAATGCAAATCTGTCGGTAATGCTTATTTACTATTTTTTTGTTCTGTGACGTTCGGTTTATTTCTCGTTCGCGATGACTAATAATATAAGCAGTGTTGATTACTAAGCTAATACCTACGCTTTAACAATGTTACGCGAATATGGAACTTAACTGTCACTAAGCAAAAGTGGACTTTGATTATAAACATGGTTGGTTTTTGTTTTGGTTCGTTCTAGACTACAGTAAGCCTATAGTACTATAGTATACCTTATGCAGAATTTGAGAGGAAATCTGTCTATTTCTGCTGAGTTGTTTGGATAAAAAAATCTTTAAAGTAGGTCATGAATGCCTGTTTGAATGGTAAAATGACTAAGTGAAAATGTAAAAAAAAGTGAATGAGGATATAGCAGTTAAAAATTAGACTAAAACTGGTTTTAGTAATAGATTCAGTTTATGTAAATTTAAATCTCATTGTATATTTTTCTAGGTATACTTTTATTTACAAATATAAAAGGAAAATGTATCGAAAATACTTGAAATAATTGGAGTGAGTAAAACAAACTTGCACCAGAGATAACCGGCCGCCATATTGTGAATCACTCAACATCTGCGCGTGCGTCGTTATTCCCCTTGCACAGGAAACATAGGATCTCAGGCCGGGATCACTGTTACATTGTCATGAATTATATCTCACTTGGGAAATACATAATTAAACACTATCAGATGATTTTGAGAGTGTTTGTATTACGATAAAAAGACTGGACCGATTTTAATGGAAGTAATTTGCAAGTGAATCGGCAACGTAGTGACAAAGTTGAATGCCATTCTACAAATCTCCGGACAATTTTACTATAATAAGTATGATGGAAGTAGTGATGCCGGAAAAATATACTATAATATGAATTAGGTATATTATTGGTTGCGTGATTCCAGTTAAAAAGAAATTAGGTAGGGACAGGAGAGTCTACAGGGAAAAAATGATATCTGAAAAATGCAACGAGGAAAAACGCAACTTAACATTCCTACATCGTTGTAATGAGTAAAATAACTTGGGTAAACCTTACCTACTACGGATTAAATTGAGAGTTTAAGTAACCAAAAATCCACGCTATAATTCTGAATGTTTTAGTTTTTAACTACTACTAATAAAAAACTGCTAAAAATAACTTGACAGTTTATGGGTACGAAGCAATAAATGTATTTATACCGCTTATTATTGTAGCAATAAATAAGTTATTATTTAGGCCTCAGTAATAAAAACCACATTAAATTAAGTACCTAAGCCATTCTAAAACTTTGGTTATTGGGTATTTTTATGTTCAAAGAACTCTTTATAAAGTTCACTACAACACGGCCTTAGATGGCAGTCTTATAACATTAATTTGCGTATCTCCAGAATTTAGATTATGATAATCAGCTGGTTATATAGAGTGCAATAAACGATTTGAGTATTGTCCACAACCCATTTTAATGGATAACACAGTGTTTTCCAGCAAGACTGGTTGCCCAGATTGAAACCGAGCGAGTTTATCTGTTAATAATCATCTTATGTCAGTGAGTCCAATACCACGTGGAAGTAACTGTATCCACGGGTAAACGTTTATTTTGATGACGCATTTGGTAGTCAAAAAGTTGAATCACAACACATACTCCTTTTTCCTTTTATTACTTTTTATATTGTCTTTAAGTGCCAATATGTTTGGGATTATTTTCCAGTTTGACAAGTTCAGTTCAGTCAAATTTGGTATGAAAAAAGACGTAATTTTTAAATTGGTTAGTAGAAGCAAAAAAAAAAACAAAACAAAAAAGGATCTATAACTACAAATTTCCTTAGTCTTAAGGTATACTACAAAACCTCTTTTCAACACTCTCTCTTGATCTCGTCTTTACAAATATACCTACTATCCTGTAGCGATGACCTATCTTCCTTACATAACCCAAAGACTTCAAGACAAAAATTAAACTATAAAACCTTTTTATTGTACATTCACGTATACTCCAATGCTTGTCCTTATTGTAGGTCATATCGCATATGGAAATAATTTGCGGGCCGTAAGGAAAACGTGTTGAACTAAATATACATGCAAGTTGATAGACAGTTCATTTAGTCTAGATAAACTAGGTAATATATTCGTAATTGTGTTTTGTCTCACGTCTGCTTGTTTGCTCTACAATACGTGTGCCTACGTTGCTGACATACTTGTGAACCAGGTGTATTCTTTGTAAAATATGTAGCTATATGTTAAGCATTAACTGTTTGTTTTGTGTATCCTTCGTGCTCAATATCACCCAAGTCAAAGTAACCCAAGTTTTCCGATAATCGACGACTCCATGCCCGATGACTAACTCATAAACGCGTTTATGTATGCACCATACCTATCGCTTGGAGTGTATCCATGTGTAAGTTCTTCTTCATAAGTGTGTTCAGTTCGTAAGCATCTCTTTTCTGTTAATAGCAAAATTTAATAAACCTCTTTTAAACTTAGAGTGACGTCATACATACTTTTGCCAAATGAACCATCTTAATAACGATCTTTTCCCTAAACAAGCGTAAAATACTATCTATCTTTATCTTTAGGTATCATTCAATATATCATTGACGAAATTACAGTGTTTAGATAACTAAATCGCAAGCAAACGACTGGGCTTCCCCTGAACCGCCAATTAATATTTATGCAAATTTGAGATTATTATAGTAACTTGTGTAATAGTAAATTGGTATCGGTTTTAATAGCAATTCGTTTATAAAGTGCTGTAACATTATGTGTTGGGTAATGCGTTCGACATTGCGAATACTCCAAATAAGTTATAGTTACAATGTTGTGTGACAGTCGCAATTTATGATTTTCTGATCGCTGTGCTCTTTTTGTGGGCGCCGTATAGCTGAATCCTTGAATAGTATGGGTTTGTTTATCGATAACACTGCACTAAATGTTTTAGACTCGGTTCTCACTGAGGGCAACAAACAAATGTCTGTATGGGTGTTCTTTTTTTGCCTCCGGATTCAGGGATTCCCTAACTCGGTAGTCCCTGTATTGATGGCATTCTGTTCTCTTTCTTCTCATGACCATGTTTCTAAAGCCATTTTCAACAAAATTGTGATCTCATTACATGTCCTTAGTTTTAATCTTCATGTCACATTGAGAAATTCTCCTGTGACGCACAAAAGCTCTATGTATGCCAACCATATAATATTATACATTAAATCAGTTTGATAAACTGTCTGTTACTAGTTTCAATAACCATCCGGTTGTGTCATGTATTTCGTTCGAATTGGACGCGTTCTGATGGACCGTCATCATCAACTATCTCTTAATATGTAGGTACGGGTACAAGTGCATTGTGTGACGTCTTTGGATTTTGATTTGTCGTAATTGAAGGTTAATAAGTGTTTATTTGTGGTGTGTGGGAGGAACGAGTAATATGATAGCATGCGGGCATTTAATTGCTCCTTATTTTGTGTAATAGGGAGCCATATTGTGACTAATAGGGTGTTTGCGTGTTCTTTTAAAGATTGTCTAAACTGAGCGTAATACATAGTAACAAAATAGTTACAAATTGGATATGGCAGGAATTGTAACAACTTGAAAAACATTTTGGCAAAAAAAAACTTCTTTTTTAAGTAACAGCCTCTTCCTTCTTGAAAGCATGACATGAAACACGATCTTTAAAACTTATTACTATAATAATAAATACTCCAATAAAACCTTTTCAAGGCACTAAGTTCAATAACTTGTTTCGTGCTACGACTATACGAATCGCATGCTCTACTACATCCAGTTGAGATGTCCACAACGACCGGTAGCTGTGAACAAGATTTATGTGTCCGCCTTATTAGCCGCGAGAATTGAGACGAGAACGTCATTTTCCTAGTTTCATCGTAAAACTAATGGTCTAGTATTATTACTAGACCTTAGACCTTAGACTTACTACTATAGTTTTATGGCTGGAAATTTATCATACTTCAGCTGAGCCCTGCGGTTTCACACGCGTTCTTTCTGCTTTTACTGGTACATTATGGTTATTTTTAACTTAAAAAAATAGAACAATTCGTACCAGTATTTATTGAGATAAGCGTTTTCATTTGTTTGTTAATTTAATATACAACTTAACAATCACACAAACAAACAAACTCTTCAACTATACAGTATTAGTAGAGATTGTTATGTTATCTCCGGAAATTATTAATGTTCTTTAATCAATAAAACAATCAAGGCTAATCAGTATTTAATCTTGATTGAAAGTTAACTTCATTATCGTCTTATATGACTCACTTTTGGATATATTAACAGTATGTTCAATTACAATTATGTTCTCCATGATTTTAGAAAATAAATAAAGGACACGGTTTAAATATATAATTATCCAACGCCTTCTATCGATAAACGTAAAATAAACATAAAAACAAATTCAATCAACATTCACTGCGAAACAATTCAGAGTAAATTTATTAATCCCTTTTGAATCAAAAGCAAAACAATTACGATTTCAATATTAAAATTCCTTACGGATGTCAATGACACAGTTCACCCTGGCTGCGCGTACGCACGTCCTTGCCGCGCTTTCGCCGAATATCCGAGCCGCCATGTTGGTGTCATGGCGCGAAAACTTTTGTAGCGCCGCCATTGTTATTGGCTATTGCAAATCCTATTTGTTGTGAATGACGGTAGTTAGTGATTATTACGCTTTTGTTATGTTGTGAAAGTAATTGATTTTCATGTTTGTTACCTTTAATCATAGTATAATAAGTCTGTAATGGAAGTTGTTGGTTTCATAAGTCTTCAATTCTAATTCTTATGGCGAAACCCTTTTAGACTTTTGTAGTTTGATAGCACTCGTGTTACGGGCTTGGTACAATGGCTGAACTAGAAAATATCTAACTATTAAGTCCTAGATGTCCTACGGTAGGGCAAAAGCCTGTATTCCATTCTTCCATACTGTACGTTCCATTGCTATTTCATGTTAGGTCTTAAAATTTTCGTCCTGCTATCTCAATCGGAGGTTTTCCTCGTCTCGTCTTTATATTCGATGGATTCCACTGAGTGGTTGTCATTAATAGTGTGTCTTTAGCGTGCCACTTGTTAAATGTAATGTGCAAAATGTATCAGCGGTCTCTAATATTTAAGTCCTGTTTCATATCTTTAATCCTTGCTCAGATGCACAAATTGTAAGCTCCAAATAATCTAACGGTTGCCACTGACAGTTCACCGTTATCATGTCACTTGTCACACGCTAACACTTACCAACAGGATTATAAAACCTGTCCTTATTCAATAACATGTAAGATCTCTTAATTAGAATACTTTGGATTGGAATTCTAATACCTACCTTCGTCACAAAAACGGTTTCGATCCTTAGTAGGTACATTCTTTGCATAAAGTACTGAGTTATAAAGTTCAGATGTTTGTGTTAATGTACGTGAATGTAAATTCTGAGAACAAGGGGCTTTACCCTGAGACGGGTAAAAACTATAAGGATATTTTTTATTGATAACTTTATTATGAATATGAGTTTGCGTAATCAGGCTTACCTACTGCACACATACATTGATGTCTACATTTATCATCATTGATGTTTCTCACTGCAGGGCAGAAAAATTGTTCAAAAATATACTAATGTAGAGTTTGCCCCAAGATTGAAGTTGTATTACAACTTTATTGTCTAGCTAAATTGACATCTTTCTGTAGTTTGATCATAACAGATATATTAGAAACGTTAAAGTATCCATCGCCTTAAACTCATGTCTGTCCGATCAACAAACAAAATCGTTCAATGACCACAAGTTTTTCTGTCGGACGGCACGCGTGACTTAGCCGCAGCATAATTTGTAAACAAGTTTGACATAATACATTTACTATAGGATATACGATAGTATGGAGTATTTTGTCGGTACTTATTGTATACCGCTTAATGTACTTTCAATAAAACCGATCTATTTTCTTGACACCAACATTTTAAGTGGTGTTTGCGAAATTGACACACGTTTCAAAAGTTTTATAACTGTTTGTTGTATACAGTAAAGTATTTGTTAATGTGTTTTTCAAAACAAAAACTACGCAATTCGACAGTAGGAACAGTTAGATTAATCTAATTTCATGTAAAGGGATGTGTTGTCTTCAAGTACCTAATCATCGCATTATGCAAATTAAATGAATACAAGCGATAGAATAATATAGATATATTTAATAACAATCTAGTTGAACACAAAGAAAGGAAAATAAAAGAGGAAACAGGCCATTTCTATTTCAAGAGAGTAATTTTGTTGTAAAATTTTAACAAGAACGAGAAAAAAACACTAACCAAAATCTGTTGTAATACAAGCGCAGTAACAGTAGATCTATACACAAACATTGAACCCATTCAAAATTAGTCTCACTAATCGTGTTCCGGTTAAAACATCCATTACTGCACTTGTACAATACTACTATCTGAATAATAAGTAATGCATCGATGGATCGGATGCGCACGCGCCGCCAAACCGCCGCGCATCAATACCCACGTCACACAATGGCAGATGATGTGTAACCCAACTGTCATTACGCGGTGGGCGTCAAACAACGTCATCTACTAATAATTATTAATATCTTCGTGTTAGAGTTGAAACATAAAAAGTTTTTAATAAATATATTAGTAGTTCTTGAAACAGTATACGAGTAGGTACCGTTTCAAAGAATCTTCAATAAGTAAGATTTGCTCCAAAATACTTATCATAAGCGTCAGATTATTGCTTGTATTGTTATTAGCTGTAATCTTTAAGTTGGAGACATTGATTTTAATTGAGATACGATCTGAACAAAATTATACAACTATTTGTTCCAGTTTCAAACAGTTATTGAAATTATTTCTAATAACATTCTTCTACAGCCCGTATATCATAAAAATACTCATGCAAATTGTCTCACGATGATGGTTCAGATAAATAACTTTTTAAAACTGCAAAATCTTGAAGCGCTTAGACTAAATAATCTGGTTAAAAACTACCTTGAAGAGATGGTACCCAAAATCTTGTATATGTTACCTTTTTCGATGATTAAAGTGGCCCGTAGTTCAAACGTAGACAGTTTTACAATATAAATTAGTAAAATAATTGGAAATATTATAGCGCAGCGTAAAATCAACAGCCTCTGTAAGCTGTATTCCTACACTCGTCGCGTGGTTCTTAAAGTAAATAATGATTCGTGTCTTATTCTTGCATTAACTGGCATGTCATTAACTGATTAACCGCCCGAACGCAATGCACTGGTCAAGGGCATTTAACTTCTTTTTGCTTAAAAAAACAAACTAAATTATTGTCTTTGAGGTAAGATGACTGGTAATCTTGGCTTACCATTATATTTTAAATGTACTTACGTGAATCGTAAGGTTTTGTAATACTGTTGGCTATAGGAATAATCATTGTAAGTTTTGTTGATATTAGTATTTCGTGTGTTTAAGTCTCAAAATAAGAAATAAACGAGAATATCACGTTTAAGGATATTCAGAACAAAATTACAGCCATCTAGATAATCGTAAAAGTAACAATTTACGTTATGAGCAATCATAACTTGTTCGGGTTTCTCAAAGCACAGTCTTTATTACATAAAATGGAAACCTGAATTAACATGATAAATTGTTGATAATCTCATACAAGTTAACAACTTAGTTTCACCCCGTAACTATGGACTTTCCTGTTAACATTTGTGTCACGGAAATCCAGTTTCGTAAAATGCGGTTTTAAAGATGCAACCGAGTGTGTCCATGCATATGAAATAGAAAAAAAATCTGCTACTTGTCAGTGCAGATTAAAGATAAGGCTATGCAAAACATGTAAATCCTTGTAACCGATCCTTATGATGAAAAAATTTCATATTTTTTGTCATTAATTGTCCAGTATCCATGAGGGTCACTCAAGGTATACCATTAGGCCCATAGTTAATTTAGTTCTAAAACCTGTTAGTTATTTTTCTACTTGAACTTGTTTGATCATTTACCAAACACAAATATTGAGTGTCACAATCACATGCGTAGTTCATACATTATAAGTATTAGGTAACATTGTCAGATCCGACTGCTAATTTTGTAACTCAGGTCAGTTGGCTTTGAAAACCTGCACGAGTCTTATACATGGCAATAAAACACCATTGATACGAACATGTATTCTTGAGAACACGTACAACGATAACATATGCAGATTATTATAGACTGGTTTGTGTTAACATCGGTGCAAAAGATGAAGGTTTACATACGTTTTCATTATTATTATAGATGCGATGGTGCAGTGAATGATAAATCTAAATTTGATGGCCAGGACACATGCTATTAAGTAGAGAATATCAGAAGCGATGATTGCGTTTCTCTACTAATTATGATAACGTTATTAATCTATTTCTTACCTGAAACAGCTGTATTTAAATATAAGCATCTCAAGGACGATCTCAATAAAGCAGTTGTTCATCTCCTCTTTTACTTCATGACTCAGAAAATTTGTAAAGTGTACAAAACTCCGTTTAACCAACACGTTGTTCAGAAGTGTTTGTTTTCGCCGACATTACGTCTGGTTAGTATCAGATATGATCATATTTCATTTTATGGTTATAAATTATTTTAATACAGATGCTGTCGGGGCTCTTTCAGCGCTTAACGTTTCTGACTTAATATGAATACTATTGCTCTGGTAGTTCAATTGCCAATATTAATTTCATTCAGATTAGGGAATTAACTGACAATTAATTCAATTTGCCTTCTAATGGTGACTAACAAGATTTGTATTGTTTTATTCATAGCAATGAAAACTAAAATAAAGTAGATTACGTTAAATATCCGGTAACTTACCTAAATACGAGTTAATTATGATAATGTTTGATTAAGGATGCTGACGTACTAATCGTACGCATTGCAGTATTTGATTGAGTGTCGTTTTATTTATCAGAATTTAAATAAATAATACCGTAGCTCTTGATAATGTTGGGGGCGTTTACGCACGGCCTATCATGGACCATTTGTGTGTTTGTCTCTACCCTCGGTCGTGTCAAGTTTTTTTTCTATTAGTTTAGATTAAATTATCTTAATTACTAGTGACCTGTGCTGTTGTTACGAACAATATGGAAGTGTTGTATAATGTTTATCTGTTAATTAGGTGATTAGGTTACTTGTATTAAATTCCTTTGGTTAAGATGATTTTCGGTAAGTGTGTGAATTTTCATTTTATCACTGATTGCTTTGGCTATTGGAGATTGCAATTTATGTATTGTCCTGTGTAAATTTCGAAGCAGTATTTTGATTAGGTTATTTGTAATTATTTATTTGTAAATAATTTGTCATTTAATTTTGCAAGTGGTGTTATTGTCTTTTTCGCTCGTTTC